>CM021100.1:628003725-628360470 GCA_007115665.2 Sequoiadendron giganteum
AAAAAGAAACAAGTCATGATGAAACAAACAATCTGGATACACAAACTTCTCTATCATACAAATTTCAAAAGCAAGTTTAGTTGACAGATAAAGGAATGGGACAGTACTCAATGGAGAAATCACTTAACTTATCATAGTTAATGCCATCTCCTAGGAAATATGGTCAACCATCACTAATCAAACCTCCAACATCTATGCCTACCAAAATTCTTCAAGAAACATTTGTAAAATCTAGAACCATAGCAGAAGAAATGGACAACAAAGCAATCCTGGATTGGTTATACAAGGATGAAGAAACATCAACATCAGAGACCGATACCAAAAATATTAGCATCAACACAGACAAGTATGGAAAAGGAAAGGCTATTCTTGAAAAGATGGGTTATGAAGGACAAGGACCATTGGGGTTAAGAAAGGAGGGAATCTTAGAACCTATCACACCTCTCACTCTCCATACAAAAGAAAAACCAGGACTAGGATACTCTAAAGAAGAGAAGCAAGAGCTAAAAAAGACAGCTATGGAAAATATCCTTCACTTTAGAGATGGTTCTGAAACAGACTCAAATGAATATGAGTGGGCATTACCTTGTGATCTACTTGACATTGATATTCCAGTCGATGTGATTCAAAAATATGCACCTACTCGTGAGGAGGGCCAAGGCTCGAGGTCTATACCATTCGTCGAGGAATCACTAAATATCAATGACTCTAGTGAGGACGAACATAATTTGAGTGAACTAGATGATGTCAAAGAGGGTACCATCATGGATCTCGATATCCCAAATAAAAATTATGACGATCTTGCTATCCTCACCCTTACTTCCATCGACCTAAATCAATCTGATGATACCATGCCATTAATCCATCTGGAACTTATTGATTGGGAACCTGCTGAACCATTGATTGTACCAAAATTTGAAAATGATGATGCTATTGTACATTTCCTTTGTCATACCGAACTTGATACAAATGTTATCCATAATACTCATAACAATACGACTCAGCAGGAGGGTGTCAAATCTTCCAGTTGCAAAATTAACAACAGGGAAAATAGATCTAATGGTGAAAACCAATCTATGGCAGCATTAGATCTGGAAAAAGTAAAAATAAAGAACGCATCCAATAGTGAAAAGCTTTCAGAGGCACTAAAGGATGGAAGATTTGACACTCTCCCAGAACACTATCATGAGCGATCATCAGTTTTGGTCGAACCTACACAAGCAGTGGACATTGGCACAGAAGAGAAGGCGAAAGTACTATATCTAGCAGAATCAATGATAGAACAAGAAAGACCGGCATTCATCCAATTCTTCAAAGCAGGAAGCATCAACTTTGCTTGGTCATATTCTGATATGCCAGGTTTAGATCCAAATCTGCTTATGCATCATTTGTCTTTGCCAAAAGGAATCAAGCCTGTTAAACAAAAATTAAGAAAAATGCACCCCCACATTGCATTAATGGTCAAAACAGAGCTAAAGAAATTACTGGATGCTAGATTCATACGATCTATAGATTATATTGAATGGATATCAAATCTTGTGCTTGTTTCCAAGCCAGACAATAGCATTAGAATCTGCATAGATTTCAAGGACCTCAATAAAGCATGCCCGAAGGATGATTTTCCACTTCCAAATATAGACATCATTGTGGACTTGACGGCAAGGCATGCCATGTTATCAATCATGGATAGTTTCTCTGGGTACAATCAAAGAAGAATAGCTCCAGAGGATCAAGAAAAGATGGATTTTACATGTCCATGGGGAACTTTCTGCTGGAACGTCATGCCATTTGGTTTAAAGAATGCAGGAGCAACTTATCAAAGGGAAATGACTACGATCTTCCATGATATGATGCACACTTTCATGGAGGATTATGTGGATGACATCTTGGCGAAATCTACTACTAGGGAAGAACATTTGCATATCCTAGATAAAATCTTCACACGGATGGAGAAATTTAATGTCAGGTTAAACCCTAAGAAATGTGTCTTCGGGGTTACATCAGCAAAGCTACTAGGATACATTGTGTCAGCAAAGGGCATTGAGGTGGATCTAGTGAAATTCAAAGCTATAATGGAGATGCCACCTCCTAGAAACATCAGCCAGCTCAGATCACTACAAGGACGGCTTCAATCAATCCAGAGATTCATCTCCCAGTTTGTAGATAGGAGTCATCCTTTCAATCATCTATTGCATAAACACATAGTTTTCAGGTGGGATGAGAAGTGTGAAGCGACATTCAATCAGATCAAACAATATCTAATGTCACCACCTATTCTCATACCACCAACATAGGGAAGGCCTCTCATTTTGTACATTGCCATGACAGATATATCTTTGGGGGCACTCTTAGCATAGGAGGATCATGAAGGAAAAGAGCACGCCATCTACTAGATCAGTAGAACTTTAAATGGCTATGAAATAAACTATACATTCATAGAAAAGTCTTGCTTAGCAGTGGTGTTTGCTACTCAAAAGTTGAGACACTACATGATGGCTCATACAATCAGGTTAATTGCAAAGATTGATCCTTTGAAGTATCTACTAAGTAAAGCTGCCTTAACAGGTAGATTGGCAAAATGGGTCATGCTCCTAAGTGAATTTGACATTCAATATGTCGAGAGAAAGGCAATCAAGGGACAAGCGATCATTGAACAGCTAGCTGAAGCTCCTCTACCAGATGATCACCCAATGACAATGGAATTTCCAGATGCAGACATCATGACAGCAATGCCCCAACAATGGATACTGTATTTTGATGGATCGTATACACAATGAGGATCAGGAGGAGGGATTTTGTTCATCTTTCCCCAAGGACACACAATTCCAAAATCATACAAACTCATGTTTCAATGTACCAATAATGTGGCAAAATATGAAGCATTGATTATTGGGGTCAAGATTGCAATTCAATGGAAAATCACAGATTTACAAGTCTATGGGGACTCTCAACTGGTTATTTATCAATTCAATGATGAATATCAAACCAAAGATGATAAATTGATGCCTTACAAACAACAAATAGATAATCTGAAACAATCCTTTGCTAGTATCAAGTTTGATCAGATTCCAAGAGCGAAAAACAAAGCTGCAGATGCTATGGCTACGATCGCTTCATTACTACAATTACCTGAGAAGTGTGTTTGTTATGAGTTTATGGTAGAACAAGTATCATGTCCTTCCCATTATCAATCAGAATCTGCTACCATATGTCATCTAGAAACCACTGAAATCTCCATATACGAAAAAACTTATCCTTATTTGAAAGATGATATCCTACCTCCTGACCTTTCCAGGAATCAAAAACGTAACTTTATCCGTCAATCTGCCTGACACACTTTAATCACAGATGTCCTTTATCGTTGAGGTCTTGATGGTACACTACTCCGATGTCTAGAATGCAATGAATCTGAAACGACCTTATGAGAAGTTCATGAGGGTATTTGTGGTACTCACTCGAGTGGAATGACTCTCGCTAAGAAACTCCTCCATTTAGGTTATTATTGGCCGTGCATGGAAAGAGAATCATATCAATTTGTCAAGAAATTTTACAAATGTTAGGTTCATAGCAATCTGATTCATACACCAGCACAAGAACTGCATCCTTTTACATCAACATGGCCTTTCTGTCAATGGGGACTAGATCTGGTAGGAAAAATACATCCATCTTCATCTAATGGACATAAGTTCATTATCACAGCTACAAAATACTTCACGAAGTGGATAGAGGCAGTACCTCTTACTACCATCACTAGGAAACAGATCTCCTCATTTATCTTGAACTACATCATCTGTCGATATGGAATCCCTCAATCTATAATCACAGATAATGGATGACCATTCAAAAATCAGGATGTCCAAGAGTTATGTGAAAAGTTCCACATCCAACATCATTTTTCAACATCATACTATCCTCAAGGGAATGGCCAAGTAGAGGCCTCAAATAAAACCATACTCAAAATTCTCAAAAAGACGGTTAACGATGTTGGACGTGATTGGCATGTTCAACTCAATCCTACACTATGGGCCTACAGAACAAGCATCAGAACACCAATGGGAGCTACACCATTTGCTTGGGTATATGGATCAGAAGCCATATTGCCCATTAAAGTTGAAATTCCATCCCTTCGTGTATCCCTCAGAGGTATCATTTCAAATGAATATTATAGGGTATCTAGATTGCAGGAACTGGACTTGCTAAACAAGCTTCGTCAACAAGCTATAAATCATCTAACAGCTTATCAACAAAGGATGTCAAGGAGTTACAATCATAGGGTAAAACCAAGAGTTTTTCAGGTTGGTGACTTGGTACTAAAGGAAAACCCTAGAAATCAGCAGGACAGGGAGAAGAAAGGAAAATTTGAGCCTAACTGGCTTGGTCCTTCTGTCATCATATCAGTGTATGGATCAGGAGCATATCAACTATCAATGTCAAAAGGGGACCTGTTTGATGAACCTATCAACAGTATTCATCTCAGGAAATTATATGCTTAAAACTCCTAGTGCACGGGACAAAATTTCTGAAAATTGTTTCCATGGTGAAAACCTGGCAAACAGGCATCTTGGAAAACAACAAAATAAAAAAAAAAAAAAATAACATAGAAAATAAAAAAAAGGGAAAAATAGGAAAAATAAAAAGGGTGTAATCAAAGCGTGTGGTGAAAACCTGGAAACAATTGTCATATGTGATTCTAAGATCAGCTTTCCCATCTATTTGGATATATGTTAGGATCATTCATCTAAAGGTCGGTATCAATTCATATCATATCATTCATCTGGCCATCATTACATCCACTATCAAGTCATGTCACATGGTCAACATATAACTCCATAGCTTGGAGGAAACATCTGGATATCTAGGGGCAATCCAAACATATCACTTGCATCCGGTGATAGAAAATCAAAAAACAAAGATCAAAACGCAATTTCAATCATTGTCAGAAGAATCAACCATCCTTATCAAAAATCCAAAAACATGTCAAATAGGAAACTCTGAAAAAGCAACTTTCAAAAACATAGGTTTGTGTCAGTTGAACTACGCGGTCTCTGCGTGTGTAACGTAGGCAAGGCTAATCTTAAATCAGCCCCCGAGACCCCTAAGATAGGTTGGTAGGTTAGGTCTTTGGTCAAAAATCTTGAAAATCCAAAAACATGTCAAAATCAGGATGGATGATCTAAAATCTAAAAAATGATTTGAAAAACACTAAGTGAAAATGGATAAATTATATTTTGATTATCATTTCTTTGGAGTTACTCAATGATGTATTAAACTAGAGGAACAAGGAAAAAGAATGATGTTTTTATTATCTGTTGTTTTTATGTTAATCATTTACATGTATGAATTGTCAGGGGATGTGCTATGCAAATGTATCACCGATGACATTCAAAATTCACACATTCAAATGATTAATCACTGCTTGTTTACACAATGAATGCTCAGGTCATCTCGGTTCAATTATACCTCGATGCTTGTGTTCAATTGCAATATCAAAAATCATGAAAGAAGTACTCAGGTTGTTACTGGATTAACACAACCATTGACGCTTGTATTCACTTTCAACATCCAATAAAGCTCTATGATGATACCAAGCACAAAAAGACTATAAATTGACATCTGTTTTGCATATCATTGCATGATTAAATTAGATTGCATTCATCATCATTCATTATCTGTAGAGTATTTGTTGCATAAAGGACTCCAATCAATGATTATCTAATCTACAAAAGAGACTGAGTATACTTGACATAAAATCATCAAAAACATATAGCATCATCATTTGCATCATTATCTCATCATTAAAATTTTCATCATCCATACACATTTTGCATCATAATAAACATAAATTTATCAAATACATCGTGCATTTACATCATCACTTTAATCACATCTTTTATCATCTACATCATAAAACATCATTACATCATCATTAATATTATGTTATAGATACAATCATGTATCCATACATTTAAAAAATAATAAAATCACATCATTACACCCATCATAAGATCATTTCCATATAAATCATCATTTAGAATCCATACATCACATCATATATCCACATATCATTTATCCATCCATAACATACATCATTGCATCATTACATTAAAATAAAACATCATTAACATCATCACATTTAGAATAACTCATCACATAAAGCATGTAAAAACATCCATCACACAGAAATCATGAAGCCATCATCATAATCATATCAAATGCATCTCATATATATATCAAAAATTTCAAGTATACAATGACGTCAGACATAAAAATACATCATCATACAAAGAGGTACATCATAAAATAAATCAACAAGGATCACAAATAGCCTCTATGACCTGCTACTACCAAAATAAGCAGGCCCAACATGACCTGTACCACCACCACCCCCAGACGAACCTGGATCTCTCGAATCTCTGCATGGAGGTTGTGTCACCCCCTCACTAACTGTCCATGTATGAGTCCGCCTAAATCTCGATGGGGCATAACTGACTCGGCGCTTGGCAGGCACTATATCATGGCACCGACCTCTATAAAACTCGGCCTCTCAGGTAGCCCGCAAAACCTCTCTCATATAATCACCTATAGAGGTGCCATCAGCCACTCTCTGTAGGGTCTTGACTCTCTCCTGTGCCCTCTTGGCAATCTGCCGAGCACTATCTCGCTTAGCTGTTAGGATATCAACCTGTGTTTGCATACCGGATAACTACCCCTCTACCTGTGCTAAGGCCTGTGCATGAGTTTGTGCCTGAGTCTGCATTTGTGTCTATGTCTACACAACCATACCCTGAGCCTGTACCAACTTCCCCTGCAATGTTTGAACCTATGCCTGTAGAGTTTGGACCTATCCCTAGAGCTTAGCTACCTGTCTCTGCTGCCCTACTGCTGGCACTATCACTACCTGCCTCTTATGAGGCTTACTGGAAGAAGGTGCACTGTGAATGTCTAGACCTGGTCCTCTGTATTCTCCACTCCCACCATCACTATCATTTGTTGTTGCTATCCTCACTATCTGAACTACTGCTCTCTGAGCTCTCATCTGCTAGGATATCACCCTCCCCATTGGTGATATCCTCTGCCACATCCTTTTCCACATCCTCCTCTACTAGTAAAGGTGCTAGCTCATCGAGGATAGTAATACGAGGATGAGGGACCAAGGCCAATAATGTTGCGTAATCCTTTGTAATGACTACCTCTAATATGTCTCTCTACATGTCCCATGGAGATGGATGTAGCGCTCTATATCCCTCCACTAGAACATCATAGGATAATGTGGGACCCCAATCTGGAATATCCATGCGTCACCTAGCATAGTGAGCTACCCCCTGTGGCATACATTGAACTATACCATACTGTCTGTAAACCCAATGGAGCAAAAATATCTCAAGTACAAAAGGAGTCCGGCCAATGAGATACATAGAATCACACAAAAAGCCCAATACTGCACCATCCTCCTCCCACTCCTCATAGTCAAGGTAGGGGTGCCATATGACTATCTCTGTGTCATCAAACACTCGTCTCCAATGCTCTAATTTTCCCATCCAGGTCTGCATGAATCGACCACTATATCGAAAAATATAGGGCTTTCCAGCTAGTCTGTCTGCAATGGGAAACGACCGACAAATAGCAAAGTGCTCCCAAACCCATATCTATAATAGGGTCACCCCTACAGATATACTGCATGCACCTAAGTACACAATGGAATGAAGATCATGATAGAAATGTGCTAACATGCACATCCCCCATGCATATCTGGTACCATGTACCAACATGCTCTCTAGTGTCCTGCCCCAAACAATGAGGAATCCGTTTGACCTGCGATCAAAGCAAAGGAATCCTCTAATAAATCCAGCTAGGATTGCTAGTAGTGTCGCATAAGAGTCTATGATCCTCTACCATCAAACACTCGGACCCTCTATGTCCTGATCCTAAAATACTCTGCGGAGAGCATCTCTGCTATTGGTCCCATGTGAATCATATGTCACAATCTCACCCATGAAAGGAATACACAATATACGCCACACATCCTCTGGTGTGACTGTCATCTCACTAGTGGGTAGGTGAAAGGTGTTGTGGTCTCTATGCCACCTCTCAGCCAGTGCAGTCAACAAACCCCGATTAATCCTAATCTGGGGCATATCTAGTAAACTCGTCAGGCCACACTAGCCTATCACCTAGAACTCATCCGGTGTCAAATGTGGTATCAAATCTGTAGTTTGCAGAAATCTCTCATGCATCTGGAGAGTACCCAGATCCTCCTATCATCATAACAAAAAAAATCTACAATTAGTAAACTATGTCAAGGAATCAAACATCATTCTACTATCAAGTCTATTCCAAAAGATTTGGTATGAATTTTCGATCAAAATTCATAGGCAAACATCCAACCTCACCTATCATGAGGTTCATCAAAATATTATCTAGATCTCATCTATCATGAGATTTATCAGATATTGAATCAAACCTCGCCTATCATGAGGTTCATCAAAACATTATCTAGATCTCGCCTATCATGAGATTTATCAGATATTGAATCAAACCTCACCTATCATGAGGTTCATCAAAACATTATCTAGATCTCGTCTATCATGAGATTTATCAGATATTGAATCAAACCTGGCCTATCATGAGGTTCATCAAAACATTATCTAGATCTCGCCTATCATGAGATTTATCAGATATTGAATCAAACCTCCCCTATCATGAGGTTCATCAAAACATTATCTAGATCTTTCCTATCACGAGATTTATTAGATATTGAACCATGTCCTCGCCTATCATGAGGATCATCAATAAATGGGGTTTCTTCTCACCTATCATGAGGGTTAGTCTTATTTAGATCATTAAATCCAACATCAAGAAATTGGATTGTCAATCATACCAATCAGAAGAATGGACATGATCGAAATTGATGAAATTTAATTTCACTAAGTTAAAATCTTCAATTCTAACATGGAAGCGCTAAAACAGTCATCCAAAGCGCTACTTTATCACCTAAAAGCGCTCAAACAGGGACCCAAAGTGTTGAAACCATGAAAGCGCTATTTCAGCACTCCGAAGTGCTAAAACAGGCTTTTGAAATGCTAAAAAACTCAAAGCGCTACTTTTCTGCATCAAAGCGCTAAAATAGGCCGTCTAAGTGCCACTTTACCAGAAGTGCTAGAATAGACCTTAAAAGCGCTAATCCACCGACTCAAAGCGTCGAAAATCTCTAAGTGCTAAAATCCAGCTTCATAGCACTAACATGAGGCTCCTAAGTGCTAAATCACTGAAAGCACTACTTTACCAACTAGAAGCGCTAGAGTTTTAAATGCAAGCGCTAAAACTCAAAGCGCTAGACAATTTACTAGAAGCGCTACATTGGGATGTAAGCGCTGCAGCGCGGCTTCAAAGCGGTGAAACTATCCTAGACACGCCTAGGACCTAAAATGCATAAAAAATAGAAATACATGAAGTACGAGGAGGTCAAGGGGTACATACTGGAGGTCCATACGCAGGCGGCCGTCTGTGACGTCGAACACACTCGAAATGGTGAGTGTGGTAAGGAATCAGCATCTTGCTCCAACTGGCAGAAATGTCTCTATCACTAGGAAATTTGAACTCAAAAAGCAAATAATGAATTGAAAATGACCTTTTAGCACTATTTATAATTTTTGAAAGGTATTTTTGGGGGATTTTTATAACATTTTGATTAATTTAATCCATGAAATTAATTAAAATTCATCAGAGGACTCATTTCTTCATCGTTTTGTCAGGAGATAAATTATTTCATCATCAAAACACATCAAATCATCAGAAAATCATAAATTTTCAAAAAAAATTCTAAAAATCATCAAATCATTTATTTATCTCCCGAGGGGGCATATTATCATCAAATCATTTGAAAATCATGTCTGGGGCACACGAAAGAATTATTATCATCTTAAAATCATGTCTGGGGCATATGGAATTATTTTTTTCATATCATTGATCTTGACAGTAGTAGCAAAAATATTCTTCGAAGCAACGCGTAAACACATCACTTCAAAGAGGGGAAAAATGTATACACCTGAAATTGGTCTGGAGCATCCGATTAATTAAATACACATTATTTGATTAATTATTCTATTTCCTCTACTGTTTAAATAAAAAGAAATAATTATTTAATATAGTTCACATTTAAATTCATCTTAATTAAATAAAAAAAATTAAATACTTTGTTCGATTTAATTATCAAATCCCTATTTTAATCTATCACATCATTCTCGAATTAATTAAATAAGGTCAAACACTTTATTAATTAATTACCATATTCCTCTATTTAATTTAATAAACGACTATCCTATAGTTTGTTTTATTAAATTATTTATCTCCCTTTCCTAATTTAAATAAATCAAAATATTTGAATTAAGCATAAAGGAATATTCCAATCTACATTCTCTCAAAAATGAATTAGATTTCCTATGTCTAATCTATGTCCAAATTTGTCACAATTAATGCTTTGAAACTTCACGGGAAGTTTCGAAGATAAATTTGAGACAAATTTGGAATTTGATCTCTCAATCCTCTTCCATCAATTTTTCCTATTCTCTTGCCTGGTGTTTTCATGGATAGAGACAATCTCCATCTTTCTCTAAATCTCCTCCATCTCTCACCATTCAATTCTCCAGATTGAATCCAAGCCTCTCAAAGCTTTCCCTATGCATTTCTACAACTAGGAAATCTATAAATACAAGCCTCATTGAACCAGAAAAGGATCCAGATAATCAAGCTTTTGCACTCTTACTCTGCAGGAATACAGGCATCAAGTATCAAGCAATCACACGTCAAGTAATTCAACAATCAAGCTTCACAACAATGGCTGCCTCTTGGAGCTGCAATTATCCGTTTCACATTAACATCATGCTAGTTTAATTGATTTATCATTTAGCATTACATTAACATAATCTCGTTCTTCAGATAGTCATTTTAATAGTCTTATTTGCTTAAACAATCTAAGAGAAATTTAGATTTAATAAATCTTTGGAGATAGAGAGCAATAGGACGCTTTCATTTGATTACTTCGTTGAATTGATTCAATTGTTTGATCATTTGATATAATGTGTATTAAGAAGTGTATTTATGTTATTTACCTCATTCCACACTTACAAGTATAAAATCCGAGAATGAAGAATTGAAAGAAAATCTTATGGAAGCAAATGATTGCAATTCTCTCAAAGCTAAGGGAGAAAATCTAGAAATTAAAATCAAGACACAAAGAGGTCAGACAATAATTAAAGGAGTCAAAGGAGAGTGTTGTGTATTTGAAGAAGCAACTGGATGAATATAAAAAGACTGAAGAAAATTTCAAGAATACCATCAAATGAAAAGAATAAGAAAATGTGAAGTTAGATCAAGAGTTAAGGAGGATGAAATCAAATGCTAGATTGTGTGAAAGTAGCGTGATTTTGATTCAACTTTTGTCCCTATAGAAATGGCACATGGATAAAGGAGAAATTGGATTGTCTAGTGAAAACTTAAATCATAACACTAAGGATGAAGATAATGTAGTTGAAGATGAAGCAAGAGATGGTGTAACAAGCAAAGTCTATATCTAGAAGATCTACAAAAATACCTCTAGTGAGGACCGCAAATGCTCAAAGATACCTATCATATGAAGAATCAAGATGGAACAAAATATTCAATTCTTTAATTATCACAAGTTTGGTCACAAATAAAGTCAATGCAAAAATGATTTATCTAATCCAAAAAGAAGGAATGGAATGAATAATCTCTTTCATGGTTATTTATATTTATGCTATGGTTATGGTCACAAAGCTAATCAGTGTAGACCTAGGGTTCACTTAGAAAATTTAGGACAAAGATGTTACAAGTGTAGTCAACTAGACATTATGCTAACAGATGTAGATATGTTTCTTTGAAAAAGTCTGAGAACAAAAATAAAGTTGTAGAGTCAAATTAATCTAAGAAGAAGATGGACATAGTTTTGAGGAAAAAGAAAACAAGTTTGGAGAACACTTTTGTGGTACTGGATCCTGGTACATGCTCTATCGATAACTAAGCCAATATGCCTTGGATCAAGGGGAGTTTTGCATTGCATATCCTATCGGTTCCCCCTCTTTCAAGGAATATTGAAGTGATTTTTAACATGATTAAGTCTAAACCGGTTAATGATATGTGATGAATCTTATTCCAGCTAAATGAAATGAAAAGTAAAATTGTTGACATCATTGACACACGTTTTGTGGGTGAAATCATTATGAGTAATTAAGGATAAAAGACAGAGTTTTCAAAATCATTTCTCATAGTTTGCAAAGGAGGGGAAGAATTTTTTTAGAGTGATAAAATTTTGAACAAGCCAAGCACAATGATGGAATCCATGTTGATTGGTTGTGAATCTTTTGGTGACATTCTTCTGAAGCTGAAGGGAGTTGAATTAGATGAGTTTCATCATCAGAAGATGAAAGAAATGAAACTAGGGTTGAATACAGATGAGTTGCATAATGTAAGTGCTATGGGTATGGATTTATGGGCATAATTTCCCTTGTTTGTAGATAACAAATCTATCTTTTTTCTATGGATTCGATTCAAGGATGACAACATTTTTTTGGACAAACCCTATCTGATCATGAAGGAATCCATTGAATCTATTACTGGTTTGTGCAATGTTAGTGACCTCCATAGGAAGATAACATTGAAATATAGAGACATGGAGGAACTTACTATTATCAAAAAAGAACCCCGAGCTCTACTAATAAATACCATTTTTGATCTTGTAGTAAGGTATGTTTCTTATGGAATCACTTATAAAATCTATCTCAAAAATCTTGAAGGTTCTACTTCGACTATTGTTGTATATCTTGTACACATCATGGTGATGGAAAACAAGCAGTTTGATTTGTGTAGCCTATTAATGGAAAACCTAATTGATAATTTAAGAATGCTTTTGGTTAAGAGTTATCCTTTCTAGTTTGCGTCTCTTCTCACATGTTTGGTATTTTACTTTCTAAGTTTGTTATTTGCAAAAGAGAATGTTAAGTGGAAGTCAAACATCCCTATCAGAAAGCAAGTTTACATATATTTGGAATGTATGGAGGATGTAGAAAGTGGATGCAAATTCTATTTCTAATCCCTACAGATGAATGTGTGCTCTGGTGTGATAGTATCTAGTCAATTTGAGGAGGCTTCCTCCTCCGGTAAGAGGGACTTGGAAGTTGTTATTGGTGGGTCCCCTTCGGAACCTAAAAATAGGAAAGTTAAAATAGAAGATGTCATCACTATCTCAAAAGAGAAGTAGAAGGAAGAAGAGTCTCTTCTTGGATCTGAATCTTTCAATCTAGATGATATTTGGTTGATGTTAGATGAAGGTGACATGAAGAATTTTGGTGAAATATGGCATGCCTTCTTGTTGTGAAATTTTTTCACACACGCCCCACTGGAAGTGTGGACCCTCCTTTTTTTTTTCTTTTTGGTGTCTTGGCCCTTCTTTCTTGGGGGTTTTTTCTTGCTCTAGGCTCATGCTTTGATGTTCATCATGCCAGTTATTGAAAATCTTGAGTTCTGAATGCATTCCAGAGTTTTCTTTATTTTTGAGAAAATCTGTTTCCTCTAGATTTTCCTAGATTTATTTCGAAGTCCGAAAAGTGATTTCCTTTGAACCCAGATCCAAAAAAATCTGTCATGTCAAGATTTCTTCGAAGTTTGTTGCCCTGTCGAATCTTCGGGTTTTGGTCTTGGTTGTCTTTTCAATCACATTAATGGCGATTGTGCAAATTTTAGGGGCATTGATATATTGAATTTTTGGGAATTAGTTGGCCATTTGAGTTTTTTTATTTGCTTATCATTTGAGTTTGAGTCTTGCAACCTCTGGTGTATTGCTGGATTGTGGATTTCAAAGCTGTTTTGACTGTTGCATTTGAATTTCATGTGTGTGGCTTGTATCCTGCTTGCATTTGAGAGTTGCTTGTTCACCAGTTCTAGTCCTTTTTCTCTCATGGTATGTAGATAGGCCCTCTTCCTTTTGTGGTTCTTTCGGTTTACTTTTCTTCATTTTCTTTGTGATCTTTTGTGGCTTCGTTATTTCCTTGGGTGTGCACATCATGTCTGGGTGTTTTGGGGTTTCCGTTATTCTACTAGTCCACCAGGTTGATCATTGAGCATTTATATTTGGTCTGGTATTTCTATTATTTTGGGAATTTTCTTGCATTGGTCTTAAACTTCCCATTTTAGTGTGTGAGCAAGTCGTTCCTGGTTCTTTGTGTTTTCATGGCAGATGTTTTGGGGTTCTTGACCTAGGGCATAGCCAATCCCTATCGAATTTCTATGGGGAGGGTTTTAAATTAATTTTTGATCCTTTGGAGATCTAGGTTAAGTCATTGTCGAGGTGCAGGCCTTAGATTCGTAGTCATTTGAATATTTTTGGTAAAGGTGGGGAAAATGTGGATGGGTTCGGGTTTTTGGGGTCCTCACAGAATTTTGCTTCCTCCGGATTTCCCTGGATTTTCTCGTTCTTTCTCTATTGCCACTTTAAACTGGATTTTGTCTATCTCATTAAAATCCTCTTTCCCCAGTGTCCATAGTTGGGTCATTCTGGAAAATTCATTTTTTAATGATAATTTATCTAGTTCCTGCTAAAATCTATTTCCTCCAAATTTTCTTGGATGTTCCATGTCTTCTTCATTTTCCCAAATTAGTTATAACTTTTGTAAAATAGGATGGAAATTTAATCCAGGGTCATGTCTATGAGGTGGTGAAAGATAGGCTAGTTGGAGAATTTGACTGGTTAGAAGAAGAGAAAACAGAGTTGGATCAAATCATGACTCCAATGATCAGGTACACCAAAATGTGGTTGAAGCATAAGATGCTGAAATTAGAGAGTGAGGGTGTCGAGTGCTCTTATGATCTGATGGGAGACTTGGAGTCTCATTCTTCTTCTGAGGATTCACACGAGCAAGATCCCAAAGGGAAGGAAAAGGTGGATTCCCCTTTCAAAATTTAGGTTTGGGATGTTTAAGCTGAGAAAGTGACAGAAGTGAGTAAATAGAGGAAACTCATCACAAAGAAGAGGAGACATGCCTCAAGAGAGGAATTTAAAAAGGATAAAGAAGAGGAAGAGGAGGTAGGGATTAATCCTCCATTGACAAAGAGAAGAAGGCTAGTGTTGTGTCCCATATTGAGAGAGATGGGTCAAGCAACAAAGTCACCCACAATGCTACTCCTACTCCGGATAAAGATAGAGATAATGTGACTACCAAGGATTATCATTTGCAAAATATCAATCTAGGGCATGCTTCTGTGGAGCAAGATATTGGGGAGTATAAAGGCTCCAGTGCTATAATTGTGGGTAGGTTGAAGAAGGCTATGCAAACTAGGCATGAGTTGGAGAGAGAGAATGAGAAACTAAAGAAATACTTGTAGGAGCTGATGAAACCCTTGCAGGCTATTATTTCTTCCTCCTCTACTGCAAGTTTCTTGCCTCAAGAAAAAATCTTCGAGCTGGAAAAGATGAAAGGCACCACACATGCTACAGTTGCTTGGTTGTAGGATTTCCAAACCAAGGGAGATACTACCATTAAGGATATCTTGTCAACTGGAGGAGATTCCATGAGATCGGTGGACTGGTTGAAGACTATATTGGCTCAAGATAAGGAGGATACTGATCTCCTACTGCAAAAAACTACAACAATTATGGATTTCACCAAATATAGCTTGGTAAAGAGTGGGATTATTCCTTTTCCAAGGGTTTTTGAACCTTGGGAATGGTTTGAAATCCTGCAAATGAGGCAGAGGGCCTTAAAGAAAATTCATAAGCAAGAAAAGCAGATTGATGATACTTTGACTGGTATCCATGATAAGTGTATCTCATTCTTTGAGATCATGACAGGAAGGAAGAAGTTTGCTCTGAAACATCTTAATCTAGAACAAATTAGGAAATGGTGGAGAGATGTTTATTCTCCAATCAGTGAAGGACCAGTTACTGAGCATCAACTAGATGATGTTGCAACCTATATTGCAGTTATTGATAGATTCCTAACTAGTAGAGCTAATTGGGATGGTGGAGTGAGGTAGGAAAGGGATGACATCAAGTCTCTTGAGAGAAGAATTAGGGTTTTTCCCATGCCACCTATTGCTGAGTTGGAAAGAGTCTTGTTGGTCATGCATGGTGAAGAGGATCAAGCTAAAGATAAGGATGGGAAGTAGTTATATAGGGCTACATTGAGATTTGTGCTTCCCATTATTCACATGCATTGGGCCGACCCTTTTGGTGCCTAGTATGACCTGGATGACATTGGTGCAAATCACACATTTCATGTCATGTTCGAATATCTTTGAGACCGTCCTCTTCTGTGGCATGTTTTATTGTAAATTCTTATTTTGGGCCAACCTATCTTAGGGATTCTCTAAAAAAATAGGCATGTTTCCTCATTCGAGAATATAGATAGAAATATAGATAGGGATATAGATAGGGAGATAGATAAGTGATATTTTGAATAGAATAGAGACTTGATATTAGAGCGAATTAGGCTTTATTTTCAAGCAAATGTTGTAACAAAAAACTGGAATTGTTGCTATTTTGGATGACTTAATATAAGAGAGATATTGTGATTTGGTATCTATCTTGTGGAGTTTCATCTGGCATGGTTCTTGTTGTTCTATCTTTAAAATTCCTTATAAGTTTATAGTTAAATTGTTTGGAATGTTTGCAATGATCTCTAGTCCATACTTTTTGTAGTTAGTTGATTGTTAGCTACTTTGCAAAGTTAGTCTGGTCTTAAAATTGTGCTTAGTTCAGTTATAAGGATTTGTTCATCTCAATTGCAATAGGATCAGCTGAATGAATGTTTGTGATTTGAAAATATTTAACTACCTTAGAATATTGCACCATTTTTGTGAAATTGCAGATTCATCTCGATTAAATAGAAAGTAGTTTATGAGAGATCGGTCCATTTTGAGCATTTTATCTTTTGGAACCTCCAATATTAGGTTTAGAAGTAGTCTTAGGATCATCTCTAAAACCTTTATATTTTGTTGTTTCTTTATTATCAGGGTTCAAACCAAGATTCCAAGTATCAATTCATTGTTCAGATCTAATATATTTGAAATCTAGTATTTTCTTGTAATAAGGTCCCTTTGTGATTACCAAAATTTTCACATTTATCACTGAGTTGTTTTATTGCATTGTCAAGACCTGACACTAGAGACCTTGGGGTTATCTCTTTTCCATAGAGATTTACCTTTCAAGAGATATAGAATATCACATTCTGTCTAAGTTGTTGTTGTGCAAAAAACACCATCAATAGATTGGTGCTAGAAGGAGGCCTTGAATAAGAAAACTGGAGTGTTTTCTAAATGCCATCTCTCTTGAGAGGCTTAGAAGAAGAAATAGATCTACTCTAGGAGGAGAATAATTTCAATAATTTCAAGTCCCTACTAGGTCAAGAAGGACCAGAGGAGGGGAATAATCATCATCCGCTCACCCACTTCCATCATCTCCATCATCTTCATCTTCATCTGACTCTGAGGGAATTCCTATTCCATACCCACAACCTGTCATAAATCAGCCATTACCACCCCCACCTCCACCAATGGTTTTTCATGCTAATAATCCATCCCCATTAGTCTTTAATAATTACAATTTCATGCCCAAGAACCCTAAGCATTTTTGCTCTAAGTTTCATACTCATGAACCCAACAGAACAACAAAAGAGCATATTAGGATTTTCTAGACCTACTTGAGGGATAGAGAAATTAACCATGAGGATGTTTCACGTAGTTTTTTCCCTTATTCCCTAGGGGAAGAGGCCTTCTATTGGTATAATCACTTACCTACTACTTCCATCCATAATTGGATTGAATTAGAAACTGCATTTCCGCAAAAGTTCAAGATTCCCATTAGTGCCAATGAGTTGTACTCATAGTTTACTAGAGTTAAAAGAGAGATTAATGAGCCAATAGGATCATTCAATGATAGGTTCCATTGAGCATATACCAGACTCTAGGCACCTTATGTTGGAAATGAAAATACTGCTTTAGAAGT
Source organism: Sequoiadendron giganteum (assembly GCA_007115665.2). Lineage (NCBI taxonomy): Eukaryota > Viridiplantae > Streptophyta > Pinopsida > Cupressales > Cupressaceae > Sequoiadendron > Sequoiadendron giganteum. The sequence goes on from CM021100.1 coordinate 628,021,739, forward strand.
TTACCTTGAGGCCTTGGATAGCCTTACAACCACCTTCCTTAAACAAAGGACTAATCCTCTGAATACTTTACTAACTACATATGCAGAGGTTGTGAAGGTCAGCACAAACTTGAGGAAACACTTATCAGGACCTTTACCATCCTTAGGACCTATTGCTCACCCTGGAAAAATTCAAGCCCTCAACTAGGCTTTGACTAGTCATGCTCCAATAATGAATCATGTACCTTCATTGCCTTTGGTTCCTCATCCAGATCCACCTTTAAATCAATCTGAACCTATGACCTTGTATCCCTAGCAAAGAGCTAATCAACCCCTTCATTAGTAACAAACTAATTTCCCTATATATTTGTAGAATTCATAAGTTTTGAATCAGGCTGTTGGTTTTGGAGGCATGCCTAGATACCCTTTTGGTAGTGTTAATCCAACACCACCTAACAGTCTAGATAAGTAAAGGTTGGATGAATTATCTAAATAAGTGAAGAGGTTGAATGCTGAGGTAACTTATTTGAGAAATCAGAATAGCCAGCTTTAGGATTCTCAGAAGAATATGCAATCTAACTATGGTAGGGAGAACAAGAACTTTGAAAGAGGACAATACTTTGACAAAAATCAAAATTATGACAGAGGGCAAGGTTCTAGCTAGAATTTTGATAGAAGACAAGGTTCAGGTCAAAATTTTGATAGAAATCAACAAGGTGGACAAGGATTCGATAGAGGGAAACAACCTAGGTAGAATAGGTCATGGAATACTGGACCTAATAATGGAGGGATTCCTACTCCCTTGGATCAACCTTCTACTCATGAGAAACCTCTGAATGGTGTGTACTTAGTAGAAGTGGCTTTGTCTGGTTGGTGCAGGCTCCAAAAGACAAGTCAACACTCTGAGCTATATTGTACGGAATTTCAGACTGTGGCTTCTATTTTTTAGTATGAACGAGAGAATAATTACATTGGATAGGAAATTGTACCCTCAAATCTATACGATTCTCCAGTGCTGGTGATCAATCATGCCCATTCCCCAAAGGTGAGGAAAATGAACCAAAGGAGTCCAGTGACCAGGAGAACGAGGCAAAGCAGGTGCTGAATGAAGATGATATTTCCTAGTTGTTTGATGAGAAAAATGAGAATGATAATGGCCCCTTGGATGAGGATGAAGTTAGTGTTGGAGAAGTTCAGATGTTTCAACAACTAGCTAAGAAATGTGATTTAAGAAATAGACCTAACACGGGTCCATAGGTTGGAGGTCCTTTCAATGCTTCTATCCCTCCTAACAATTTCAATACTCCACCAGATCCACAAGATAGTAATAATCCACCTTATCCTCATGTACTAACCCAGTACTTGTCGAAGGGAAATAATGCTGAAGTATGCAAAGATAAGAAGGCTAGTGGCTACAAGGAATCCCATGCTGACTTGAATGTGGAGCAATTGGGCGAATATGTGACTATGGAATTCAAGAAAGTAAAGGTAAGTCTTTTTGACTTTGAGTTATTATGAGTTCCTTCTATTAGGAATGCAGTTTTTAGATCATTTAGTTCAAATATAACATCACAAGGGGCAGCTACCAATGAGGTTGTTACTAGGTATTCCCACTCCCAAACACTTAGAAGTCAGGTCCCACTTGTGGAAAAAAGGGGAGATAAGGATAAGGGTCAAGTTGCATAGTATGATACTCATTTAAATTTGTTTCAAAGCGAGATGGAAACCCCTCCTTTCCTAATATTTGTTCGTATCTTCGGAAAAAATTTGCATAATTATATTCTAGACTCAGAAGCTTCTACAAAAATTATGCCCTTTTTTGTTTGCAAAGCATTAGGTATTACCCCTATAGCCTCTCAAAAGAAGGTTACTCAATTGGAAAAAACATAAGTAAGTGTAGTTGGAGAATTGAACATTATCCCTACATAGCTTGCATAAGACCCTAGGGTGTAACAAGTGATCAATATCCAGGTTGTTGACATTCATGATACTTACGGTTTGATCCTAGGCAAAGATTTCACTAAGGAATTAAATGGATATACATCTACAGATCATTCTCATATGTGGTTACCATGGAAAGGAGTTTTGAAGCAGATCATAATTGAAAGAGAAGCCCGAATGAAGTATGTAATCACTGCATATTAGAATGTTTCAAATGAGGTGTTGGTGTCTAAGGTTAGTATGGGAAACTATGTATTGGCTGAAACATTTACAATAGATGAAGAGGTTTTCATGCTATAGGATTCTTTAGATGAACACATTCTAGAGAGCAGCAGTCCTAGGACATTGATTGAACAAGAGGATGAAACAAGTGATCAAGAGGATAGGCAGCTTAGTTTGCTGGATAATTTTCAAGAGTTTATCTAGAAATGTATGGAGGATTGGATAAAACTCAAAGGAAGCATGACATTTGAAGAACTACTACTTCCAAATTGGTGCAGAGTCCATGATGCCCCTCATTACAAGCTAGAATGTGACTTGTGTCATACTGTTGTCCGACAGATACATAAATGTATTAAACCAGTTCCAACTGTTAGAATTAATATGCAGAAAGAGTTAAACAATGGTAGGGGTCAGAGCCCAACACTTCCTAAAAATCCCCCAATCCTCAATAAAGGGAAAGATAAATTAAAACCAAGAGAACTTGATGGTTGTTGGACATTAAGATTCGATGGATCCAAATCTAAGAAAGGTGCTAAAGCAAGATTCAAGTTGATCAGTCCTAAAGTAAGAATTATTTTGCTGCTCATAGACTCCAATTCCAATGCACTAATAATGTTGTTGAATATGAAGCTTTGATCCATGGATTGTTAATGGCATCAAGGAAGAAAGTTAAGATATTTTAAGTGTTTGGAGATTTAGAGTTAGTAATCAAACAAGTAAGAAAACAATATTCATGCCATGATAGAAGAATGACCAATTACAGGCATAGAGTGTGGGATCTCATTGAGGGGTTTGATGATTTTAATGTCCAGTTGATCCCTCAAAACAAAAATTAGGTTGTTGATTCTCTAGCTCAAGATGCTAGCACCTTACAACCTTTGTCACTCTTAGGATTGTAGAAATTTATGGTTGGGCTAACTCTAGTGCCTTCAATGCTTGACAACATTACTAATTTCTAGGTATTCGATGATGATAAGAATATTATAGACTTTATTACATGTTGTGATGTGTTTTCTTCCCAAGTTATTGATGAGGTAGAGCCTCAAGAAGCAGAAATTGACTTTGGAGGAATCATAAATCTAAAGACTAATATCATTCCAAGAGGTATGGTGTAGCTTGAATGAATCTTTGATTTAGATAAGATAAAAGATCAAGAAAAATAGACTAAAAGGGAGTCTCTCAGTAGCCAGTGTGAAAAATATAATATGGGGAGGCCTAGGGACACAAAGAATGTTTTGATTGGCAAGGTATGTACTCTAGAAGAAAGAAAGGGAATTATTGATACCTTACATACATATCATGATGTAATAGCTTGGAGTTATGAAGATTTGAAAACATATGATACTTCAATCATTACACGAACCATCCCTTTGAAGTCAGATGTCAAACCATTTAGGCAGAGATAAAGACCAATCAATTCTTTTTTAGAACCCATTATTCAAAAGGAGGTGTAGAAACTGCTTTTATCACACATTATATTTCTAGTAAGACACTCTACTTGGGTGGCGAATTTGGTTCCAGTAAGGAAAAAGAATGGAGAAATCAGACTATGTGTGGATTTTAGGAATCTGAATAGAGCATCATAAAAGGATAATTATCCACTTCCCTTGCTAGACGAGGTGCTTCAGATTATGAATGGATCTCAAATGATGTCCTTTTTGGATAAGGATTTTGGATACAACCAAGTTATGGTACAGTACGAGGATAGGCACAAGACTGCCTTCACTATGAAATGGGGAAATTTTTCTTACAGAAGAATGCCATTTAGGCTGATCAATTTTGGAGCTACATTCTAGAGAGCTATGGACATTTCTTTGAAGTACATAATTGGTAAGTGTGTCATTATCTATATGGATGATTTGTCAGTTTTGTCCAAGAAACGAGGTGATCACATAATAGATTTATGCAAAGTATTCTAAAGATGCAGAGAGATTGGTATTTCACTTAATCCAAGGAAGTGCATTTTTGGAGTCATAGAAGGAAAGTTGTTGGGACATATTATCTTAGAATAGGGTATTTCTATTGATCCTTAGTGAATACAAACTATCTTGAAAATTCAGCCTCCTGCAAGTAAGAAAGAGATGAAGTAATTTTTTGGTAAGATTAAGTTTGCTAGGAAATTTATCACCGGATTTGCAGAGATATTCAAGCCATTGAATGCTATGTTGAAACAAGAAGCAAAAACAGAATGGAATGCAGAAGCTAAGGAAGTATTTGTAGAAATTAAGAAAGCTATTGTTGAGGCTCTAGCATTGGTGAGTCCAGATTATACTAAACCTTTTTACATATATTCATTCACTTCTGATCACTCCTATGCTGCAATGTTAACTCAAAATTTTAATCAAGGTGATGAACACCCTATAGCCTTCATGATTACTCCCTTAAAAGATGCAGAACTAAGATATCATAATGTAGAAAAGCAGGCCTATGCTTTGGTCAGAGCAGTGAAGAAGTTCAGGCACTATATTCTGAGGAATAAAGTTTTTGCCATAGTCCCTGATCCTGCAGTAAAGTTCTTAATTCAAAATGAGTTAGGAGAATGAAGGGCCAAATGGGTGACCATGTTGCAAAGTATGATATGGAAATACAGCCCATGAAATTAGTAAGAGGACAAGGACTTACAAATACAATGGCCGAGACTGGTCCTAATCTCATAGCTCAACACTATTACCTTCAAGAGGTATCTCTGGGAGATTGGTACGATGAAATCATTTTCAATTTGCTGAATCAGCAGTGTCCTGATCACTTTAATACAATTCAGAGGTGGGCCTTGTGCCTGAGGAGTGGATTTTTTATGATGAAGGGAGCTATCTTGTATAAAAGAAATCATGAGGGCATATAATTAAGGTGTTTTGGAAAAGAAAAAGTGGCTAGAGTGATGAGTGAATTTCATGAGAAATATGGCACAGGACATGGTTTTGCATCATCCACTGCACACCAGATCTTAAGGGAAAGCTACTACTAGCCCACTTTGTTCAAATATGTACACCAACATGTGAGAACTTGTCACATATGTCAAACTATAATAGGTAAGGAAAAACATGCAGCTCTTCCACTCCAGCCAGTCATAGAGGTAAAATCATTTGCTCAGTCGGGTATGGACTTCATAGGTCCAATTAATCCCCCCTCTTCTATGGCCACAGGTATATTCTTACCATAAATGATTATTTTACTAGATGGATAGAGGCTCTTGCTTGTAAATAGTGTACTTTGGATGTGGTAATCAATTTTCCTGAATTAGGAATTATCAATCGTTTTGGTTGTCCATTGTCTTTGGTCTGTGATAATGATCTTGTATTTGCATCACTCAAATTTTCTAACCAGGCATTTGATCATGGGATTGTTATTAAATTTTCATCCAATTATTATCCTTAGCGTAATGGTCTAGCTGAGTCTTCCAATAAAAACCTACTGACAATTATCCATAATTTTTAAGAACAAAATCTTAAGGATTGGGACACCCAACTCTGATTTTCTCTATGGGCTGACCGTACTAGACAAAAGGCATCCATAGGAACCTCTCCTTATCACCTGGTGTATGGTTTAGAACCTGTGTTTCCTATCTAATTGAAAATCCCTACCCTATAGTTTATCAACGAGCACTACAATGAAGAAGATAAACGCAAAGCCCATTTTGGCTGAATTGTTGAACTTGGAAGAGAAAAGAGATGAAGCCCTAGAAAACTTTGCTAAACATCAAGGTGTGGTAAAAAGATGGTTTGACGGGAGAGCTAAGGTGAGGGCCTTCAGAATTTTTGACTTAATTCTCTACTGGATAAAGCCCATGACCGTAAGGGAGAGCATGGTAAATTTGATAAAGTTTGGCTTGCTCCTTACCATATTTCAGAAATTCTGGGAGATAATGTTTTTCATTTGAAAACCCTCACTGGTGAGGATATCTTGTTGCCTGTCAATGGGTAGTATCTGAAGCATTATTTTCAACCTTGAAGTACTCTATAGTTCATCCTATACATAGTTAGAATAGGTTTTTTTTTGGCTTTGTTTTGCTTGTTTTTCTTTGGTAGTTTGGGTTTCATTTGGTTTGTTTTGCTTTTCGTTTTTCTTTTTTTCTTTTGGGTTCCTTGTTTTATTGGGGTTGTTGCATCCATATAACAAGCTATTTTTTTTGGGATTGTTTTGAGAATTTATTTTATAAAATCTAATCATTTTTTTCAGATTCAAGTGGTGGAATTCTTTTATCTAATGTCCCTTGTACTTGGAATTGGAGTCCCTTGTTTTGGATACACTTTGGAATATATTTGGGTCTCACATTTTCATACTAAAATTAAAGATTCTGGAGTTGCATAGGGTTCTTGAGTAATTTTTCCTAGTGAAAAATCTTATATTCTACTTTAGTGCCATTGTGTTCCTCATCCTTGAGTGTGAGTTTCATTACTTACAAAGGTGAAGAATAATGGTTCTATAAAAGAATAGAAAAAGAGAAAAGGAAAATTTTAAAAATCTGAATAACCTTCACCTTATCAGGAGTATCCTAGTATCTCTATCGAGGCTATAGACGCCTGACTAGCAATAGATCTATGCTTGGGAGGGTCATAGCAATAACCTCATTAGGGCTATGGACATCTGAATGGAAGTGAGGCTCTATCCAGGTTGCTTTTGAAGTTTGAACTCTTATATAGCCTAGTCAGATTTTCTCTAGACCCTTTGCACTTACAAGATAGGAAACCAATACATAATGCACACACTTGGACCCTAGTATAAGAAAAGGTCTTCCTGCTTTTGGTTTCTGAAGCTTCATTCATAGGATTCTTGATGAGAGGATCGAAACCAAAGATTTTGGGTTCTTGATTTTAGTTTATTCTTGAAATACTCTAACGAATTTCCCCAGCAGAGTCGCATTTGTTGTGCAGTTTTTGTACACACGCCCCACTAAAAGTGGGACCTTCTTTTTTTTTTTGGTGTCTTGGCCCTTCTTTCTTGGGGGTTTTTTCTTGATTTAGGCTTGTGCTTTGATGTTCATCTTGCCAGTTGAAGTGGCACATTTATGAATTTTATTGAAAATCTTGAGTTTTGAATGCATTTCGGAGTTTTCACTATTTTCGAGAAAAATTGTTTCCTAAAAATTTTCTCCGCTTTCTTTCGGAGTCTGGAAGTGATTTCCTTTTGACCTAGATCTGGGTAAATCCATCATCTCTAGATTTCTCTGAAGTCTATTTCCCTGTCGAATATCCAAGTTTTGGTTTGGTTGTCTTGTCGATCGCATTAATGACGATTGTGCAAATTTTTGGGGCATTGATATATTCAATTTTTGGGAATTAATTGGCCATTTGAGTTTGTTTAGTTTCTTATCATTTGAGTTTGAATCTTGGACCCTCTAGTGTATTTATAGATTATGGATTTCAAAGTTGTTTCAACTACTGCATTTGAATTTCATGTGCCTGGCTTGTATATTGCTTGCATTTGAGAGTTGCTTGTTCACCAGTTCCAATCCTTTTGCTCTCATGGTATGTAGATATTCCCTCTGCCTTTGTTGGCTCTTTAATTTTTCTTCACTTTCTTTCTGGTCTTTTGTGGCTTCATTGTTTCCTTGGGTGTGCACGTCATGTCCTGGCATTTTGGGGTTTTCGTTATTCTACTAGTCCACCTGGTTGATCATTGAGTGTTTATATTTGGTCTGGTATTTATATTATTTTGGGTGTTTGCTTGCATTGGTCTTGAAATTCCCATTTTAGTGTGTGACCAAGTCATGCTTGGTTCTCCATGCTTTCATGGCAGATGTTTTGGGGTTCTTGACCTAGGGCATAGCCAATCCCTCTTGAATTTATGTGGGGAGGGTTTTAAATTCACTTTTCATCCTTTGGAGATCTAGGTTAAGTTGGTTTCAAGGTGTAGGCCTTAGATCCGTAGTCGTTTGAATCATTTTGGTAAAGGTAAGGAAAATGTGGATGGGTTCAGGTTTTCGGGGTCCTCGCGGAATTATGCTTCCTTCGAATTTCCCCTGCTTTTCCTATTCTTTCTCGTTTGAATCGTTTTGGTAAAGGTAAGGGAAATGTGGACGGGTTCGGGTTTTCAGGGTCCTTGCAGAATTATGCTTCCTTCGAATTTCCCCTGCTTTTCTCGGTGTCCATAGCTGGATCATTCTAGCGGATTCGTGCTTTAATGATAATTTATCTAGTTCCCACTAAAATCCATTTCTTGTGGATTTTCCCGAATGTTCTGTGTCTTCTTCATTTTCTCAGATTAGTTATAAGTGTTGTTGTTTTCGCTTAAATCCGCCCTAGTCAGATTCTTCCGGGTTTTATGGGAAAATGTTGAATATGATGATTATGAGGAGTTTTCTTATGGATGATGTATTTAATTAATTAAATGAACTGATGCTAAGTATTTCTAAGGTTATTTTTTTTGTTGAATTTATGGATTGAGATGTTATTTTGGGAGTTTGTATGCTTGGTTCGCTGGAATCCGCCTAGTCTGGATTTTCCTGAAAATCCTCTCCAATGTGGAATCCACGAAGGGGGATAAATCCCAAACTTTGGAATATTGATTTTTTGCACTTATTATTTCTTTTGGATCTTATTGTGGCCAATTTTTTTTGTTTACAGGTAGGATCAAGACAAGATGTTGTTGGTCGAGGCAAAGGGAAGGCAACGGATCCAGGTGTAGAGACTTTTGCCATCTATGATGTAGAGAAGGTCAAATTGGACATAAAGAGTAGGATTCCTGAAAGCAAGCTGACTTCTATTTGGTCAGAAATCACCGATACCAATGTCAGTATGTGGGACTATGAGGATTTTAAGGCTAAGATGTCAGCCCAGAGCCCTCCTTTGTTGGCCAGAAGAATTGTGGACTCCGGATTAGCTCATGTAGTAGGATTCCCCTCCACGGTGTAGTGTTATGAGCTAGTGCTTGAGTGTGATAGGAATTATGATAGAGGGACACAAAGGATAGTTGGTCCCTAGGGAAGGATTCTGGCAGGCTTTTTCCCTGTATCTATTGCATCAACCTTTGATATGCCTGAAAGGTCCCATGTGGTGGCCTTTGATATGGATGGTGCCAGGAAATAATATGAGGAAAATGTAGTAAATTCCCAACAGGTGATTAATTCTTGGTTGGAGAAGCCTAAGTCCCATTTCTCTAAATTGCCAAAGCAACTATTTAGACTCAAATTCAAAAGGGAATACTACAATGTCATCAATCTTCTCAGCAGACTAGTAGGGTTGAAGAGTGAATGGCTGTTTGATATGTGGATGTTCAATATTATTGCTCAGATGGAGTAGGGAATAGATTATCATTGGGTAGGTATCATCAGTGCAGTGATCCATTAGCATTTGTGCAATGTCTTGTAAACCAAGACTTTCACCATGACCTCCTACCTAGTATATGCATTGGTGAGACTTCACCCATACAAGGGGTTAAGCACTAGGGCTATCTTTGGACAGGATGCAATATATGAGGTATATCCACAACTATACCTGACTAGAGGAAGTTATAGAAGAGAAAATGATTCTTTCATAATGTACATCACCAGATTGCTCCAGGGTGTAGAGCATGTAAGAATTTCCGATAAAGCTAAGGAATTGATAAGGAGATATGGGGCATGGTTTATCCAGTTCCCTACTTTCTCATACATTAGGATTGATGGTTGTCAGAGGGATCCCTATAGACTCCTGAGGTACCCTACTAATCATATCATATTGTTGGAGGTCACCAAGCAAATTTGTGACTTTGACAATGTTGTGAAGGGAGAAATGCATACAGCAAGTTTTGGGAATGGCTTTCCCTTGAAGATAGGAATGGGTGAGGTTTGTCCTTCTCTCTAGTATACTCATGCTTCTGAGGAGGAGATGAGTACTTTTGGCCTCTCTTTCCATTCCAAGAGAGCAAGGTTTGACATCACTAGTGAAGAACAAAATAAGGCCAATAGGGAGTACAGTCACAAGGTCAACATTGAGGATTACTGGGTTAACCTTGCTGATGAATTTGAGGTAAGGAAGAAGAAGTTCTCTAGGTTTTTCATGGATTTGGTCAGGTTATACAATGTGAAGGCTATTCCTGGCCACGTACAAGAGGATGGAAATTTAATCCAGGGTCATGTATATGAGGCGGTGAAAGATAGGCTAGTTGGAGAAGTTGACTAGTTAGAAGAAGAGAAAATAGAGTTGGATCAAATCATGACTCCAGTGATCAAGTACACCAAAATGTGGTTGAAGCATAAGATGCTAGAATTAGAGAGTGAGGGTGTCCAGTGTTCTTGTGATCTGATGGAAAACTTAGAGTCTCATTCTACTTCTAAGGAGTCACACGAGAAAGATCCCAAAGGGAAGGAAAAGGTGGATTCCCCTTTCAAAATCCAAGTTAGGGATGTTCAAGCTGAGAAAGTGATAGAAGTGAGTAAACAGAGGAAACCTGTTGCAAAGAAGAGGAGACATGCCTCGAGAAAGGAAGTTGAAAAGGACAAAGAAGAGGAAGAGGAGGTAGGGATTACTCCTCCATTGACAAAGAGAAGAAGGCTAGGGTTGTGTCCTGGATTGAGAGAGATGGGTTAGGCAACAGAGTGGCCCAAATTGCTACTCCTGCTCTAGATAAAGATAGAGATAATGTGCTGCCAAGGATTATCGTGTGAAAACTATCGACCTATGACATGATTTTGTGGAGCAAGATATTGAGGAGTATGAAGGCTTTAGTGCTGTAATTGTGGGTAGGTTCACTAACTCAGTTGACCCTAATTTTCGATGAAACCTTCTGATGAAAGCTATATAATCCGATGTATCGTCGGGCACTTGTCAAATTTTCTTTTTTTTTAAATTTTTACCCCGACTTTTGTCGGAATTTCGACGAACCATTGTTTTGTCTATTGTTCGATGAAGATCTTTCACTAAAATTGTGACAAACCTACAAAGTTAAGTTGTGGTGGGCATAAATTGAAATGAGCTCGACTATTTATTGTGACAGTGTTTTTCTTGACGGTTTTCTTGGGGAAAATTAGAAGAAACTCAAGAAGATATCGCCAGGTTCAGGGTAGTCATTGTGTTTTTCCAGAATTCATTTGTGAAGTCAGATTTGTACTTCTAGGTTTGAAAATCATATTTTAAAGCAACATCTCATCAGATTTCATTTCCATATTTTAGACCTGGCTTCACAAATTCTTTATAAGGGAATTGTTTATAACTGATGAAAAATTCTTGATGGATTTGGACAAAGATTATATTTGCAAGGTTTCAATTTTAACCCTAATGATCAATTTGCAATAGATTTGGGAGCCATAGCTAGATAATATCAAAGGTGTTGGTTTTTTTTTTACTGTAACCAAGTTTATCTTCTAGACACATAGCATATAAAATCTCAGATAATACTGCTTTACAATACCATCAATCTATATTCTAACCCAATACTACTTATCAAATCCTTATATGAACATAGTCACCTATAACCTCACTCAAGCATTCTAATTAATTCCTTGAATTAAAGCGAAAATGAGAATTACACACACCATAACAGTGAGATGAATAGAATAACTCTTGATCATTTTATTCAAGATAATAATATATTCATACAATGGAGATACATGACCTTGAAATGAGTAATTTTCATTCAGATGCTAGTATTGTCTTGAAAATTAAGTACCCATGAAACTAAAACCTACAACAGAATGACACCAAACATAAGAATAGTATCTTCACTATAATATTAGGCTCTTTACAAATTCACTCTACAACTTTAGTTAGACTTGACCTAAATATATCTAACTTGCTAACCTGTATTTCTGGTCCTGAAATCCTTCTTATAGGGAAAATGAAGGAGCAACAAGTATCTGACCAGAAATACACCTATCACTGGTCACTTGGACCGCCTTATGACATTTCAAAAATTGGTTACAATAGCTGAGTTCCTGGAGAATCTTCTTGTTCATCCCGTCCACTGGAAAATAACTGTTGCATTTTCCAAACTTTGAAAACTTGGACCAAAACTGCCACCAAGACAGCCAAAATTTGTTATAACCATAACCATTGAGCTGTTAATTGTCAGTTGTAGCCTTTGTCCTATTCTTGTTCAGTTAAGTACTTTTCTACCCATCCTTGATATTCCTCATCCGTTGGCCAATTAAAATTTACCACCTAATTTACCTTGGCACTATAAGGTGTATACTTTACTGCTACTTGGTTCACCTCCCTTTCAAAAGATTCTAAAAATGTGCTAGTGTTAATGATTTTATCCATACCACTCATCAGCATGTCATAATCTGAGTCATCACAAATCAATTTGATTTGTGCATTGATGATTTCATCTACCTTGTCCTTCCATTGCTATAGTGATCTAACATTTCCATGGGCATCTACAATATCTGGTAAAGATGTGTCACTTCAATCATCAAAACTCTTTACCAACTCTTTAATCCTCCTGCTGAAATCCTTAGGTAAGGCCTGGAAACCTTGCAGTGACTTCACAAAGTCTTGAGTAGGCCTTAATTGTTGAGGCCTATTAGCTGCATTTTTGAGAATTTCATTTCCAGATTTTGTTGTGCAAGTTCAATATTCTGATATTAGGAGTATAGCAGTTGGAAATCATTGTAAAATCATAATTTAATAATTTCTGGAATTATCATTTGGAAGTCTTTTTTTGGGGTCATTAACTTCAGACTATCTTCTCTTTTGCAAGGGTGGTTGCATGCCAATTTTTTTTGGTGTAAAATATCATAATTATTATATTTTGTTACCTATGTATGATTAAAAATTATTGGAGTACATGTGAGTTTGATATTTTTTGAAGATATAAATATTCAAGCTTGGTAAAGAAAAATCATGTCAGATAACATTAGTCCAAAACAAAATGAAGAGACAATTGCTAGATTGTGGGCTATATTGAAAAGAAAGGGTGATGGGAAATGCTATTGTCCTTGCAATAATTACAAGGGCTTAAAGACGAGAAGAATTTTAATCATAATAGCAAAGAAACATTGTAGGAAGCATGGTCACGTTGAAGGGGGGCATGATTATCATCCATTGTTAAGTTGTTCATTATATGTGTTTATATTGTTTTAACATTTGATATATATATAAAATCACCTGATCATGATCATGGTTTATTTGTGTCTGTCATTATTATAAAGGTGAGGTACCCTAGGGCACATGATATGAATTATCATGGTCTAGAGAATGTGGTTTTGCAAGTAGAGGAACATGGAGCTGTTAATATCGAAGATGAAGTTAATGATCCTATGGAAGAAGATGATCATGCACCAGAAAACACAATTGAAGATGATGGTACAAATACATTGATCCATGACACATGTAGTGGCACATTTGATCATGTTGATTGAGATGACTTTGATGATGTTCATGATTTACCTGTACTTGAGAAGGCATACACGCCCGTTTATGAAGGCTCCCAAACAACTCTTCTCTCTGCTATATTGTTGCTAGTGAACTTGAAGGTTATGAATGGTTTATCCAACATAGCAATCTCACGGATGTTAAGGTATGTCATATATGTCATCTTTTTTCATCTATTTTAATTATTGTTAGTTCATCTCTAGTAAATAAAGGATGAAGTATGTACCTTTAATATTCTTTATATTAAGAAATTATTTTTTGTTGTAGATTGATTGGTGAATTTTTGTTACCACCATCAAATATTTTACCTCACTCATACTGAGATTTATCTGGCATTATGAAAGATATTGGAGTGGAGTATCAAGCAATAGATGCATGTCCCAATAATCATATTATATATCATAAACAACATGAATTTGCAATAGAATTCCCAGAATGTCATATCAATAGATATCAAATAGATCAACTAACAAAAAAGGCTCCTCGCAAGGTTCTTCATTATATCCCCATTATTCCACATATGTAACAATTATTTAGGTGCAAAAGCTTAGCGCAATTTATGGATTACCATGCACGTAATAGAAGTGGAGATGAGATTCTTCAAATGCCTGTGGATGGTTCTGCATTTAGGGACATGGAGGAAAAATTGCCACTTTAAAGAAGAACCTCGTAATCTTAGGCTTTCATTGGCAGCGGACGGTGTCAATCCATTTGGAGAGCTGAGATCTATGTACTTGGTGTAGCCTATTTTTCTTATCAACAATAACATTCCTCCATGGATGTCAATAAAGAGGGAGCACATAACGTTGGCAATGATTGTTCCAGGTATTTGTTTACATCAATTTTCTTTAACGTCGTTGCATCTCATTTATCTTATTTGTTGCATAATGACATATATTTTTTCATTTAATAGTCATGTACATGAATTTATATATATTGCAGTAAAACGGTTATAATAATTATGTAATGTTTATGTTCATTCAACTAGGTAAGTACCAATTTAAAGATATGACTGTATATATTGAGCCTCTTATCGACGAGTTACTAAATTTATGGAATGGCGTCACTATGTATGACGTATCTAGACCAATAGGACAAAGACAATTTCAATTCCATGCAATGCTTGTATGGACAATTCATGATGCCCCATGGCTAACACATTTTTTTGGTATGTTATAATGTTCGATTGCATGAATTTAATAATATTTAATTTTATGAAGTAGATACCATGCATGTTTTTTAAATAATCTATTCATTATATAATTATAAAAATTGACATATTTAATCCAATTATATATGATTTGCAGGTCTTCAAACAAAGGGAAAATTTGCATGTCCAATTTGTGGTCCAAAGATGAAATCTCGTCATTCAACAAGTTTAGGAAAGAAGTTGTTTGATGAGTATAGGCACTTCCTCCACATAAATCATAAGTATCGAACTATTGAAAAACATCTTTTCAATGGGAAAGAAGAGACTACATCAAAACCATGAAGAATGACACCTCGCCTATGGAAGTTGGAATATACTAGAATTAATCGTCAAGGTTATACATCGGATCAAATTGTTTATCTATCATTTATGATATGTTTTGAATTTATATTTTTATATTGTGTTGTGTTTACTCATGCTGTAATTGACAATGATTGTTGTTGTTAATT
Organism: Sequoiadendron giganteum; assembly: GCA_007115665.2. NCBI lineage: Eukaryota > Viridiplantae > Streptophyta > Pinopsida > Cupressales > Cupressaceae > Sequoiadendron > Sequoiadendron giganteum. Next base: position 628,036,831 of record CM021100.1, read on the forward strand.
TGCTTAACTTATATGTTTCATGAAGGTCATCAATGCATTAATGGTTGGCTTCCACAGGGACTTAAAAGTTATCTCAGACAATTTAGTAGGTTGCCCTACTATGAGCAGCTATAAATTATGCATTTGTTTGATACAATGCATATCGGAAAGAATATGACATAAACGTTATGGAAAATATTGGATGGAAGGCATGACAAAGAAAAAATTGTTAAAATTTGTAGTGACATTCAAGAAGCTAGTCATGCAATGAAAAATGTCATTCAATTAAATAGCGATGGAGACCAAATTAATATAAGTTCCCTTCCTTGGTTATTAACAGAGTAGCAAAGCAATGCTATAAAACAAGTCATACAAACAATTCGATTTCCCACAGGAATTTCTGTAAACATAAACAATATCATAACAAAGAAATGTGAATTTGGGTTAGGGATGAAAATGCATGATTGGCATACCTTCATTAAGGTAATTATTCTGGTATATTATATATATATTTGTATAGTGCATGTACTTTTCAGTGTATTATATTTACTACTTTTGGAAAAATATTAATGAAAAGATTATTTTATAATTGTTGTAGTACATTCTACCTCTATCTCTCCCAGAAAACTTCGACAATAATGTCAAGCAAGTTATATATGATCTTGGAAAATACATGAGGTAAGTAGCAATATTTGTTCAATTCATTGTATATTTTTTTAAAATCTCATTAATATATTTGTGCCTTGAATCACTTATAGATGGATATCATCTAAAGCAATCCATAAAGAAGATATAAATTATTGGAAGAGAAGAATTCCTCGTCTAATGTGAAATGCAAAAGTGTCTACCTTCGACATTTTTCAATGCACAAGAACACTACCTCATATACCAAGTTGAAGAGATTGAATTGTGTGGACCTATACACACAAGGTCAATGTGGATGGTTGAGAGGCACTTGAAATTTTTGAAGGCTTTGGTTAGATAGAGAGCACATCCGGAGGGTTCTATGGTGGAGGGATACATGGTATACTAGACCATGGTGTACATTACTGAATATCTTCCTAAGTTTGCAGCAAAGATCCATGTAGATCACATTTGGGATCCCAACTCCATTAACAAATTCGAAGGGGAGTACCTGATGGGGAAAGGTAGATTGAGGAAAGTGTCAGGTAATTATAAGATGGTCATGGAGATTAATTAAAATAAATTTTACATTTGGTTTCTGTGTATATTGTACTTATTTAATTATTAATCTTCAATATTGATCAATTATAAATTAAGGTTGTATATCGTGGTAATTAGCTAATTATACATCGTTTGTGAATTTCAATTTTTTTTTATACAGTTGGTTGAGAGTGGGATGCACTACATTTGTACGTCGCAAACAATCTTGATTGGATGATGGTATGGATTGAACGATGTCAATAATTTGGTCGCGCATTAACATGGGAAGGTGTGGCTTCATTGGTTAAAGAGGCTCATTGTAATGGAGATTCCAATGTTACACCAAGGGAAATTGATTTAGCATATGGTTAAGAGATAAAAAAGTATGTATAAATATATTAATCACCCATATTATTTAATTATTTTGAATTATATTGATGTATATATATGTTGAGTTTTTTTTTTTTGCATACATTCGACCAAGAATAAATATGTTTATCAACTGACGATATTGCAATAAGTTTTGCATGTTTTGACATATTGCAAGTGAAACACCACAAGGCTATGTGGTGCAATGGTCATAAATTTCTAATCAAAAAATTGGATGAAACGAAGAAAACTTGTGATTCTGGGATAACTTCAGTCTTCTAGGTGACTAATGTTTCATCTAGAAGTGACATACATCTAGAAGTCTCAGAAAATCAATACTATGGGATTTTGGATGATATACTTGAGTGTGACTTTAAGTCCTTCAAATTAGTTTTGTTCATCATCCTATGGTATAGGCTACGATTGAATGAAAATGATCCTAAGAGAACTGTTATTGAACATGATAATGGATTAACCATGGTTAATACAAGGTATTTTGAGTGAGCTGGAAATGAGCCCTATGTTCTTCCAAGCCAATGTGAGCAGGGATTTTACTCAGAGGTTCCAGGTAAAGCGGGTTTGTCATATTTTGTTAGACATGATCCAAGAGGAAGGCCAGTAAAGTATAATGTGGTGGAAGAAGAAGATACTGAAGAAATAGAAGATGATGTAGATGATGATCAGGATCAACACTTAGTTGATGATGTGCCTGACGAAGATGTCGAAGAGGAGGAACTAGATCATGATGATGTAGGAGTTAATGTTCATGAAAATGATATCCGTGTGGATGATGACATTATCGAAACTGATATCAATGATGATGATGATGATATGACCAATCCTTACAATGTTGAATCCGGATTGGATGATACAGACAAAGAGTTGGATGAAGAAGAAGATCAATGACATTAAAATGTATGAGTTATGTGATTGTATTATCTATTTGATATTAATTTATTTATAGAATTATATTTGACTTATGTGGTTACATAATTAATTTATGATGTTTTTAATTTTAATTGTATTTGAATTATATTAGAATATGTTCAGTTAACAGATATAAAAAATAAAATGGATAAACGAAAAGATGAAAGCATGAGACCATTGCCTTGTTGGGTGTATGGAGTCTAATGAAGACCTATAAAAGTGTAATCTATGATGGCAATAATTCAAAGTGTTTGGCACATAGATGTAGTTTAAAACTTGTATAAATGTGCAAGTAAATGACTGACAAACTCTACTTGAGATAGAACGACAATCCTAGTTATGTGATTCGTCTTATTGATCCAATTAATACTCTTTAGTTACTGTGATTGACTAGAAGGGTTTAATATTTACTTGAAAGAACCAAATAATCACATCACACAAATACAACAAATGTGTATCGGTAAATTGAATATATATATGCTTGATATATCAATTTAAACAATAGAAAAGCATCAATAGTAGCAACTACTTGGAGCATGAGATGATTACAACAACATTTCACCACTTGAGATAGTCATTTAGTTTTCAATTTGGTAGCAAGCTCTAAGCTAAGACAAATAGACATAGAAACTTACAAACACATACAATCTAGGCCAGTGCCATATACTATTGGGGAGTCGAATTCACAAATATTTAGATTTCCATAACAGGTTCAAACACATAACATATAAGATCTCTGACAATATTGCATTACAATAGTGTCAATTTCTATCCTAACTCAATACTTATTATCAAATCCCTTTACAAACATATCCATCTATGACTCCATCCAATAATTTTAATTTACTCTTTGAATTAAAGAAAAAATGGAAATCATACACACTATAACAGTGAGATGAACACCATAACCCTTGATTATATTATTCAAAATTGTGATATGTTTATACAAAGGAGAGCCATGAGCTCTAAATATATCATTATAACTCAAATGCTAGTACTGTCATGAAACATCAAACCTTCATGCTATTGGAACTGTCAAATTTTGACAAACTCATTATTTCTTCATGATTATTAGTCTCCCAAAAAAGATTCATAATGCAAACAAAAAAAATCCTCACATAGCATATTTTACCAAAATCCAATTTAAAATTGTGCCATAACGCCCCATAAATTTCATCAGACATTAAAATCTTTACATATGAAAATATCGGCATAAGTTGATGCAGGTCTCATCGATGATAATATACATATCCTAAATGTATCGGAAAGACATCAGAAGGGTCACACCGATCAAGTTATACATAGAGAGAATGCGGGTTTGTATATCTTATCGGTAAGACAAAAAGTATCAGCATGATAATGTAAGGTCGCATTGAGCTAAATTACCTTTTTCCAATTGGAGTAACGTAAAGTCTATCGGAGAGACTTTGGTCATCAGAGAGAGATTTTAAAACACTGCTCGTAGCGTTATTAGTCTTGCTGATAAAGCAAGAGGAGGACTCACTTAGTGAGACAAACGATGTTGGGGAGAATTTGGAAAGTCTTACCGACCCCTCGAGTTACACTGACAGAACTGAGCATACGAAGATAAAGGTTGTCGAGAAGACAATGCACATGGTCTCGCTGAAGAAAAAGCGTATCGGTGAGACATGCCACCGCAGGGAGATCTAAGAGACATCACAGTGAGTATCATTTTTTCATCAAAACAAATACTTGGTCATGGTGACATAAGTCAATAAAGTGAGCATCTCGGTGAGACAAAAAGCTTTTGGAGTAAGGTGAAGAACTGTTGGCCCGATTCATTAAGTCTGGGTGATAGTTTTTTCGGTGAAGGTCATGGCGATAAAAAAGTAGAAAGAAAGAAACTATCGGGGAGACTTGTGATGTTGGGGAAACTACAAGACATCTTAGCAGATGGGTGAACATTGAATAGGTAGATCAACTAGAGGTTTGAAATGTCTTACCGATGTGATCTTATCTGTGAGACATCAAACAAGTCATACTGATAAATTTATACACTAGGAGAATGTGGGTTTGTATTACTTATCGGTAAGACAAAAGGTATCAGCGTGACGGTGTAAGGTCATATTGAGCTAAGTTACCTTTTTTCGATTGGAGAAAAGTAAAGTCTATCAGAGAGACTTTGGTCGTCGGAGAGAGATTTCAGAACACTGGCTGAAGCGCTATTGGTTTTGCCGATAAAGCAAAACGAGGACTCAATCGGTAAGACAAATGATGCCGAGAAGAGTTCATCAAAGTCTTACTAACCCCTCGAGTTACACCAATAGAATTGAGCATGCAGAGATAAAGGGTATCGATAAGATGATGCTCGTTTTATTGCCAAAGAAGAGGCGTATCGGTGAGACATGTCACCGTGGGGAGATCTAAGAGACATCACAATGAGTATTATTCTGTCGACAGAACAAATTTCTTGGTCTCGGTGACATAAGTTGATAAAGTAAACATCTCGATGAGACAAAGTACTTTCAAAGTAAGGCAAAGAACTATTGTCCCAATTCATTAAGTCTGAGCGATAGTTGTTTCGGTGAAAGTCATGGCGATATAAAAAGCAAAAGGAAAGAAACTATTGGGGAGGCTTGTGATGTCAGGGAAACTGCAAGACGTCCTAGTGGATGGGTGAATGTTGAATAGGTGGATCGGCCAAAGATTTGGAATGTCTTTCTGGTATGAGCCTTGAGGTGACAGTGAGAATTTTGAAAAAAAAAACTTGCAGCATTCATGTCTCAATCAGAAAAGACATTAATGGTGCCACGAAGTGTAGGAGATTTTGCATATCAGGGTATGATCAATTGAAATCATTGTCTCATATAATTCAAAGCAAAGGAGAGCAAGGGAACTAGCAAAGCAATTAAGGAATTCACCTGGCTTGAGTTTGGAAGAAGTTACAGTAAGTTTCTCATCCTCTCAAAATTCATAAAAATTTGAATTATGGAAGGCACTGGTTTAGGAAAACTAAAGGGAAGAAAACCCGAGGAGGGAAGCCAATCAAAAGCAAAAAAGAAAAAGACTGAGTTGCAACTAGAAGGTACTGAAAGGAAGCTAAATCAAGACCTCATAGACTAGTTACCTGGTTCTGGACCTAAATCTAGGCGTTCTACACAACTCAAAGCAGAAGTTGACAAATTGGACGACAAATGCAAATTTATAGGTGATGTTTGGAATTTGATTAGAGGCTATGATTTATTCAATTTCCATTACCATAGGAGAAATCGATTTGATCCAGTATGCAATCCATGGAGGCTCAATTTAGGGAAACTAGTGTGCCCTAATATTTTTATTGACGTCGAACTGGTAAAATTGCTAGCCAGACACTATGATTCGAAAAACAAAGCTATATATGATTTGTCAGGGAATCCATTGATACATATATCTGAGAATGCAATTGTTGAGGTTTTCAAAATGGAGGGAATATGCAGTGAGAAATTAGTGAGTGAAGAGATCAATATTGAGTTCAGAAGGATGGACACCATTTATAAAGGTTGGAGGTTACCTCTACATAGAATTAGGTGTCATGGAAAACCTACTCCAATGGAAGATAGTGAGGGGCCACCCTTTCATGTGGACCTCTTTGAACCTTACCTTAAATATACTTACTACTTAGTGGGACAGGTATTAGGGATGGAGTTACTTGAGCATATGGTAGTTGTGCCCATGGTGATTGCTGCAGACATTCAGTATCACAATTCCAAATCATTTGACTATGTTGCACATGTTTTTAAGGAGCTTGATGCAGGTTTGGTGGTGATAAAGAGTGGTTCTTCTGTTCTCCATCTCAAAAATTACTCACTGTTGATGCACTTAGTGTCGTATTTTAGACAAGAGTTAGGTTTATGGCCCCAAGATCTGAGGATTTCACAATCCGACAAGGAAGGTAGGCCATTGCTTGTTCAATTATGGTCTACTGTTTGGGATAGTAGGTTTGCCAATTCAAATTTCTTGCATTTTGAAGAATTCTTTGTGAAACCCTTGTATAGATTTTTTAGCCATCCTTGTAATTATTCTTTATCTAAACAAGTAAAAAGGTTTCTTAGGCCTAGAGATTACAATGGACCAATTAACCATAACTGGGGTGATTGGTATTGCTTAGAGAATGCCACAATGATTAGGGTTTATGGCTTTGAGGATACACCTTTCATTCTGCCCAGAACTGTCCCGGATAGAATTGCATACCTAGAAATTATTAGGCAAATGGATTACTCTTTTGTTATGAACTTAAGTTCATATGGGAAATAGAATTTTATGCCCAGTACATTGTGTTTTAGTGATTTCAGTGTATTAGCCAAGCAAGGTTATTATCTGATTCTGGACAAATTATTGCACTACAACATGAGAAGAACACCAGCGAGAAAGAACTTTGATCCAGAAGGGTATATCCACTATGCCAGACAAAAAGTAAATCTCGGAGGGTACCATCATGTGCCCTCTAAATATGATGACATCATCAGAAACCTGGAGGTAGAGGAAGCTGAAATTGTGATTGAAAAACATAATCAGGAGTTGGTGGATGGTGAGTTATTATCATCCATTAAGGGGATTTCAGAAATAGATAGGCCACAAAGCTCATCTGGGAAAGTTTCAAGAATGAAGACTCAAGAGTATGCCTATGTTGCCAGAGAAATAGATGTTGAGGAAACCATGGATGTAGATACAAGACATGAAGACTATAGGTCTTTCATATCAGATGATGAATTTATAAAAACCTCAAAGTTTAAGACATTTTTATATAAGCAAAAAGGGAAAGAGATAAGGGGACAGGTTGACAATGTCACTCTAGGGAATGAGGATCAACTGTTAAAAATCTTCAAGGATGAAGTAGACAAAGAGATGATTGACATGACCCCTGAAAAGGGGAGTAAGCTACTTGAAAAGGTAGGTGTTATGATTTTTCCAGGTTTGGATATGAATTCTGCATTAGTTTTTGATAGTTTCTTAAAAGATAACAATGCTACCCAAAATCTCAGTATAGAGAAGGTGACAGAGGTATACCCAGGATCAAGATACAATCTTGATGATGAAACATTGATGATTTGGGCCTTGTATTCTCCTCACAAGAAATCAATTGTTATTGATACTGAAAAGGCATTCGAACATGTCATGACCCTAAAGGCTGGGGAGGTTGATCTTGTAGCGACTGCTGATATTGGGATAAATATAGCCAAGTTGAATAAAGCCCAAATCCAAGCATTGATAAGGGAAAGGGAGATGTAAAAAACCAATAATTAGAGGATGTTGAGAGAGAATGAACACTTGAAAGACTTGGTAGGTGGTGTAACAGAACCAACAAAGATGCTCACTCAAGGTGAGAGTGCATAGAAAAAAGACTGTTGAGAAGGTTCAACTGCATACTCTCAAGGGAGAATGGATGCATTTGCTGCAATAATAAAAAAAGGCAGGTTGTTTTAACCACTTGGTTAAATAAACTATGGGGAAAACATTCATAGTATGTGGATGCAATAAAGGAACACAGGAGAGTGGATATCAGAATTCAGGAAAGAATTGAGGAATTGGAGCAAGACACTCCTAGTAATGAAGAGATTGAAAATGCCAATTGTATTATGGATAGGCACAAGGATTTCTTTGAGGATTTACAAGGGGATATGCAGGGATTGACAGAGGCTACTGAAGATAGATTGACCAAGTTATGTGATGATGAAGGGAAAATGAAGGAAGCGACTACATGGAAAAGTGAGTGTGAAACAATACTCCAAGGGATGTTGGAGACAACCACTACGAAAGATGTGATATTGGATGCAGCATGTGGCAAAAATGAGTGAATGACAATGATGGATATTATGATCCATGATGCGTTAGGAGATGCCGACACTCATGAGCGCGAGGATTATACAGAGCATATGTCTATAGTCCATTTGTGGCTTAAGAGAAATTAGTTAATAGTGGATTTGTTAAACCTTTTATGCTTTAAACCTTTTTGAAAAGGCACGTCCTTTTGCAAACTGATGTATAAGTATCCGTTGTTGGATAAATGTAAAGGGGTAGAAGATAGAATTAGAATAGGATAGACTATTGTAAGCATTAAATTTTCAGAAATGATGACATTCAAGGAGACTATGTTGCATGTATGAACTTTGAAGGAGATAATGGAAGACTGTTGATTTAGTGGCTTCATTCTGGTATCAATTGTTTGTTGGATTCTTGCGATTATTTGATTGTCTCCAATTTGATGTTTCTTGGTTGTTCAAATTGAAGTATCAAGTATATATTTGATTTATTAGTACACATTTGTTGTTTCTGTGTGATTTGGTTTATTGGATTCTTTAAAGAAGAATTAAAATTCCTTTCAATAAATTATAGTAATCTGGGAATGCCATTTGGATCAATAAGAAGAATCAGATAATTAGATTTGATATTCTGCCTCAAGTAGGGTTTATCAATTACACTCTTGCATGTTTATACCACTTGTAAACTCATATTTATATGCCAAATAATTAGAGGACTTGCTAGATAGAAATCATTCATTAAATGCTTTCATTTGACTCTATTTTACCCAATAAGGCACTGGTTTCCCTTATTTACATTACATTAGTTTTATTCATTTCATTTAACATCTCTTAATTGAACATATTAATTCATACCTTGATATTGCATATACAATTTATACCAAAGTAGGATCATATCTTTCCATTATTAAATTTCTATTTGTGGATAGTTAGACCAAGTAGGAAACATAAATTGAACATATTAATTTAGTATAAGAGTCAACCAATCATAAGGAAACATAATATGAAGATGAATTTTCTCAAATCTTGTGGTTGTAGATGCCCTTTTGAAATCTATGCAAAATGTGGGAGGATAGAAAAAGCTCATTAACTATTTGACACAATGCCTCGAATAATTATAATCTCATGGAATACACTCTAATTAGAAAAGTCTCATCACTACCCTCATAACAATCTATCAATTTGTTTTAGTGTCTATTGTGTTATACCCGATTTGGGACATGGGGTATAAAAAAATAGACACTAAAATAATTGAGAGATTACAATTCTTTGAGACATTTTGTCAAATAGTTCACAAGATTTTTCTATCCTTCCACATTCTGTATAAATTTTAAAAGGGCATCTACAACCACAACATTTGAAAAAAATCATCTTCATATTATGCTTTGATGGATGTCTATACCTTGTTCCAAATCTCCCATATTAAGGAAACCAATAAGGATTTTGGTGAAGGTTGTGGAATTTTTCTTTGCATCTACCAATTGCATTTGTTTGAAAGTTTCTAAGACCTTTTCAACAAATCCATTATGTGTACATTCTAAAATCATTATAGTACACAATTTAACATTTATTTGGCTTTGCATCTACCAATTGTATTTTCTTGAATTTCCCTACAATATTTTCAATGTAGATCTCTTTTGTGGATATCTTATAGTCCTTGTAGTCCATATCACTTTATTTTTTGAAGAAACTATTACCATATATTTATTATTTATGTTCTAAATTGGATACATGTTTGTAAGTTTGATATTACAATTAATAATATTAATTTTGGCAAGACATTAAAAGATTTTGTTGATTTTAAAAATATATGCATCCCAATGTAAAAATGCCAACAATGGAAGCAATGATTGTAACACATAATTTTTGATGTAGTATCTAATTCAAAGGATCATGTTACAATTTAGGATTATGATTGGGTATTTAATTAGGGTTAGGATTTAGTGTTCGGGTTAGTGTTAGGTTTAGAGTTAGGGTTAGGGTTAGGAAAAATAATGTTAGGATTAGGGTTAGATTAGGGTTTATGTTTTATGGTTAGGGTTAGATTTAGAGTTTTGGTTATGGTTGGGATTAGATATGAAATTAGGGTTAGGGTTTAGGATTACAATTAGGGATTATAGTATTAGGGTTATATCTAGAATTAAGTTTTAGGGTTATTGTAATTATGATTAAGGGTTGTTTTTATATTTGGCTTAGAGTTGGGGTTAGGATTAGGGCCAAGGATAGGGCTAGGGTTAAGTTTAGGGATAGGTTTAGGGTTATTAGAGTGAATGAAACTAATTAATAAAATAAATAATAATTAGGGCTAGGTAATTAGGGTTAGGGTTGGGGTTAGAGTTTTGGTTGTGGTTAGGGTTATAAAGATATGATAAAGGTGAGGGTTAGGGTCAAAGTTAAGGTTTCGAGAAAAAGGGTTAGGTTATGATTTGGATTACCCTAAACTCTAACCATAACCATAAACCTAATCCCAAACCTAACCCTAATTTTAGTGTTTGAGGCTAGGATCAAACACTATGTAACCTAACCCTATATAACCTAACACATAACCTAACACTAGAAAAAATTATTCTCCCAAACAATCTCCTGTACTTCTATTCACGCCTACTAGAGTTACAACATTCAACATTGGTGCTCCAACCATTCATTCAAAGCTAAGAATTTGAAAGAAGTGTTCATTTGTAATATAATTAATCATTTAACAATATTATAATTATTATTAATCTAATAAAATATTAATATTATTAAAAATATACCAATAATATTAATAATCTAATATAATTACTATTAATCTATAGATTATATATAATCTTAATATATCAAATATATCATTATAATTCATATAATGTAATATAATATTGTTATATAATATATTAATATTATAACATTACTATTAATCAAAGTGCTTTAATATTTATGTTGAGTTTTAGTACATTATATGACAGGTTACTAAAGCGGCTCCGAGATGCACATGCTCAAAATCAACGGTGATGTTATAATCTTGATGAAAAGTTGCTTAACGGTTATGTTCAGTGTTGGTGACTACTATGAATGAACATAATTTCCGATGGTGGTGATCAACGGTTTCTCGCCCTCGCATGATACAAAGATGCAAGGTGTTTATTGATTGTGATATCATGGGCGAGTGCCACGTGTCTTTCCTTGGTGATGCATAATGTGGTGGGCCCTTGGTGTTGAGATGGAGATTACATCAGCCTTTTGAAGGCAATCACTCGATAACTTCTCAAACACAAGAAGATGTGATTTTAACCCTATTAGGAGAACAATAAAGAACAATGGAAAAGATTTAAAAGTTGATTCTCAACATGAGAATGTATTATACTCATGAGGTAATAATAATTAAAAAATAAAAATGAATGTTATTATTGTAAGAAAAAGGATCACATAGTGTGGACTTGTATAACTCGAGCCAATGATGTTCTTGATGGAGAACTTAAAGAAAAATAAAATGATGTTAGCTTAGACTATATATATTTGTTTGTTTCAATCAACATGTTTTATTGTGAGGAATGAAAACTTAATGGAGGGTGTCAGAATATTAAGATTAACATTAATAAATTCACCTTACTAACTTATTAAAGGTGCTACTTTTCGTAACTCTATAGCCCAACTATTAAATGGTCATTTTTCTAGTGACTCCTTTCTCACTCTCTTGGAGGAAAAACGTGACATTATTTAGGATATTCAATGCCTAGATATTTTTTGGAAAGCTTTAAGGTCAAATATATAGTGGCATAAAACTCAATGTTATAGGAAATCATTCTTAGCTAGGCCCAATTTGTTCAATTCCTATGGATAGAAGGGGGTTGATCATAAGGAAGTGTTGAGATTCCTACGCATCTCTTTTACCTTTTAAGTTTCTCCTTCCTCTTTAAGGAGACATATCATTTATAGAGCTGAGAAAAATTATCATATTAAATTATGAAGCCCCTTTCTTTGGCAAGGAGATTCCATGTGTGTTCAAAAATTCTTGTTGCACAAATTTCCATTACTCATGTTGCTAAGAACCTTGCAAATCCTCATATTTGAAGATTGAAAAAATCCAAAGGTATATTTCATGGCCTCCCTTTAATGAAGGAAAATGGTTTCACAAAGTATCCTAGGAGTTTTATTATTTCCCTCATGACTATAATAGGTTTGGCTTACTTTATATTCACTACTCTAAATGGTGCCATAATAGGCTTTGCTTGCTTTATATTCACTACTCTAAAAGGCGCCATAATTTTTTAAAATTTAATTAACATACTCTAAAACCTAACTAAAGCAAGTTGTAGCTCATCAAATTGGACAAGTGAAAGGTCAATACAAGCACTAAGGAAGACTTTGGAGGAGTGAAAACAAGGTCAATACCAGCACCGACGAAGATTTTGGAGCTAAAACAAGGTCAATACTAGCACCGAGGACTAGGTTGAGGGCACTCAGGGAAAATCGACGACCAAGGGACAATGAGTACTATAAGTTTGGCACCCCCATTTTCTTTAACCTGCAATTTTCATGCCTAGTTTCCAAAGATCTTCTCGCACATTGCCCCCCCCCCATTCTCATAAAATGGTATAAGATAAGACAAAAAAAATAAAATAGCTTAGTCTTTCACATTTTTATAGTGATTACTACAAGCACATAGAGAAATTCTTCATAATAGAAGAATTTGATCGTACTTTTCCAATGATGGCATTATGAGAAAACCTTAGGTTAAATGAATAATTCCTAGCTAATTTCTTGAAATCATGTCCAACCGTATAAGAGAAGACCACTACTATGTGTACTTGGATAACATGGAGAAAGGCTCTTTGGGCTCTTTCATCAATCTACGTATTGTTAAATTTTAACACCTAAAAGTGAGAATGAAGATCTTTCCTAGAATGGTGGCCAATTGTGCTTCTCAACACCTAGATTACAAAATCCTTGTCAATATCATTGCCATCACAATTAAACCTATTGCTTGAGATATAGTCATAGAGGTAAAAAGATTGGCTTTCTTGATAGTAGATACATTCTAGACTATTCAATCCTTGCATCGGAGATTGTTGAATGGGCCCAACAAACTAATCATGATGCCCTTACTATTAAGTTAAAAGTTTGACAAGGCATATGATTGCATCAAATGTCCTTTCATTTATAAAAGGCTCAAATGGATTTATTTTCAACCCTAAATTATTATCACACATTCAAAATTAAAAAATACCAGTTAATGAAGAACCTTCATTTGAAGGTGATGTAGTCATGACCTTTGAATGAAGAACCTTCATTCAAAAATGATGCCATGTCAAGACTTTCAAATGAAGGTATCTTTTATTTTAAATATTTCATGTCCAAAATGCTTTATAAAAGGAACCTTGGCATGAAGGACCTTCAAATGAAGACCTTAATTCAAAAAAATGAGACATAAGTCATTTCAATACCCACTCCATAAAGGTAACGGCCGAATATATCTCACCCAAGGTTTTACATGGAACATTAGGATTTATATGAAAGCCAAGGTAAAACCCAATCGTAGGTTCCTCCTAAACAATGTAACAAGCCAAGACAAGGGAAAAATATAAATGGAATTTAAAGAACAAGATTTGAAACTCCATCAAATCCACCATGATGCACACTAATCCACTGAGTTATAGTTCCAAGATAGTGGGTGGATTGGTGGATGTCATTTCTATTTAGCCCTCAAACCCTTACACAGGCACAATAGGGTAGTCCATGTATTTGGTTGCTTAATCCCACAAAAAAGTGATTGAGAACTTCAAAACAAATGCAAATGATAGGGAACACATATATTTATCTATACGAATGATCTCAAAGCATTTCAAGCTTGTATTTATCCATACAACCCAAAAGAACTTTAGAAAAATTGTAAAAACACAGAAAATTGCTTCAAGAACGTGGTATCTGATATGAAAGTTTTGGTATCAACTCCTCCAACAATTGCAATGGGATGGGAATACAATATGATAGAAGTGGGATATAAAATGCATTATTTGAAGCATCAAACCAATATGCAAAGATGAAAAAAAGTGCTAACCCCTTAAACTGAAAAAGTTTCTTTTAACTTTAAGTTTGTTGGGTAGCTAATTCTTTTAAGTTATCAAATCCTACCATCATACATAATCAAAATGTTGTTGTTTCAAATGACTATAAGCACTAGCTTTCACTATTTGAAGATGTTGGAACCTTGTCATAGAGAATTAGAACATTGATACGACCACTCATCCTACCTTAAAACATACCAAAAGTCTCCTAGCAATTAGACATAGGAAGATTTAAGATGGCTTAAACAATTTTTATTGCCAAAGCATAAACTTATGATGACTTTACCAGGCCTAGTACATACTCCCTCCCTGTTAACCACTTAGACATATGGAAATTAAATATAAATTTTCTGCTAATTTTAGTCATGTAGGTGTCCAATAAACCACTTGGTGGTTTTTCCCTTCAAGTTTATTTACTTGAATGAAGAGAAAAAGTCCTTTGATTACAATTAGAGAATACATTTGATGCCTTGGTTGTGTAAATGGTGGACCATAGTCACATTTAACACTTGTTACAAAGTTTGGGAGTTAAAACGTTAAGTAGATCCGATTTGTGATGGACACATTTGGACGGTAGTAACAATAACTTGCAATCTATCAAGACTTGATTACCTTATAACCTATCAATTTCTAGTGATGAAATGATAGATTAATCATAATGTCACCTTCGGATCACATCACCATGAAAGAACTTCATCCAACATTCTCATGAGTGCAAGCACCACAAAATAGGTATTTGTCAGATTTTTCTTCCTCAAGCGAGGGAAATTCAGGAAGAGAAGAGGGAAGTGAGACATGTAGTAGGTCTAAAAGAGGGAGATCAACTAGAGGTCAAAATATTAGAAGAAAATTTTGTAAATGCATGGAATTTTTTCTTGCTGAAGGGGGGTCATGTTCTTATGATGATGAGAGTATATGCGACATCTAGGTGCCCTTTAGGTACAAACATCTATGAAACAATGGGTACCCAAGGAAATTCCTCCAATAAACACTAATATTTGTGTCAACGAGAGGATATATCACATAGCACCATCGTCATTACATGGTTTGGGCCTATTTTGCATGGACAACATAAAATTCCGTTACGAAAAAGTTACTAAGTTGATGGAGTATGTTGAACCCTATTACAATTACAAAGATTGGATGCAACTGGTTCGATATACACAAAGTATGCATAGGTATGCACTATCAAAAAATTATATACAACTAAAAGATAAGGATCAAAATAAAGGAGTGGCTAGGTACATTGACGCGAGGCCAAAAGCATTAGGGAATATTGCAGGGTTTATAAATAGTACACAACCTGGGTCAACAAATAAGCAACCCAATTGTATATTCAAGGTGCGAGAGGGAAACCATGTATTCGTATGTGTGATAAAATCAATAAATGCAGGGGAAGAGTTGCTAATCGATTACAATTTGAATCGCTTAGATACAAACACAATTACTATGGGGGTGGTATGTACTATATATATACCATTTTACCCAACCTCCAATTAATGACTCCAATATACCATTTTATTATTATGTTTTTTTTTGTAAGTCTATTGGTTTCATTTCGGTAATGTTTTTTATATTTAATTTTTGTCACAGTGGGAAATTGATCATACAAGGAAGGCTCCAGCCTAGAGCACAGATCATGATCCATCTTCAAGCACTTCTATTCAACAGGTTTACCTCATTGTAATTGTACAAATTAGATACGAGTAAAATGTTTTATTATTATGTTTTTTTCATGAGTTTATTCGGTTAATTTTGATAATTTTTTTAATACTCTTGTTGTAGTTGGATGATCGAGGAAAGGCACCAGTAGTATAGGAGAGCATCCATATGGAGGTGTAGTCACTATTATGTGATGATGACATCACATTTTCCACAAACCCTATGGATATGATGAGGAAGGCCCAAAAAAAATACAATCAATAAATCCTTCAGTTGGTATTCGTAGTGCCTCAAACAAATGAGATAAGAGAAAGGGTTAAAATATTGTCTAAGAGAGCATAGAACTTGGAAGTAAGTTGTCATGAGATCTTTAATTATAACATAAGTTCATTCATGGTTTTATATTTTGTACTCTTTTATGTCATGAACTAAAATATGTGTTTTTTTTACAAGATTATTTGCATCTTCATGATCATGTTGCTAGCCATGATCAAGGTACTGCAAGTATTTCTCAGGAAGTAGGGGATGGTACAAGTGTCAATCCTAATCTTCCTGTACATACAACACATCATCCTACCCCATCATTTGTGCCTATATTGTCATCTGAAATGTCAAAAACACATACCATGCAGGCATTCGGTAGTCCACCCTCTGGCAGCGAACACATGCCACTACATGTGTCAGTACCTGTGGATGCAGAGGCCACTACTACTGGTGATGTTTTAGCATCATTTCTTGGATCTTCTTGTATTACTAGTATGGGAACATTTCTGGTCACATTTCTGGTGACCAAGGATTTCCTTCCCATAAAGATAGAGAAGGTCCCAAGTACTTTAAAATGTTTTAATTATTATTATTATTTTTTTAAGTAAGTGCTAATAGTGGGGATAGCGCCCTATTATATTGATTTACAAAATGGCAATATTTGCCTACATTATAATTGCCTGTTTATAGCCACTATATATCCGACTGTATGCTTATCATGCTTTATGCTACTACATATCTATATACTACTCCTAGTGCATACCCCAGCTTACTGCATGTTTCATTCTCCTTTTGTTGAACCAGTTCTCATTTTGAAAAACCCTTGCAAAGGCATTCATGTCATTGTTGATTATGCCCACCCGATATACATCCCATGCATTGCCTAGGAAGCAACTCATTGCCTTGGTCTGGTGCTATGAGCTACTAGTGCATTCCTCCCTAGCTTCAACCTCCACTTCTTTCCCATCTCCCCCTACCCCATTTTATCCAAAGATGTATTTCAGGGAGCTCACCATACCTTCCGTGGGCAGTTCCAAGATAGCATTTGCCACCGCTTCAATGTTAATTAGTGTAACAAAACCCCCAAGCTTCTCCACCAGTACTTCTCTAGCACCTATAACATCTATTAATAGGCTTAGGACTACCTCATAGATTCTTCCATCGCACCAGTGGTTCCCCTCCTATAGGATCTCCTGGGTTATTTTCTCTATTGCTTCGATCACTTGCAGGGAACTGATTGAGAAAATTCTTTTGCATTGGGCTCTCAACGTCTCATTCAAGCAGATACAGTGCACACCGAACTTATACACCATTGTCCTTCTAAAGTTTGAGTCTGGAGCAGTGCCTTAACACCTTTTATCCCTCGGCTTCCAATAAATGCTTGCGCTTTTACCATGAGTCAAACACAACTTCCTAATGCTTTGGCTAAATGTTGCTCGAGTCTTATCTGTTATCCCATCCGATTGTCCCAACTCACTTCTTTTTAGAGATTTTGGAGATCTTTCATCTGCCCAAACTGTCAGTGATTAGAAGTGTTGGCAGTTCTAACCACTGCTCCATGCAATTGTCAACTTTTATTACCTTTCCTTGATTTACTCCATAGTTTTCCAAGAGGCCCACAACCTTGTTAGCTTCCCTATAGACATGTGATAGGGTATATTCATTTAACTTCCAAAGAAGGGATTTGATTGCTCCTATCCAATTTTCTAGTTTCCAGTTTGGTGTTTTCCCCGATGTGATTGCTTGAATGTAGATTTGAGAATCACCTTCTATTTCTACTGAATCAATTCATTTCTTTATATAGACTTCCAATCCCAATGCGAGTGCCTCCATTTTTGCTATATTATTCGTGCACGTTTCTAAGTTTTTGGAAGCAACCCAAACACCTTGTCCTTCTGAGTTTCTAATTATATATCCTGCTCCTGCAGGAAATGATGTTTTTTATAAATATCTAAGTGATATTTCATTGGAGCTCTTCGAGCCCACCATACGTACACGGTGGAATGCCCAAAATCAAGATTTAAAAGATGAGCTCATTAACTGTTTAGTTGTGTTATTCGGTGATAAAACATTCAACCGAACAAAGGTCCTTAAGAAAGTTGGTACCTATCTAAAGTATGTGAGGGACCAATATAGGTCACATTTAGAGAAGAAAAAAAAGTACGAGCATCCCCCCATGATTCCGAAAAGGGAGTGGAAGGACTTGGTGTCAAATGGAAAGGAGAAGGATGAAAAGAAGAAAGGAAAGATACTACCAGGCCAAGGAAGGTATGTGATACTATCAAAAATTTAATTATATACTGATTAATCTTTCTTTATACATAATCTAATGTATTTCAAAATTTTCATAGGTTGTCCGACACATCGAAGGCAACAAAGGCAAGACTAGAAAAACACGGGCAACACAAACTTGGCTCTGGTGGTTATATGAAAGTAGCTGCACAATTTGTAAGTATCAATAAATGAAATATTGCATCCAAATAATAAATTGAAAACAATTTGGATTTTATCACACCATAGAAGCAAATTTCATGATCGCATGCAAAAATGCAGGGCTTTGATTTCAACAGAGTGCCCATAGAAGAGGACCTAAAGATTGCCTTCAACCAAGGCTATGGAGCCCTGACTGAATAGCTAAGAGTCTCGACTAGGCAAACATAATCTTCCACTGCATCCAACACATAGGTAAATAAACTCAATAAAATTTATTTCAAATTGAATACTTGTGCAATTTGTTCAATATTAATTTCCACCATAATAATGTGCCTATTTATTTTACATAGATAAGCAATGATAATCCTACACATGACATTGGAATGTAGCCTGGTGAGGGTGGAGCACAACCAACCGATGAAGGCCATGGTGTGCATCCCGGTACTGGATGTGCTATACAAAACGCATTATGGATTAATACAATTAAACATCGTTAATTGCATTTGGTGTACTAATCAATGTAACCTTTCATGTTTCAACTTTAGAGCATGTAGAGCATGATCTACATGTTGAGCATGATCAAGCTAAACAAGATCAGGAACATGATGTGGCTCCATTAAGTAAGCAAGACAACTCTAATGTTCTTTTAAACATATTTAATTGCAATTGGTGATAAAATTAATGTAATCTTTCGTGTTTCAACTCTAGATCAGGATTTAGAGGGTGTTCAACATGTTGAGCATGATGCTATAAGAAAATATCAGGAACATGATGTGGCCCAATCAGGTAAAGAGCACCACTCTGATGTTCTTTTAATTAATGAAATACGTGTAACAATAATAATAAAACATATCAATTTAATATTTCTTTGTTATTGCAGTAGATCCCCCCTTGCAGCCGCATCCACATTGTGAGTATGTGACTAGGCATGCATTAAGATCACGAGTAGAGCTCAAAACAACTCAAGGGTGGACAGATGATTTTATAAATGATACTCCACTTCAGATTTTTTTAGCTGCAAAAAAGAAACAAACAAAAAAGTGATTGTAATCATATTATGATAGCCATATTTTTGATAATATGTAAAAACTGAAAAAATGAAATATGTTAATGAATGAATGTGAATATGTTAATGAATAAATGTTATATGTTAATGAATGAATGTTATATGTTATTAATGGATGAATGAATGAATGAATGAATGTTATATTTTATTAATGCAGGATGAATAAATGAATGTTATATGTTATTAATGGATGAATGAATGATTAATGTTATATGATCGGGTATGGGGAATTGAGAGTGATGTGAGGGGGGGGGAATGCCAAATGAGCTTCCACCTTCATGTGGTTGGCCCTATTAAGTAGAGAATATTAAACTATTCTCAAAACAAAGAGGAGCTTGATAAGGTAAGTAATGCACTTTTCAATATAAGAAATGCATCATTTGAAGCATCAAAACAATCTACAAAGATGAAAGAAAGTGCTAACTTTTCACTATGAACATTGTGTTGTGTGTGGATTTGGTTTCAAAGCTCTGTTGATGGATATGGATTGTATGACAGCCAAGAAAATAGTTATCATTATTGCTGCTACAAACAGGCTTGATATCATCAATCATGCATTGTTAAGGCCTGGCCAACTTGACTACTTTTATATATTGCCTAGAGTCACTCTGATAAGTATTTCGATCCATTTGTATCATCATTGACAAGAGATCATGTATCACTTAGGATATTCTATAGTTTCCCCAACATGGTGAGTCTCCCTGATGATTATTCTTTTGATCTCAATTATGTCACCAAGATTCTTACCAATGTAATCTTATCAGCGTCACATAGCTAGTCGAGTAGACATTCAGAACTTATTCCGATGGTATATGTCTTGCCGATATGCTTCCCTCATGCTTCATCGATGAGACAAGATGTGTATCTCGCTGATGAAACGTCATCACTGAGACCAAAATCCAGTCCTCTCGATATATCTTCTCAGGCAATTTTGATTGCTATAATAGTCTTGATCTTTCATCAATATGCCTATATTTCAATGAATAGTTTTTTTTTTAAAAAGTGCAATGTTTCGTCAAATTTACGATGAACCAAAAAAAGCGTTTGATGAATTTGCAATGTATCCGATGAATTTTTCCCATAATGAATTTCCCATTTCATCGCACATTCGATGAAATTTTGTTGCTATTTCAATCTAAATTATGTCACCAAGACTCCTACCGATGTATTCTTAACACCGTCACATAGCTAGTCAGGTAGACATTCAGAACTTACTCCGATGATATATGTCTTGCTGATATGCTTCCCTCATGCTTCGTCGATGCGACAAGATGTGTATCTTGCCGATGAAATGTCATTGCTGAGACCAAAATCAAGTCCTCTTGATATATCTTCTCAGGAAATTTTGATCGCTGAAATTGTCTTGATCTTTCACCAATATGCCTACATTTAAACGAATAGTTTTTTTTTTTTTTTTAAAGTGTAATGTTTCGTCAAATTTACGATGAACCACAAAAAGCGTTTGACGAATTTGCAATGTATCTAACGAATTTTTGCTATAATGACTTGCCTATTTCATCACGCATTCGACGAACTTCTATCGCTATTTCAATCTAAATTATGTCGCCAAGACTCCTGCCGATGTATTCTTAATGGCATCACATAGCTGGTTGGGTAGACATTCAAAACTTACTCCGATGATATATGTCTTGCCAATATGCTTCCCTCATGCTTCATCGATGAGACAGTATGTGTATCTCACTGATGAAACTTCATCACTGAGACAAAAATCCAGTCCTCCCGATATATCTTCTAAGGCAATTTTGATCGCTATAACAGTCTTGATCTCTCAACGATATTGGAAATACGTTGAACTTTTGTCGTAATGGTGATGAACTTATGTTGTTAATCCGATAGTTTGGAAAAGGTATGCCTCCCGTGATCTGGGTACTATTCGTCACACAATTGAAAAAGTGGGCATCATGGTTCTAATGGTCTTGCATCATGAGGTCGACGTTTTACAGCCCGTCGGGATGTAGACAAAAATTGAGCGACGATGTTGATTTTTGTGATTCGTCGGTCGGTCGACAATGTATCATCAAGATTCTGATGAACGGCCATCAGAAATTGGGGTCAAATCCTGTAGTGGTTGAAGAAGGTTATGGAAACTAGGCATGAGTTGGAGAGAGAGAACGAGAAATTGAAGAAGTACTTGCAAGAGCTGATGAAACCCTTGCAGGCTATTAGTTCTTCCTCCTTTGTTGTAGGTTTCTTGCCTTAGGAAACAATCTCTGAGCTGGAAAAGATGAAATGCACCACACATGCTACAGTTGCTTGGTTGCAGGGTGTCCAAACCAAGGGAGATGTTGCCATTATAGATATCTTGTCAACTGGAGGAGATTCCATGAGATCGGTGGACTAGTTGAAGACTATATTGGCTCAAGACAAAGAGGATACTGATCTCCTACTGCAAAAAACCACAACAATTATGGAGTTCACCGAAGATAGGCTGGTAAAGAGTGGGATTCTTCCTTTTCCAAGGGTTTCTAAACCTTGGGAATGGTTTGAGATCCTGCAAATGAGGTAGAGGGCCTTGAAGAAAATTCATAATCAATCAAAGCAGATTGAGGATACTTTGACTAGTATCCATGATAAGTGTATCTCATTCTTTGAGGTCATGATAGGAAGGAAGACGTTTCCTCTGAAACATCTTAATTTGGAGCAACTTAGGAAATGGTGGAGAGATGTTTATTCTCCAATCAGTGAAGGACCAGTTACTGAGCATCAGCTAGATGATGTTGTAACCTATATTGTAGTTATTGATAGATTCCTAACTAGTAGAGATGATTGGGATGGTGCAGTGAGGTAGGCAAGGGATGACATCGAGTGTCCTGAGAGAAGAATTAGGTTTTTTCCTATGCCACCTATTGCTGATTTGGATAGTCTTATTGGTCGTGCATGGTGAAGAGGATCGAGCTAGAGATAAGGATGAGAAGTAGTTATATAGGGCTACATTGAGATTTTTGCTTCCCATTATTCACATGCATTGGGCCGACCCTTTTGATGCCTAGGCCGACTTGGATGACATTGGTGGAAATTGCATATTTGATGTCATGTTCGAATATATTTGAGGCCTACCTCTTGTGTAGCATGTTTTATTGTAAATTCTTATTTTGAGCCAACCTATTCTAGGGATTCTCTATAAAAATAGGAATGTTGCCTCATTCGATAATATAGATAGAAATATAGATAGAGATATAGATATTGAGATAGATAAGTGATATTTGGAAGAGAATAGAGACTTCATATTAGAGCGAATTAGGGTTTATTTTCAAGCAAGTGTTGTAATAAAAAATTGGAGTTGTTGCTATTTTGGATGACTTAATATAGGAGAGATATTTTGATTTGGTATCTATCTTGTGGAGTTTCATCTGGCATGGTTCTTGTTGTTCTATCTTTAAAATTTCTTATAAGTTTATAGTTAATCTTTTTGGTGATGCTTAGGGTTTTATGTTTGGAATGTTTGTAGCAATCTCTAGTCCATACTTTTTGTAGTTATCTAATTATTATATGCTTTGCAAAGTTAGCCTTGACTTAAAATTGTGCTTAGTTCAGTTATAAGGATTTTTTCATCTCAATTGCAATAGGATTGGCTGAATGAATGTTTGTGATTTGAAAATATTTAACTACCTTAGAATATTACACTATTTTTGTGAAATTGTAGATTCATCTAGGTTAAACAGAAAGTAGTTTATGAGAGATAGATCCGTTTTGAGCATATTATCTTTTGGCACCTCCAATCTTAGGGTTAGAAGTAGTCTTAGGATCATCTATGAAACCTTTATCTTTTGTTGTTTCTTTATTACCAGGGTTCAAACCAAGATTCCAAGTATCAATTCATTGTTCAGGTCTGATATATTTGAAATCCGGTATTTTCTTGTAATAAGGTCCCTTTGGGATTACCAACATTTTCACATTTATCACTGAGTTTTTTTATTGCATTGTCAAGACCTTACATTAGAGACCTTGGGGTTATCTCTTTTCCATAGAGATTTACCTTTCAAGAGAGATAGGATATCACATTTTGTGTGAGTTGTTGTTGTGTAGAAAACACCATTAACACTGCGCTCTGATGAATAGGCTTAGAATTGATGATTCCTTCTTTGATTATTTTCTTAAAAAGGTATTACTATTTTAGATGTTTTTGAATCTTTACTGGATGATCTAGTAGAAGTTGTTAAATAAATGGTGTTGTTGGAAGGACCTGAAAGACACAAGCTCGAAGCTATGATTGAGAGAAGATGTGTCAAATCCAAACAAGATTTATCCAAACACGTTTTTGAGACAAGAGAATGCATTAAGGAGACATCTGACATCTACAAGTATTGTCTCCAGTGTCCTGCAGTTGTTGATAATTTTAGAAGTAGAATTGAAGCTATTGAATCTGAGATGAATGAGATTGGAAATATTTTTAATCTCTTCAAAGCTAAACATGGAAAACAAAGAATAAGAGTTGGAAAGTTGCAAGATGATTTATTGTTTCTTCAAAGACAAAGGGAAGATGTGGTTAGAAATTTTTGGTTGGTCAAAGAAATTGTTGAGCTGTGGTTGGATCATCTCTCCAAGATAATCTCTAATGCAGAAGATTGTGAATGATAGTGCCTATCTTTGGACCGGTCATCCTCATTTATGTTGTTGACTTTTTTGGATAGCATGTGTACCAAAATGGATTCTGCATTGCTAGCTTGGAAGAGAGTTCTTCTAACTATGAGAGAAAGTTACAGGAATATTTTTCATGTGAAAAGTGTTATTTTTACTTGAGTTTTTGAATGTTCAAATTTTGGCCCTTTTCCTTTCATGACAAAAAGGGGGAGAAAAATGAAAGTAAAAACAAAAACAAAAACAAAAATTGAATTGCTAGAAAAAGGGGGAGTTTGGGGTTTGTAGCTTTGGAGTTGGAGATTTTTTATTTTTTTCTTGTTTTTCCATCAATGCCAAAGGGGGATATTGTTGAGAAGTTTTTGAGATGATTTAGCATTGTTGTCATTTATGCCAAAACCTTGGATCTGGAAGGTTGTTCTCTAGATGATGTATAGACTTGACCTATCCTATTGTATGCTATGATGTTGTGTTGTGTGGATTATCCTTGATCTAGATATGAAAATATTCCTTTTTAGGACATCTTTTTAATTTAGTTGATGCAGTATAATGAAGACTAATCCTTTGATTATGGTTGTTTTACTCAAAGCTTACTTCGGGTAATATTGCTATTTGAAACTTCTTGAAGCATGTTACATGTTTTGGTATGTTAGATTATGCTTCCCTTGTTGGTACTAAAATTTATGTTTATCAAGATTTGGTCTTGGTTGTGGCACTCTCATCAAATTTGGAATGCATTTCATGTAATTCAAACGTGCTATCTTTTGGTGATTATGATATCTTATGTATGACCTATTTTTGGTCCCTTGGTAACGTGGCAAGAAGATCTTTATGTGCAACCTATCTTTTGGGTCTAGTTTTAGTGTGCAAGATCTTATTGAATATTTCAAGATTTTTCTTTATGCAAACATGCCTTGTGGTGATATAAATTAAAATGGTGGTTGGCTAACTTAGAAGACTATGCATATATTATGTGTCCCAATTAATTTTGTTCTATGGGTATACATGCATATATAGAGAGAAAATTTTGTTGATTGAAGAGATAGATGCATGGAAGAAGTATGGTGTGTACAAACAAATAGAAGAGTATGAAGGAAGGAGTACTATGTTTTGGTAGAAAAGTTGTGTGAAGGCTATGGAAGGAAGGTGTGCAAAAGATTCTTAACTGGATCTTTCATGGATAGAAATTGTTCTCTTAATCAGAATTGAATTCATGCATATGTAGATGCAACTTGATCAGTTAAATTTTGTCAGTGAGACTATTTTGTAATCTGTTTTTTTATATTTAGGTAGTGATTCCACTAGCAATGAGCCACCCTACAGTGAGAAAATTGGTATTGAGCCCTCGTAAAAAATATTACCTTAATCAATGTCACTTTAACTAGTGTTTTATAATTGAGAATTAGAATTCTTCGTGGTTTTTCCCTTCTTGGGTTTCCACATAAATTTTGGTGTTCATTATGCTTGGTATTGTGCATTCATGTTCTTATCTATTTGATTATTTTCTAATTGGTATAAGTTTTCTTTGGATTAAATAAAGAAAATAAAATTGTTTTAAGATAAATGATTCACCCTCCCTCAGTTATCCAAATTGTTCAACATGGAGGAAATTCTTGATACTTCAAGACAAAGAATTCCAATGATGCTAGCTAGCTAGCTCAAAGAGACTGTGGCCAATCTAACCAATGTAATGAAGATTCTAAAGGTTGTATTTTATTGCATAGTAAACCCAAGATCTTAGCCTATAACTAGAAAGGAGGTGAGAATGAAAATGAAGACATGTGCTAAGATAAGATATGCATCAAAAAAGGTAGAAAATATATTTATTTCTATGCCTTTAGTCAATACAACAATAATGAGACAAGCTCTAGAAGGGACTCTTGTAACTCAAGAGGAGGTCCCTAAACCAACTTAAGAAGAAATTAGAGAATAGTTGGAGAAATTGACTGCTGAGATGAAATAGTTTGAAGAAAATAAATCTAAAGTAAATCTCATGATGCATCCAATAGTGGAAGAAGTGTTAAATATAGGGTCATATCCTAGAAATAAAGAAGAAGAAGATTTTATAAGAGGATCACTCACTCTAGAAGTAGGAAAACTTGAACAAATTGATAAAATAATAATATGGGATATTGCAGGTTAGGACCCCATTGGTAATATTGATAAAGAAGATATAAATGATGATCAAATTCCACAAGGAATAAATAAAGAGAATTTTGAACAACCATAGACTTCTGAGAAATCAGAAGAAAATAGGGATAATAATGAAGATATATAGTCCACGTAGACCTTAGGTGGTGAACCAAGAAATGATGAGAATCCTAATGTTTTAGTAAAATAGGAAGATAATGTTCCAAGGATTGATGCCGAGAACATGGTAGGACAAAAAAATTTAAGTCTTGAAAAGGAAGAAAATGGTAAACCAAGGTAATCTATAATACATGCCAATGAGGATAGAGCGAATTCAATTCCTAGGGGTTGTGATAGGCAATGTTGAAATTTTAAGAGAGGAAATTCTTGAACATGCCAATCATCAGGAACAATGAATCACCTGACTATCTAGTTAAGAAAATAGCTTTGTCGTTGGAGGTGGAACTAGTGCCTCTAGATCTCAGAAGTTTAATACAAGAAGTAGACACCCTTAAGCCTAGAGTTAGAGAAAAGACAAGACATGCTATGAGAAGGAATGCAGATGGGGGGATAATTATCCAAATAACTACTTCGAGAGGAGATATGAGTAGACATGAAATAAATCCAAAGGATTATAGGTGACAACAATTGATGTAGGACATTCATTATGGGACATGAATTAGAAGAGATCAAATTAAATTTGGAAAAAATTATCACTAGAGTATAGAAGAATAAGCAGAAGAAAAGAGAGTTAAAGGAATGAATTTCTTACTTGGAGAATTTCATCAAGTCACTAGACCAATCTGGTCAAACAAAGACTGAATTGCCACAAAATTTGATACTAATGTCTAAGATGCAAGTAGATGTTATTACAATACTTCACCATAAGGTAAAAATATTTGAAGAATGGATGGAGTACCTAGTAAGGCAAGGAGAAGAGTTGATAAAATATGTAATTGGGAAGCATAAGGAGCATACCATTGGCATGAAAATTCTAGAAGGCTTGAAGATGAATGTCGATTTTTCCAAGAACAAACTGATATAGAGAGGAAAAAGCTTAAAGTTCTTTAGATGAATGTCTAAGATTTGGCGAATGAGAAGATAACCACGAAATAATAGTTTTTGGAATTTGAGAAGTGAAGAAAACAATTGAACTAGGAAAGTTACACTTTGTTGCAATGTGTAGATGGATTTGAAAAGGTCATTGAGATATGCAAGAAGTTGATAGACAAATATGAGAGCTTTATTGAAATTCTAGTTCAACAAAGTTATGATCCCAAAACTTTAGGACGAGATGAGAAGGAAGTAAAAGTTTTCAAGGAATTGATTAAAAAGGTGAATAAGGATCCTTTTTAGTAATTAAGTTGGGAGGTTATAGATGAAATCATAAAGTGCATGAATGTTATGACCAAATATGAGACAAAGGTAATGCAAATAAATGATAACATCATTCAAGTATCAAAAGAGTATGCTAGGCATAAATACAGGTGGAAAGTGATCCAAGGCATTCCAAAAGAATGCATGCATCAAGTGTTGATTTCTTTCTAGCAATATCAATAGAGGAAAGGTGAAGACGAGTCTTCAGACCTCGAGCTCAATGAAAAAGAATAGGTCGTCAGATACTAGATGCTGAAAGTTTAGTGCATGGATATAGTTTTGAAGTGAATTTTATAGTTTTTTTTTCAATCCTGATGAAGGTAGTTAGTCCCAGAGGTTTTAAAAAGTGCTAACAGTCTTATCTCTATGCAAATTATTCATGACCCAGAGCTCAAAATTTGAAGATTGTTGTTGATGAAGAAGAAAAAATATCATTGACTTTTCCTAGAAATTTTTTATGACAACTATCACCTGCCATGTGTTGCATTTTAATTTTTTTCTCTGATTATCTTTGATGGGACTAAGTTTAAACTCTTTGGGGCCCTATTCCTATAAAAGGTTATTTGATGTTTTATTTTATTTTTAAGTTTATAATTTTTGGATGTCAGAGAACCAAAACTTTTTCAAGTTTTGTTCTTTTTCTTATTTTTTGTTCCATTCCAGACTAAAAACTTGTATGTTTTATTAGAAGTTAACTAATATCAGAGCCAATTTCAAAGCTATTTTATGATATGAAATCTTATGTAGTTGATTGTTTGTTCCTATCAAACAAGATTATGTGTTGCACCATTTAAGGGTGCATATTGATACTATCTAGTGGAAAATAATCCACCTTTCTTTAAAATATTGCATCATTATATGCCTAGCTATGAAGTAATCTAGTGACGTATGGAATGATTTTATTTGGTTTGTTTATTTCTTGAGGAATGTGTGGATAATACCTGGGATAAATTCTACTTTTTAGTATTTTTTATGATTTATTTTAGAATAGATGTTTTATATTCCAAAAAATGATCCAAAAATGATAAATGCATGGATTTTTATTACAAATATTTTGAGTCCATGAAATTCTTGAATGCTTAATGCTAAACTTACTTCAATAAATGTAAGCTATTTTAATTTCATGATATATTGTTGCAAATTATTTGATTTCATAAAGTTATTGAATTTTCAGACTCATATTATGTTCATATCTCTATGATACCATCCAAATCCTTAATGACCATTTAACCCTCATGTTTAATAGCAATATCACAATGAACCCTAAGTGAACCTAGTGCATCAATACTTGACATAAATGAGCCTTGGGATCAAGATGAGTTTGCCATAGATTTAAGTTTCTTAGTGGATTCTTTCAAGAAAGGTAGGTTCCCACAGTATTCTATGAGAAATTATCTATCTATTGGTATGTGGATAACATCTACGTCAACAAAATACTTCATTTAATTTCCTCTAAAAAAAATCTTGTACCTTCCACCTATTTTTATAATATCTCTTCCCTTGTAGAGGAGTGAAAAAGTTCACCAAGTTGTAGCTTTTGAAGAGGTCAGATACCGGACAAGTTAACTTGTCCATCAAACATTGATATTTTTACTAGCTACAAAGAAACCATAGACTAAATCTATTTTGTTGTGCTAGAAACTCCTTGATGGAATCAATATGAGAGACAAATGAAGAGGCCCTTGGAGTATCTTGTGCATTTTTCTAGAAATTAGTGTACCTTTCTCCATATGTTGATCCTATTGATTACTATTATTTGGACTATTATGCACTACATTATGATTACGAGATGAATTTAAATCAACTTGTGCAACATGATCTTCTTTATCATCTTATAGATTGTAATGTTCAATGTTATGGGAGGAGACATATGTGTTTGCTTCACATTTTTAGCTTCTTTCACTTCTTCAAGAATCTTGTTTTTCACTTCTTCAATATCCTTATATATCTTGTCTTTATCCTCCTTCTTCATGCTCATAATGATATTTACCCTATGATTTGTCCTTATCTCTTGTGCGTGATTTTGAGATATTTTATCTTTTTATTCTTGAGATACATAAGATCTAGCTTTGTCAAGAGCTTTTTGTGTTAGCTCTTCATCTATTTATATAGATTTTTCTCTTTTTCCTCAAAGGATGAGAAAGAATTTCCAAAAAAAAATCAACTATGTAACTTAGAGCCACATAATATTTGATCATGTACATCACTATTTCCTTCTCAATAGTATTTTGATCTATAGGAGGTGATAGAACTTAAAAACAATTGATATTTTTAGGTTGGTTCCTTGACTTTTTCATGATTTTTCACCTATTGTGTTGATGGTTTGACCTAGGGTTTTAGGGTCTAATGCCCTTGTTTCACACTTTTAAATTTTATTGGGCTTTAAACCCTCATGTTATGTCTCTTCGTTAACCCCTTCACCCAGTTTTTGATTGCTTTAGTAACAACTTGTGTCATTTGGCCTATTGTCGTTACCGACCCCTTTTGCCTAAGCCTATCGGTCATCGGGTTTATCAAATTTTAAATGGTCGGCCTGAATTTTTTCAATTTTTAAAGGCTTATGTCTTAAGTCTATAGTATTTATCGAGGGGTCATTGCACGTAGCCTACCTCATGGCCCCTTCCTTATAAAGAAACAAAAATGTAAACATTCATAAAGTCAGAGCCATCATATTTAATCTAAGACCTTGTGTGCATGTTGTGTAGTATTTAAAAAATATATTTTTGTTGGGCTGCATAGTGTGCGTGATTGTGCCATGCATCCTCAAATTCAAGTGGGACCAAATCCCTAATATCAACATGGTCTTAGCTAATGGAAAATTGATAGCTCCAATGTACCATCTGATCCAATCTAAGTTCTAGAGCATGTGTCATGCAAAATATTAATAATGTCACCTAACATCATGCACGATTTGTTTGATGGAAAAACGTGGATTTTGTTGGCATCATATGAAATATGGATGGGGTTAGTGGGTGATGAACGTGTTTTCTAACTAGGAGTGACACCATTGGTTGGTGGACTGGCCATGTGACAACATGGAAATTTTAAAAATATTTGACTCATTTTGAGTCATCTGAAGTGCCATTTTGGTGATTAATCGATGGATCATATTGAAATTATAGAATTGGCCATGTGATGGTCATTTGGATGATGTATGTTCTTCAAAGGATATCATCCTAATCTCCATGCATGTGAAGAACCACTTTTTGGAAATTATGATGAATGGTATGCCAATTTCCATCTACCTAGGAATTAATGGTGATGAAACAAATTCCAATGAATAATCACTCGCTTTCTCATGCTCCTTTGGATCATTGATGATCAGCATCCTTAATTGGCTCATAAATATGGATGAAGGCTCATCATTTCCATCATAACAATTGGGAGTGTGAGTTTTCTGTGGTTAGTGATTGCTTTTGTGAAGTTTTGTTTATCATTGCAAGATGAGTCAATCAAGCACTTCTCCATAATTTGTGCATAGGTCAGCCATAGTTAATGTTCAAAGGTTGGGTGATGACATGCTATCACATGAAAATAGTAGTTATCAACACTCTCTTAGATTGATGATGAAATTCATGAAGCCCATCTTAGGGTTTACTAGGTGAATCTCTCAGTAGAAAGGCCAAGTTGCAATTATAGAAGAGCTGGTGTGTGGCCAAGAGGAAGGGTTTACAGAGTTTGAGCGAAGATCGAAGGAAAAAGTAAGGTATGTTTGTGGTTCTCTAGGTAGGAATATTTCACCTATTGATATTTCTAATAGCTCTAGTAATAGAAACACAGAGACTAACTCTGACTATGGCAGATTCTTGGTGGTGCTAACCAAGATGGCTTGTGTGAATGAAGAGCTCCTCACGGTTTCTCCAATTTATGCAGTGGCACCATGTGTTTTTGTTAGTTATGGCACTATGAAATGTATTGATGATTAGGAAGGAGCAGTGATTTTTCCTCCTACTATGGCAAGGATGTGAAGTGGGTGCAAGTACCATGGCCCTGGTCCTAGTTCGGTCTAATTGTGATGGTGACATTTGTTTTGGTTCAACATGGATATGGATAGTGAAGCCTTAATGGAATTTACAATAGGTGGGGTAACACTGACTGGTTGTTATAAGTTTTCATTCCCTTGCATGGTACATGATTGCATCTAACCATTTGGGATTTTGAAATGCGACTGTAATAAGCCCAATGCTTGTTGCTCTCTTGTGTTATAAAAGAGATTTCAAGGCTCATTATAGAGGGAGGATTTTTGAATCTAGTAAGGTCTAGGTATGGTATTGTGTGAGGGGGAAGAAGGATGCTAGATTAATGATCCAAGAGGGACATGAAAGCAATCTAACAAAGAAATCTAATCTATAGCCAAAAAGCTTAAATCTAAAATCTAGAAACTCCTACACATACAAAATTGAAACTATTCTATTGCAAGCATGATGAGGAACCTACTGATTACCAAATGAAATGAATACAAATGATAGCTTTTACCATCCCGTAGTGGAGTTTATTTTATTGATGTTGGATTGCTCTTATCACATTGAATCATCCAAATTTCATGTGCAAAGTGTGAATGAATGCTTGTTGTGTTTGGTTGATCGAAGACAATGGATGATCTTGATAACACTTTGCTGCTCAATGTATGTTAATTCTCCAATATTTTTTATATAGAAAATGAGATTTGGAATGGAAAATCAAGATCATTTTGAAGAATATTCAGATCAATGGTTGAAGTGTGTTGAGAGAATTGTGCAAAGCTGATTGCACAATTTGTGTGATTGGGAAAAATATTGGCCAGTCAGGGATGTGATTGATCAGTCAAGTTTGTCATGGCTTAGTTAGGAGTGTGATGCTTTAGTTAAAAAATTATATTGCTTAGTCAACAATCGTAATTTTCGCAATCAGAAAGTGGGTGAGGAATATGAATTAATTGATTTAATTAATTGATTCCTTTTTGGAGTTTGAATGTGCAAATCAAGTTTGACTTTTGCAAACAAAGTTGCATTATTTTTTATTTGATTTTTGATAATTTATTTGAATAGTTTGATTTGATTATTCAAATTTAGGAGGGAAAATCTTGTAATTAAATTATTATTTAGTAATTTAATCCACTTAGGGAAATAAGATGATTTAGCAACATAATTATATAATTAGCGTTATTTAATTAATCATGATGAAATAAGGTGGGATTAGGACTTTATTAAATAAATGAGATTAATTTAATTGGTCGAAACGATGAAACACGAACTAATCAAATAATGTTGTTTTATTTAATTAATAGAGGAAATAGGGTTTCTAGGACTTTATTAAATAATCAAAATTTATTTAATTTGTCTAAAATGATGAAAAAGTGAATTAATTAAATAATGTTGTATTATTCAATTAATAGAGGAATTAGGGTTTTTGATGTCATTTTGATGTGATGTGGTGTGATGCGGTAACATTGCAGTATGATTTTGAACTGATCCAAGACATTATAGGATAATTATGAGATGTTTCAGGGTGATTACAAGATTATGCAAGATGATCCAAGACATTACAAGATGATTCGAGACATTACAGGATGATTCTGAGTTATTATGAGATGTTATCGAATAATTTTGAGTCATTTTTGAGGTGTTACGGGATGATTCTAAGTCATTTTGAGATGTTGTGAGATGATTCCAAGTCATTTCAAGGCATTACAAGATGATTTTGAGTCATTTTGTGGTGTTACAAGATGATTTTGAGTCATTTTGAGGTGTTACAAGATGATTCTGAGTCATTTTGAGGTGTTACAAGATGATTTTGAGTCATTCTGAGGTGTTACAAGATGATTCCAAGTCATTTTAAGGTGTTACGAGATGATTTAGAGTCATTCTAAGATGTTATAGGATCATTTGGAGTCATTCTGAGGGGTTACAAGATGATTTTGAGTCATTTTGAGGTGTTACAGGACAATTCTAAGGCATTATAGGATGATTTTGAGTCATTTTGGGGTGTTACAAAATGATTTTGAGTCATTTTGGGGTGTTACGAGATGATTTCAAGTCATTTTGAGATGTTACAAGATGATTCTGAGTCATTTCGAGGTGTTACAAGATGATTCCAAGTCATGCTAAGGCATTACAAGATGATTCTGAGTCATTCTGAGGTGTTACAAGATGATTCTAAGTAATTGTGAGATGATCAGATATGATGTTCCATATCATTCGATGTTCAATTTTGTTTGATGTTGTTTGATGTTGTTCAATGTTGTTTGATGTCATTCGATGTTGTTCGATGATGTTCGATGTTGTTCGACATTGTTCGATGTTGTTCAACGTTGTTTGATGTTGTTCGATGTTGTTTGATGTCGTTTGATGTTGTTTGATGATGAATTAATTAATAGATAATTATGAGTGCCAACATGCTAGTTTGCAAGCTAGGGAATTTTTTAGGTATGTACATTTTGCCCCTCTTTGATACAAAGTACTGGTTGCTTTGTTTCAAAGAACGTTGCCTTGGTATGACCTAGTATGCCCCATAAAGGATAACATGGATGATGCCCCCTCAACAAATTTGTTGAAAATTCTGGATAATGAACCAATTTTTTTGACAAACTGATGTGATGCTTTAAGTGCAAGGATTGATAGAAAAAAATTTGACTAGAAGAAAATGTTAGTAAGATTGAGAAGATAGTAGAAAGTGGATGATATTAGAATAAAATATTAGTAAGAATGTGGTGTCATTGATGATTTTTTTTTGCTTAACTTGGAGGCTTCATTGTTGAACAATCCTATTTGATGTAGCAAACATATACGATGCACCAGGGTGTTAATGACCAAGGTGACTTTGTATCCATTACATGGACTTTGACTCTACAAACAAGGAGTATTATTGTTCATACCAGACATACAAAAATGTTGTTTAAAGTATATAGTTAGGTGTTAAAAACTTTTCGGACCAGTCACATAGAGAGGTATATGACACCTAACATGAAAATGCTACATGAATTTCAGACCATTTACATAGAGACATATAAAATACCTAACATGCAATTGCTCCACAAATTTCAAACCATTTACACATAGAGGTATGAAATACCTAACATGTAACTACTATACAAGTTGTTTCAACACAACTTTCATACACTCAATAGATCAAGTATTCTCCATGGTAGTATTAAAAAAATATTCAACAAATAGCATACTGAAATGATGCTCAATTTCCCTCATTTCTTCTTCTCTAAATCCTTATGGATATCCTTGAGATATCCTGGGAATGATTCAATAATGTAAATCGAAAAGATAAGACTACAAAAAGATTAAAAAACAAAGTTGTTGTATCACTTGCTCTATTTGTTATGGGACTATTATCCGGTGTTTTCTATCATAGGAACGGATCCATTACGAAATATCTCAAGATGTTGTTGGGAATTTTCAATAGATAGGTAGTTATACCTAGCTTTATTTTTTGTCTATTTGTGTTCAAATCCTTGTGATTGTTTTCTTGAAAGTTCTAGCTTTTGATGTTTCTTTATTTGTTTTTTTGTTTTGTCAAAGGGTAAGTGTGACAATATGTTTATTATGGATGAACCTCTATTGCAGATAGGTCATGGTAGAAATAGGATTTTTTAGCTTTTTCAAATTTTTTGTGCTTTCTGATATTTATTTGATGTTTTTTTTGTTATGTTTTCAAGTTATTTGAATGTATTTTTTTTATTGATAGTCAAGGAGCTATGGCGAGGATTTAGGGAGCCTCATATTATGTGGATGCATTTCAAGAGTTTGGATGTCTTTTAGGCATCAATTTTGTAGTATGTACCTTATCACTTCTTATTTTTGGCTTGTTAAATTCTCATATTGCGTGTACAAAGTTTCTTGAGTCAATAGAAATTTTTTGGTATTTTTGATCAGTTGCATCAGTTTTGGTGCTTTAGTACTATGAAAAAATAAACTTTTGTCTAAAATTTGTGCTATTGTCATAAACTAGTGCTTTTTTTTTAAGCAGTTGTTCAAAAACTATGCAATTGTCTAAAAATTGTGTAGTTTTTCTATTATTGCGCTCTTGTTTTATGCAATTATCCTAAAATCTCACCTTTGTTTCATTCAGTTATCCTAAAATCTCACTTTTGTTTCATGCAATTGTCATAAAATCTCACTTTTGTTTGCTTTGTGACTTGTAATTTTACCCTATCTTCAAACGACCATATCTTGGTCATATGAAAGTATTTTTTAGTCTTTTTTTAAAATGGGGTAATATTTCATGATCTTTGCAATGGTGTAGGTGGTTTTCATTTTTTGTGCTGCTAAATTTTCCATTGGTGTCGTTAGCTTGCATTTACATTTGTTTCATTTAAACCTTGTTAGAATTTGATTGTTGTCATCCTAAATGTCATTTGTCATCATGTTTTGTGTCATTTTGTGTTGTTTGACATGTTTACTGTGAAACCCTAACATCATGGGTTAAAATTATTGTAGGTGGTCCTTAAACCATTGTAGCCAAGGGAGAGACAACTTCAAGATCTATTTGATATGATTATCGATTTCATGGGTTTTGTTGTTTTGTGAATTTTTTTGGATTTGTTTGGATTTTTAATGTTTTGACTAAGTTGAAAGAAAACCTGATAAAAACCTAATGGGATTGAACTAAGGCCTCAAGGGTTGATTAGAGATAAACCTTTCCTACATTGTGCACATAGAGACCATCTAGTTTGACCATTTGACTCAAAGCATATTAAACTTGTTTTTGGGATAAAAAATTCTTGGATTGATATTCCACTTCTGTATCTAGAGGAAATGTTATGGGAAATATACTTGAACTAGTTGCAGGGTTCAAGAAAACTTTGATATCTTAGACTGTTTGAATGAAGGAATAATCCAATGATGTTGTTTTCTTTTTTATGTTTTTTTGGATTTTTACCCTTTTTTCTAGGGTATAAGATAAAAATTTGGATTGATACTTCACCTTATTTTCTAGAGGATATGTTGTAAAAAATCTTACATGAACTAGTTGTGGGGTTCAAGTAACTATTGATATCTTAGAATGTTTGAGTGAAGGAATAATCCATGTTGTCATCATCTTTGAAGGTTACCTTGATAGTGTGTTGGTGGTATACCTTGTTGTTGGGATAAATTCCTAGATCACAACGTGAGTTAGAAGACATAGATCAAGAATTTATTTTTAATCAAGATGCAAGCATTTAACCCTAGTGTCTAGCAATGTAGGTGATGGATTATCTTGTGATAGGATAACATGTTTGGTTAGAGTATTCCATTTTGGACAATGCCTCATGTCTCAGATAATGTTGGATAAGATATTATCAATGATAGTGACCCATGTCAAGATGTTCTCCATAAGAAAGTGTAAAATGTATATCAAACATTTGTTAAGATCAAGATAAGATAGATTTGGATAAAAATGTATTGGATTCATTATGGATAAGTTGATATGCTTCCACCTGAAATGATACATGTAGATGATTGATTCTTACACATGACAATTGTTTGCTAGGTTTTCACCATGGTACTTTTCCAAAGCACCACCATAGTGGTTTTCACTAGAGGATGATTTTTATTTATTTTTATTTATGATGTCACACAAGATGCATGTTTACCATCTTTTCATCATGGTGACCATTTTCCACTCATGTTGGACCACCTAGTGGTGCTGATGTAGACGTTGCTAGTGTTGACATGGTTTTTGTTGTTGTCATGATGTACCAATTATATCTTGCTTGGAGGGGTTTTATTGATAGGATACAAGCACTTGAATGTAACCCCTGGAAATTATTATTTTCCTTGTTGATACCATAGTTAACCTTACCTTGATACACACATCGTGATAGAGTGCCCTTAGAGTCCTTATGATAATTTTTTTTTGCCAACACATGGTCACTGTGAGATTTGGATATCATGGATGGTAAAATGCATTGAGGGATATGATATTTGGATGGATTGGTTGATAGTTTGGAGCATTTAACTCTTCAAACTTGGGATGATGAGAAATTATGGGTGGATATGGAGATTTGATAGGGACCAATATCTTGATATACTTTGTAAGTTTCTCTTGAATCTTTATTTTGCATTTTTGTACTTTTTTAATGGATGAAATTCCTTTTTTGATTTTTTCCCATAGTTCCTTTGACTAATGGAGTTTGATACAGATGATTTTCTTGCTTTTTATTTTGTATCCATTTGATTTTTTCTTGTCCATTTTACTTTTCTGAGTTTTTTGCTTCAATGAATTGTTCCATTCTTTGATATAGATTTTTATTTTGTTGTTTGTCCCAATCAGATGATGGAAATATATATGGATGATGATTCATGGCATGGCTAGTTGTAGTGTTGGTATCAATTTCATCATAAGAACTCTTCATTCTCTTTATATTGATGCTTGCATTAGATAAAGTTTCCCCCAGTATTATGGAGGCATCCTTGATATGTTTAGCTCCCTTAGTTGTTGAATAATCAAGACCTCAATGCTTAGGATTTCCCATTATCTGTAATAGCTCTAAGATACCCTGCTGGTGTAGACCTAATCCTCTACCTTGATACTGAATCATTTGAAAAAATTAATTTCCAATAGGATATGTCTTACCTTGGAAATAAGGTGTTAGTATTTCTCTGCTCTATTGTGGATCTTCAAATGTGATAGCTTCCTCTCTGATAGGCCCCTTTAGATGTAGGATACCTTCTTGATTTATATCTTTCTCCTGGTCTTGTAAAATATTAGATCTTAATGCTTCTTCAAGAGGTGTTTCTGATTTAGTATCCATGAAAAAGTATTCCTGATGATTCATTTTTTATATGTCTTCATAGGATGTTTCTTATTCAAAACTTATATATGAGTCCTCTTCCTAATCCCTTTTTGATATGCCTATACAAGATGTTTCTGAATCACAACTTATGTATAAGTCTTCTTCATGATCCCATTCTGATATGTTTCTAGCTTCTACCATATCTTGTTCTTGTATACAGATGTTAAGAGTATGAGACTCTTGTCTTGGGTGAATATCATCTACATGTCCATTAGGAGAAATCATCTCATGGGAAGATATATAAGTGCTTGGTATATGGATGTGTTCTTCTTTTGGAAAATATGGGATGTCTTGGAAGATATCTACCAAGTCATTGTAATATTTTGATGATAGGGATTCTTGATCATGACTTAAAGGAAAAAAGGGATGAGGAATCTCTTTCATTACACTAAAACAACAAAGGAGAATTACAAAAGACCAATTTTAAAGCTTCTTAAAAAAACTGAGATGAACACATACAGGGTAACATAAATTAGCAATCACAAATAACATCGGATTTATGTGGGAAATATCATTCAAGAAAAAAATCACTAGACCAAGAGAAGACACTTTGTATTATAGTAAAATAAATTACAAAAAAAGCTCACAATCCTCACTCTTTGATAGTTAGCTCACAACAACAGCCTTGAGTTTTTATGCACTCATTGTTACAATACTTCTTTCAGTATACAATGAATACAACTCTCTATTATGTCTCACTATCTCTCTCTCTCTATTCACCATCACCCTTCATTGACTTATATTAATGTAATCGACTATACAAGTCTTACATCACATTAATCATTCCAACCAATCACAGGCCTTAATAATGTACCATTGACCCAATCAAGATCTTTGAGCTACTGATTGATCTACCCTACAATCATGCATTGAGCCTCCTAGGCATTAACTCCCTTGCCTTAATCAAATTATGTCATCAACAAAAACACGTCTTGCAATTACTACTTTCACTAATCCAGACTTCAACCAATCAAATGTTGATTACTTGACATGTGTTTCCTCTCTATTTGTTCACTACTTCTAGTCAAGTCTAACTAGTCAACACAAATATCAGATCCCTCTTACCATGCTACCTCATTGAGCCAAAGAAGCCACCATGATATGGTAGTTCCACCGCCCAATCGTAGGTCCCTTCTAACACCCTCGTGGTACCAAGGTAGTGGCTTGTCCTCTAGACCATCGCTTAACACTGCATCACCACCAAGATCAGATTGACCTTCCATGGTATGGCGGTTCCACCGCCCAACTGTGAGGTTGAGAAACACCTCCCATGGTATGGAGGTAACTACCATAACCTATAAACAAACACTTCGTGTTGCCTCGCCCCAACCGCAAGACCTCTGCAGTAAGGAGGTAACTATTATCTCTGACCGCCAAGTCTTATCGGGCCCTCGTGACATGGCCAAGAGGCCATCGTAGTGTGGTGGTAAGAATACTTTTCTAACTGTCAATGTTCACTGCAACCACCATGCTACCAATGAGCATCCTTTGTGGTAGGGAGGTAAACCTTCACACTGACTACATTTGTCAACAGTGCTACCTCTAGCCCAATATGGAGACCCTATGGTATGGTGCTAACACTGCCCAACCACAAAAAGACTGAAAGAGGCTCATAGTAATGTGGTAAACTGCTAGACCATGCCTCTAGAAAAAATCTCAGTGGTAGAGAGGTAAAGTCTTAGAAAGATGACAAATTTTTCCAAGTCATTTCAAAGGTCCAATCCAGAAGTTGAGGCACCTATTCCCAACAAGCTCCCACTTGATGAAGACTTCATGGCTTCCTCTACACTTCAAAAATTATTGACAATCATAGGCCCCAAGGCCCATCCAATATGTGCACCATATGAGCTTTTGTGTGCTCACTTTCTTTGTTAACACATCTGCAACATTCTTCAAAGTGTCAACCTTTTCTAAACATAACTTTCCATCTTCCACCATATCCCTCATGAAGTGATATTACACATCAATGTGCTTTGTCTTGGCATAGAAAGTTAGGTTCTTTGCCAAACAAATGACACTCTGACTGTCACAAAAAATTATAATATTCCATGCATTAAAACCAATATCAGAGCACAATCGACTTAGCCAAACTACTTCTTTGTAGGCATGTGTTTTTGTCATCTATTTAGCCTCTATAGTGGATAAAGGAACTATAGCCTACTGCTTTCTCATCCAGCTAACTGCACCACCATTTAACATGAAAGTGTATCCACTGGTGGATCTTCTCCTGTCAATATCCCCTGCCCAGTCAGAATCTACATATCCATGAATGTTGAGTGTTCTCTGTGATGCAACCAAAATTCCATGGTAACATAGAGCATATTCTAAAGTCCCCTTTAAATATCTGAACATTATCTTCACAACATCCCATTGTGTTATTCCTATATTTTCCATAAAACAGTTGAGAACTCCCACTGCTTGGGAAGTTTCTAGCCTTGTACAGACCATTGCATACATTAGACTTCCAACAACACTTGCATAAGGCACCCTAGTCATGTCCTCCATCTTAGTAGAATATTTTGTAAAATATTCAACAAATAGCTTTGTTCCCTGCATAATTGGAATAACTATGTTCTTGCAATTATCCATACCAAATCTCTATAGAACTGTACTGATATAGTTACTCTAACTTACCCAGATCTTTCTACTCATTCTATCCTTGGTTATCTCCATCCACAAAATATACCTTGCTGCACCCAGATCTTTCATTTCAAACTTTTCAAACAAATGATATTTAAGATCGAAAATCATAGACTTACTATTTCCTATGAACAATATATCATCCATGTATAGGGTAATAATAAACACACAATCATTTTCAGATTTACAATAAATGCAATGATCATATTTTGATCTCACAAATCCAATAGATAGCACATAAGTGTCAAATTCATGGTACCACATTCTAGGAGACTACTTCAAACCATACAAATATTTCTTTAATTTATAGACCAAAATTTTTTTACCTTCTTCAATGAAGTGCTCAGGCTAGGACATATAAATATCTTCTTCTAGCTCTCCATGGAGAAACATTGTCTTCATATCCATCTGCTCAATCCCTAAGTCATATGTTGCTGCCAATGACAACATAAATCTAATATATGTAAAATTTTCTACAGGGGAAATTTTTTCTCCATAATCAATTCCCCCTATTTGGGGAAAACCCTATGCAACCAACCTTGCCTTATACTTTTCTACACTACCATCTAGACAAATATTCTTCTTGAATATCCATTTACAACCAATAGGCTTTCGCCCTTCAGGCAAAGGTACCAAATCCATGGTTTCATTTTTCTTCAATGATTCCATTTCTTCATTCATGGCTTCCAACCAAGAATTTGAAACATATATGCTAATAGATTCTTTTATATTTCTAGGATCATTAGTGATAGTAATCAAATCATAGGAATAGTTTGAATCTAACATAGAGAAACTATACCTATTAGGTTGTCATTTTTCATGTGTAGACCTTCTTACTGCCTGAGGTTGTGATTCTTCATCTTCAAAACTCTCCTCAATTTTAGGTACACCATGTAGTTTCTCTTTTTCTAGAGTTTGAGGAATCTGAACTACATCATTCTTTTTCTCTCTTCTATCTATCTCTAGTTTTGGATCAACTATTAAAGGTTTCAACTCATGAATTATTACACTTCTATTGTACAAAACCTTCTCAATATCAGGATTCCAAAGCTTGTATCCCTTCACACAAATTCTATAGTCGATGAAGATACATTTAACGACCTTGTTCTCCAACTTTGATCTTTTCTCATTGGGCACATATACATATTCCTCATAGCCAAAGACACAAATATTTCTCAGAGAGGGATTCTTACCAGACCATGCTTCCAAAGGTTTCTTCTCAACAAGAGCAGAAACAAGGTGAATAATTTACTAGGTAACATGCCATAGCCACAACCTCAGCCAAAAACTTCAGCTCTAGACCAACACTGCTCAACATACTTCTCGCTCTTTCCATTAACATTTTGTTCAACCTTTCAAAAACTCCATTATGTTGTGGAGTATAAGGTGTAGTTTTATGCCTTTTAATCCAATGGTCTATGGAATACCTTTCAAATTATGTAGAACAAAACTCACCGCCATTATCTATCCTTAAGCATTTGATTTTCTTTCTAGTCTAATTCTCTATCAAAATTTTAAATTATTTAAACCCGCTGAACACTTTTGATTTATTCTTAAGAAATTATATAAATACCCTTCTCGAATAGTCATTAATAAAGGAAACATAATATCTAGACTTTGATAATGAAGGAACATTAAGTAGACCAAACACATCATAATGACATAATCCATTACATTAGAAGATTTATGAGGACTCGAATGAAGAGAAACATGGTGTTGCTTTCCATAAATACAGTGTTCACAAAAAATGAACTCAAGGTTACAATCATCAATCCCTTCAAAAATATTTTTATTTTTCAAGGTTTTAAAACCTTTATCACCTATGTGACTGAGTCTATGATGCCATAGCATGGGCTTCTCTGCTAGGAGTTTCACCTTCAAGGAATTTGCAGCCAAAGAAGCATCTTCATCTTCCTCTATAGGAACAACTTTGCTTGACTTTACAGAGGTGTTGTTGCATTGAACAGGACATGCATCCAACTTGTAGAGAGTGCCAATACATACACCCTTAGCCAGCACCATTGCACCTCTAGCCATCTTAAATCCTTTACTTGAGAAAGAAACTTCCACACCATCATCATTCAACTTACTAACAGAAAGTAAGTTACGAGCCAAAACTGGTATGGTTAGTATGCCACCAATCCCTTTGATTCCACCATCAGGGAACTTTATATTGACTCTTCCATGACCAACAATATCCAATGTTGAATAACTCACCAGGTACACTTTTCCACCATCATACTTCTACTTATTGAACCATTCTCTATCAGGCATCATGTGAAAGGATGCACCCAAGTCAACTAGCCAAACATCATCTGATGCCTGAATTGCCAAGGCTATAATGAAGGCATTTGCATCACTCTAAGAAGAGTCATTGTATGAAGCATTACTCTTCTTCTTCTCCTCCTTACAATACTTTTGGATATGACAAGGCTGCCCATAGTTCCAACATTTCACCTTGGACTTTTTACTAGGAGACTTTGATCTCCCTATAGATTTAGATTTGGAATTCTTGTCCTTCTTCTTCCCTTTCTCCTTCAATCTAACTTGAACAACAAGGGCCCCTTTGGCCATCTTTGAAGACTTCCTCCGCAACTCTTCAAATAGTAGTGAGGCAACAACATATTCCATCTTGAAAGTAATGGTCTTACTTCCAATAGCCATTACATGATGATCCCAAGTGTCAGGTAATGACCATAATAGGATCATGCAATGATCCTCCTCCTCAATCCTTACACCCATAGACACCAACTGAGAAACACTGATATTAAATGAGTTCAGATGGTCTGCAATAGATGCACCTTCTTCAAGGAGTACAACTTCTTCCTCAGTAATAACTTATT
The DNA here is from genome assembly GCA_007115665.2 of Sequoiadendron giganteum. NCBI lineage: Eukaryota > Viridiplantae > Streptophyta > Pinopsida > Cupressales > Cupressaceae > Sequoiadendron > Sequoiadendron giganteum. The sequence goes on from CM021100.1 coordinate 628,080,849, forward strand.
TACCATAGAATTTCCCTAATAAATATCACCAAGCTTCTTCCATAATGAAGTTGCAGACTTCTCCTCATGGATGTTTAGGAGTACATAATTGACCAGACTAAGTCTTATTAGACCTCTCACTTTTATATCTGCAAGGTCCCAATATTCTCAACACAAAGGTCTCTATCCACAAGAAAATCTTACATTTTGAGTTTCCATAACTCAAATTTACCACCATTAAATTTTTCAATCTCTACTCTACTTGATGTACTCGCCATCTCAAACAGAACTAGATTCTAACTTTGCATAACTCCCACTGGAATAGTATTAGCACAAAAACCAACCTTACTAACAAGGATAACACAACTAGCCAAGAAATGATACCACTTGAAAGGAAATAAGGGGTGTGAAACCACTTTCCTAACACTAAAACAATAGAGGAGAAGTGCAAAGGACCATTTTTAAAGCTTCTTAAAATAACTCAGATGAAAATATATAGGGTAAAAAGAGTAACATAAATTAGAAATCATAGATAAAACCAGATTTACGTGGGAAAGCCATTTCGAGAAAAAACCCACCACACCAAGAGAAGAAACTTTGTATTACAGTAAAATAAATTACAAACAAAGCTCACAGTCCTCACTCTCTGATACTTAGCTCAGAGCAACAAACTTGATTTTTTATGCAATCATTGTTACAATAATTCTTTCAGTATGCAATGAATACAACTCTCTATTATGTCTCGCTATCTCTCACTCTCTATTCACCATCATCCTTCATTGACTTATATCAATGTAATTGATTATACAAGTCTTGCATCGCATTAATCATTCCAACCAATTGTAAGCCTTAATAATGCACCATTCACCCAATCAAGAAATCTGATCTACTAATCGATCTACCCTACAATCATACATTGGTCTGTCCAGGCATTAACTCCCTTGCCTTAATCAGATTCTATCATCATCCAAAACATGTCTTTCAATTACTACTTTCACTGCTCCAGACTTTGACCAATCAGATGTTGATTACTTGCCATGTGTTGCCTCTCTATTTGTTTGCCACTTCTAGTCAAGTTTGACCAGTCAACATAGCTATCAAATACCTCTTACTGTGTTACCTTGTTGAGCCAAAGAAGCCACCATGGTATGGTGGTTCCACTGCCCAACCTTAGATCCCTTGTAATACCCTCACAGTACCGAGGTAGTGGCTTGTATGCTATCCCATCGCTTAACACTACAATACCAATGAGCTTGGATCAACCTTCCATGGTATGCCAATGCCACCACCCAATTGGAAGGTTGAGAAACATCTCTCTTGGTATGGAGGTAACCGCTAAAACCTATAGACAAACACTTTGTGCTACATTTCCCTGACTATAAGACCTCTATAGTAAGGAGGTAACCATTATCTCTGATTGCCAAGGCTTACTATGCCATGAAGATATGGCCAAGAGGCTATCGCGGTGTGGCGGTAAGTGGAATTCACTAATTATCATTATTCACCATGGCCACCATGCCACCAATGAGCATCCTCTGTGGTAGGGAGGTAAACCTTCACACTGACTACACCCGTCAGTTGCGATACTGCTATCCCAAGATGGAGACCCTTCGGTATGGTAGTAACACCACCCAACCATAGACAGACTAGTAGAGGCCTACAATAAGGTAGTAAACTGCTAGATTGTGCCTCTATAAAAGCTCTTAGTGGTAGAGAGGTAAAGGCTTAGAAAGATGATAATTTTTCCAAGTCATTTCAGAGGTCCAAGCCAGAAGTTGAGGTACCTGTTCCCAAAATTTACTTCATGTGGTATCATCTTTTACATGCTTTGGATCAAATTCTTGACATGGATCAATTTCAAATAAGGGATTGCTTGTAAGGGCTCCTTGGCTTTTCTCAAAATTTGGACATATAGATAATGACTCTTGGCTTAGGTTTTCTACATTGGGTATAAATGTTGGATCAAGATTCTCTTGATCATCACTATGTACTACCATGAGGTTAGATGGTACCAATATATCTTGGACTGGTTCATTGCTATACTTTGGTGATTGATTTTAATCATGTTTCAGGTTAAATTATTGATGTATGTCCTCTTGCTCACTAAATAATGTAGAGACATTTTCAACATGATCAGTGATAGATAGCTCTTGATCAATGCTTTCAACTTGGAAGATTGAGACATTATCATTGTTGTCATTGGTAGATGGCCCTTGAACATCATTTTTAATAGCTATTTCTCCCTTATCAATGAGTTCTTCAATGAGGTTTTTGAGGGTAACACATCTATTGATTAGGTGACCCTTTATTTTATTATACTCACATTGTTCGTATTGGTTATACCAAGGAAGTTTAAAGCTTGGTTCACCATAAGTTGGACTATCATTGATTTTAATAAGTTCTTATAGTACTAATTCATGCATGATTATGTCTAAATTTTCTTCGAAAGGGGTGAATTTCCTTATTGGTTGGTAATCTTTCCTCTATGGCTTTTCTTGATTATTTTTCTCTTGATTTTGTAGAATTCCTTGATTCTATGTTTGAGGTATATTTTGATATTGCACTTGAGGTACATTTTGGCATTGCAAAAATTCTTGATACTATGATTGAGGTATATTTTGATATTGCACTGGAGGTACACCCTAATATTGCATTTGAGGTACACCTTGATATTGTTGATATTGGAAGTCTTGTTATTGTGTATATTGAGGTATTTGTGGAATAATATTTGTCTATTATGGATATGTAATATTCCAACTTTGCACATGGCATTGACAATATGTTGGATTTCTATTTTGTTTAATTTCCTTGAGATGTTTCTTAATTTTATCTAGGGCATTTTGATGTTCATGACTTATTTCTTGATGGGGATTTTGAAACCCGTGATGTTCTTTCCCTTGATAAGAGTGATTTGCATAATATATAGACATGTTTCAGGGATGTTTTAATTCTCAATACCCTATTGTAATGTAGCTTGGTTTATGTCTACATGGACCACCTCCATCATTTGTGGTGTTTGATGGTGGGATGCTAGTGTTTTTCTTGGTTGCTTCCATTTTATTCCTATATTATGATCTTGTGGTTTTCATAGAAAACTTGAGTCTCCTATGGGAAAGTGGTGTACTCTCTACTTGACTCAGTCTTCTAAAGGCCCGATTTTGTCCTATAGATTATATAAGATACTAGAACTATTGGAACAAACTCAGATTCTGACAATAGTAGAAGGAAAACAAGTTTGGATTATTTTTGGGAGCTCTTTTGTGTAGAAGTTATATACCAACCAAGTTGCGGTTTCGTGAAGTGCCCAAAGGTTTTTCTTGAGAGCTTTTAGACTTAGATTCCTGAGTCTAAAATGATGACTTGTGGTCTTTACCATAGGGATCTTGACCTTATGTGATATCATGAATGGGATAATTATTTCCACACAGGTGGTGGTAATATGGGTCTCTCTACTACTATACAAGCTTTCTCTTCCTCTTCATCTAGGATAATTGATGTGGTGAGAAACTGGTGGGGTGTTTCATTCTTCTAAAAATTTAAGGTTCTTAAGCTGCTTATGATGTCTATTTTTCACCTTCAATATATTTGAGACTAGGTTGAAGGATCGATGCTACAAGATATGGTTGTTGAACATGGGCAGTTGGTCACCAAATGGTCATAAAGTTTGGTGGTTTTTATGGAATGGTTGTTGTGAAGCTCAAGACCCTAGGGTTTTAGTATTGTTTTGTATGCAACTACTTCTTAGAAACAAAAAGTTGAAGAAATAAAGTCAATATTCCACTTCCTTGTCCAGAAGATATGTTGTAGGAATGTCTACTTGTACTATCTATGAGTCCCAAGTAACTGTTAGTATCATGGACATCTTGAGTGGAGTAATGAACTTAATGGTTTTTTTAATTTTGATTTCAAATAGGTAGGATGGAAATAAATGCGGGACTATCTGACCTTCTATTTTTTCAATTGTTTTGGTTCAAACAATGATCTTGTGAACAACTCTATTTCAACTTTTTCTCCATCTTTTGAAGTATGGAAAGTGATAAGACAACAGTTGGACTGAATTAGAAACCATGGACTTATGTGACCTTCATATATAAAACTTAGGTTGTGAAATCAAAACACCCAACCCATAGTTCCTAATTTTTACTTTGATTTATGTACCCTAAAATCAAAGCTAGAATATTCAAAAACATTTAAGGAAAGATCATTTCAAAGGGGTGCAAATATAAGACTTCTCTCACAAGTGTGCACTAAATCAAAGGGTTTTTGGTTTAACCTATCTCATTCATTTTTATTTAAAATGTGTTATTTTCCTTTAAATCAAACACATAATTTGATGTCAAATTTTTTTGAGTGTAATGGGCCAAGTTTAAAATAAACTAGTAGTTACAACCCTAGGGGATAAATACCATTCTCTTAGGTAGGCCTACCTCATGCTCTGAAGAGATGATTTTACATGAAAATTATGGCATGGGCCTATAGTCAGACATAGCAAGTAACTTCTCGAAAGTAAATTCTGATGCACCACTTTCAAAGTTTTTTTTTGGATAATAGGGTGGCTTCTAAAATAATTTGCTTCTTAGCGATAACTATGAAAGCAGAAATATGACACTCTCCCACTGGCCACTCAAATCTCTTTAACCATTCTCATTCCACTTAAGGTATGGGATTAGGTGCAGTCTATTGTTAGCATGGCTTGAAGCTAGTTTCTTATGAGTTCACGACCTTTAATATAGCCCACTAGTAAATGTGTTTTGAGACCTTGCTATGACTTCTCCAACATGAGATGTATCTCAAGGAAAGCCCCTCTTTAAGGTAAACTTAAAAATAAAGTGAAATGCTATAAAAAATGTTCTTTCACTCACCCAAGATCGCCAAAAGGTGTTAGGGGAGAAGATGAAACACTTTTAGCTTTTCCAATCAATGAATGCACAATGAACAATCCATAGAAATTTGATTCATTTTAAACACCTCAAGTTATGTTATCCCCAAAAAATTGTGAATAAACAAAAAAAGGTTATTTTTAACTTGCACCAATACAAAATGTTCAAGACATCAAGAAATTAAGATAGAAATGTTAAAATATCACAAAGAAACATCTGTTCATTTTTATGAGCTCCAATAGAGGTGTTTCTAAGAAAGGAAATCTTTGTCCTATCTTGGTCAACAAATGTAAAAATGTGTGTGTGTCAACAAAATTAAAAATGATTTCACTCTTTTTATGCACCAAAATCAAAGGTTCCTACTTATGAAAATATTAAATGTGTTCATTTTTAGAGCCCAAAAATGAAGTTTTTTTTGTTCTTTTTATAAGCACCAAATGAAATTTCCTAAGTTAAAAAGATTAAAAATTGTTCATTTTATCAACACCAAAATCAAGTGTGAGTTTATTATTGTTCATTTTTAGAGCACTAAAATGAAAATTCCTCAAGTTTAAAAAGTTTAATTTTTTTTCTTTTTAATAACACCAAAATCAAAGTGAGTTTGTTGTTGTTCATCTTTAGAGCACTAAAATGAAAATTCCTAAGTTAATTAAAAGTAACTCAACAACTAGGAACAATTATCTTCCCTACAATAAACATGTTAGAGCCATTGGAATCCTACACCAAATCTATCAATTCCTACTTACACATCCAAAAAAAAACACTTGTTAATAAAAAAAACTATTACAAGAGTGCAGGATTGGTGCATTTGTCCATTAGAACAACTGCTCATAAAAGAAAATACAACTGCATAGTTTTAGAAACAAGTGTTAAAAAAAATTCTCAGACAAATGATAACTTAAGAAATTAAAAATACATGAGTTTTAGAAAAATGCACCATTCCCATGACAAATGTGCAGTTCTTCTAACAAATGCACCATTTTTGTGACAAATGCTTAGTTTTATAGACAAACCAATGCTCAGACTTTCTAGATAGATGCTCAGGTCTTTTGGACAAGCGTGTGAAAACTTTGAAAGAAGCATTTTTGGGACCTATACACTCAAAAATGACTCAAACTAATGTTAGAGGAGACAAGGGTCCCATCGAGTGTTCCAGAATGTGTGAGGGGGAAGAAGGACAATCTATTAATGATCCAAGAGGGACATGAAAGAAATCAGATAATGAAATCTAATCTACAACCAAAATAATTAAATCTAAAATCTAGAAACTCCTACACATACAAAATTGAAACTATTCTATTGCAAACATGATGAGGAACCTACTAATTACCAAATGAAATGAATACAAACGATAGATTTTCCCATCCTGTAGTGAAGTGTATTCACTTGATGTTGGATTTCTCTTATCATAGTGAGGCCTCCAAAGTTCATGTGTAAAGTGTGGATGAATGCTTGTTGTGCTTGGTTGATCAAAGATAATGGATGAATCTCTCTCAAGGATGATCTTGATAGAACTTCGTTGCTCAATCTATGTTAATTATTTAGTCCTTTTTTGTGAGGAGAGAGGTTTGTTATAGAAAATGAGATTTGAAATGGATGATCAAGATCATTTTGAAGAATATCTAGATCAATGGTCAGAGTGTGTTGAGAGGATTTAGACATGAGAGAATTGTGCAAAGTGGATTGCACAATTTGTGTGATTGGGAAATAGATTGGCCAGTCAAGGATGTGATTGATCAGTTAACAAAATAGATTGATGAGTCAATTTTGTGATGGCTTAGTTAGGAATGTGATGTTTTAGTTAAAAACTTAGATTGCTTAATAAAAAATCGTAATTTTCTCAATCAAAAAGTGGGTGAGGAATATGAATTAATTGATTTAATTAATTAATTCCTTTTTGGATTTTGAATGTGCAAATCAAGTTTGACTTTTGCAAACAAAGTTGCATTAGTTTTGATTTGATTTTTGATAATTGATTTGAATAGTTTGATTTAATTATTCAAATTTTAAAGGGAGAGTGTTGTAATTAAATTAGTATTCAATAATTTACTCCACTTAGGGAAATAAGATGATTTAGCGATGTAATTAAATAATTAGTGTTATTTAATTAATCAGGATGAAATAAGGTGGGATTACAACTTTATTAAATAAATGAGATTTATTTAATTGGTTGAAATGATGAAACATGAATTAATCAAATAATCTATTTTTTATTTAATTAATAGAGGAATTAGGGTTTCTCAGACTTTATTAATAACTAAAATTATTTAATTTATCTGAAATGATGAAAAAGTGAATTAATTAAATAATGTTGTATTATTCAATTAATAGAGGAATTAGGGTTTTTGATGTGATGCAATGTGGTGTGATGTGGTGCAATGCGGTAACGTTGTGGTATAATTTTGAGATGATCCAAGACATTATAGGATAATTCTAAGATGTTTCAAGGTGATTAGAAGATGATGTGAGATGATCCGAGACATTACAAGATGATTCTAAACTATTTTGGGGAGATTCTAAGATGATTTGAGATATTACGGGATGATTTTGAGTTTTTATGAGATGTTATGGGATACTTCTGAGTCATTCTGAGGTGTTACGAGATGATTCTCAGTCATTTCGAGATGTTAAAAGATTATTTTAAGTCATTTTGAGGCATTATGGGATGATTTTGAGTCACGTTGAGATGTTACGAGATGATTCTTAGTCATTTCAATGTGTTACAGGATGATTTAGAGTCATTCCAAGGTGTTATGAGATTATTCTGAGTCATATTTGAAGTGTTATGGGATGATTCAGAGTCATTTTGTGTCCTTTTGAGGTGTTATAGGATGATTCTGAGTCATTTTGAGGTGTTACACAATGATTTTGAGTCACTTTTAGGTGCTAAAAGATGATTTTGAGTCATTCTGAGGCATTATAGGATGATTCTGAGTCATTCTTAGGCATTATGGGGTGATTCTGAGTCATCCTGAGATGATCAGAGATGATGTTCCATATTGTTTGATTTTGTTCGATGTTGTTCGATATCGTTCGATGTTGTTCGATGATGTTCAATGTCATTTGATTTTTTTTGATGATGAATTAATTAAATGATGTTAAATCACTTAATTAATAGATGAATATGAGTTTCAACATGCTAGTTTGCAAGCTAGGACATTTTTAGGTGTCTATAGGTAGAGTGAATGCACACAATGTAGAATTATTGATGAATCTACCATCAAATATCTTGAGTAGGGTTTATGTATGAAATAGTCTTAAATGGTCTTATACAATTACTAATATCGAAACAAATCTGAAAAAAAATTAAAGTATATGCTCTCTTGTGTATTGTTATTACAGACTATAAATGAAAGTATCAAGTATAGTTTCATTTATCTTCAATGGTTCATTTGAATGTATGATTCTATTTTTTTCCTCAACTTAAAGATTTAATCAAATGATTGAGATAGAGTCGTAGGTCTGTGTTAATGTGCTAAGGATTTGGTAAGAAGTGATACTTTTAAGTATTGTGAATTTTTATAATGTAATGCATTGTGAAAATCGTTCACTCATTTCAAGGTTGAATATTTCATGCTTAACTCCTATCTAATTTGATAACACACTGGATAATTCGTTTGGAATTCATATAGTTTAATAAAATAAAAAAATACCCATCTATGGATTCAAGGTTGGAACACTTCTTAATTCAAATCTTATTCATGTTGAGATGTAAATCTCATATATACCAGTGTTCCTAGCAACTTAGTGGTTATTTGTCTGAAGGTCTGCCAAACCTTTGATGAATAATGTTTATTTGCACTCAGTAGGGACAAATCTATGTGTGGAAGTGTTCTTGAGGTTTTGAATATCATATCAAAACAATAAGGGACACCCTCCTTGGTCTCACAGAGCCTAAAGAGTGGGAGTAAAGGCCTCAATATATTTAGTCATTATGTTGTCCTTCTAGCTTAAGAATTTCTTGAATACAAGGCATGGCATCCCTTTAGAGAAGTCTGGGGTCTAGCAAAAAAACCACCAACAAAAATGGTGACTCCACTGGGGAGAACTCTAAGAAATTTATAAAAGAAAGAATCCCATGCATTGATGGTAGTACCAGAGAGTCAAGCATTTGGTGGGTTTGAATATTTTGTTCAGAAATTGAAGGTTTGAGAACTTGGAGAGGTTTTGGTTGTAGCAAGACTTTGAAAATTTATGAATGACTCCACTGGTGGAGACAACCCATAACAAAATTTACTTATGAAAGGACTTCATGTTTCTTTCAAGTTCAGTTTTTTATAAAGGAGGTGGTGACTCTTGATGAGACAAAATAAAGAGTCATATTTTAGCCATGTAAAAATGTATATTTTTCCTAATTATGAATTTATCAAGGCTGAGCATGATGATGAAAGTAAGATATTTTTAGTTGCAATAGTCAAAGATTTCATCATATCTTGAAAATTACGATCTAGGTTTTGGATATTTACTATCTCAAATTCAAAGAAAATATGGTGACAAAACCCATTAAATTTCATGAATACCTAGTTTGTAGTTTGAGAAAAAAATTCACCAAAATTTGTGGACAGGTTCTCCGGAACTTGGGGGACAACACTTGAAGTTGTTCTAGAATTTGTGGGTTGCTCTGAAACCTTTCCAGAATTTGTAAAAGAAGCAATTTTCAGCATTAAAATAGATTAGGATGACTTGGATAGAAGTTGAGAGAATATAGGAGACATTTCTAAGAATTAAGGAAAGTTGTTGGATTGTGCAAACAAATGGAGAATATCTAGGAGACAATTTTGGGTAGTTTGAACCATTTTGCAAGCATCTAGGAGTTGTTTTATGAACTTTAATGATACACAATGGGAAGGCATGGCTTTTTCAGCAGTTAAATTCCTTTTTAAAGCTTGTTTAAGGGCTAAAAAATAGGCATATTTGTTTTGTACGATCAAAGAAGATTGACTCAACAAGATTGAAAAAGATCTATCTTTTTCTTTTAACACATGTTCCTATCTTCTAGAAACTGGTTGCACAATCATAAAGCTTATGTTTCAGATCAGTTGAAGACAATAATTCTATAAATTTATTGTAATCAAGAAATCAAATGGGGGGAAGAGCTCATAAAATAATATAATTCAATATTTTAGCAGCAATCTCTTTTTTTGTAGTTTCATTTCTTAGTAGTCATTTCATTTCTAGCTCTTTACATTTTCAATAATTCATTTTACAAGTTTTTTAGGATAGATTTGATTCAAGAATTTAATTTACAAGCTCTTGGATTAGATTTGATTCTATAAATCTCTTTGTTTGTAGTTTCATTTCTTAGTAGTCATTTTATTTCTATCTCTTTACATTTTCAGTATTTCCTTTTACAAGTTGCTTAGGATATATTTGATTTAAGCATTTCATTTACAAAATCTTAGATTAGATTTGATTTTAGAAATTTCTTTCATTCATTTCCTTTCAATTTTTTTGGTAGAAAAAAACATGGCATTCAAATTATTTCTTGTCCCCATTGCATATAGCCATGGACACCGCCTTGGATTGACATTTATAGTTAAATGATGAGGATTACAGCGACACTCATCATTTTTGGCATCGTTGTCGGGGAAAGGTGTCATTAGGGAGTTGCTGATAATCTCATGATAGTCGGTCAAAAGAAAAATTAGTTTGACAAGATTTTTAGGTTTATTACTTTAGAAATTTTTTGGATTTTTTAGGTTTATTATTTTAGAAACCCCCCCAAAACAACATATCCAAAGGAAGAGGTTTTTGTATGCAAAGGTGACAGTTCTTATGCAATATCTCCAACCAGAGGACCATGAATTCAAGCTCCAACAAGAAAAATATAATTTTTAAGACACCTTCAAAGTCCAAGGAGGGTTGCCCAATCAGATATTTGAAAGACAAGGAATTGCATCCAGTCATGCATGCAATATAATGTGAGGAAGGATTGAAAAATCTTTCTAAACAACCCATGCATCTACTAGAATAAAAAATTATTGAGAAGACTCTCATTTCAAAGGAAGGAGGAGCATCAAAGTTCAAATATTTAGCCATCTTCTTCTCATGGTTTTCTTCTTCTTTCAAAAAGGTGAATGCATGGATCCATCCTTTGAGAAAAGGATGCTATTTTCCAAAACCAGTTAATGGTTTTATGTAGCCTATCTCTACATCAATAAGTAGAGTAGGATAGAGTAGGTTTATTTTCTGCAAATAAGTTTTTTACACATGCTATGTCTTCTTCTCTAAAGCTCAAAGACATGTATTTCTCTATACAAATTGCTACTTTCAAAAAAAATTTGCAGATTTATTTTGGTATTTGAAGCTCATTATAAGTTGCAAGAGGACTTGCAACATTCTAGGTGTGGGGGAAAATGATGAGACAAAATAATAACTCATCTTTTAGCCATGTAAAAATGTATATTTTTCCTAATTATGAAGTTACCAAGACTGAGCATGATGATGAAAGTAAGATATTTTTAGTTGCAGCAGTCAAAGATTTCACCATATCTTGAAAATTATGATCTAGGTTCTGGATAGTTTTGGTCTCAAATTCAAAGACAATATGGTGACAAAACCCATTAAATTTCACAAATACCTAGTTTGTGGTTTGAGAGAAAAATTCACTAGAATATGTTGCTCCAGAATTTGTGGATAGATGCTCTGGAACTTGGGGGACAACACTTGAAGTTGTTCCAAAATTTGTGGGTTGCTCTGGAACCTTTCCTGAATTTGCAAAAGCAGCAATTGTGAGCATTAAAATAGATTAGGATGACTTGGATAGAAGTTGAGAGAATCTAGGAGGCAGTTCTAAGAATTAAGGCTAGTTGTTGGATTGTGCAAACAAATGGAGAATATCTAGGAGACAATTTTGGGTATTTTGAACCATTTTGCAAGCTTCTAGGAGTTGTTTTATGAACTTTAATGTTACACTATGGGAATACATGACTTTTTCAGTAGTCAAATGTCTTTTTGGATCTTGTTTAAGGGCTGCAAAATAGGCATATTTGTTTTGGACGACCAAAGAAGATTGACTCAACAAGATGAAAAAAAATCTATCTTTTTCTCTTAACACATGTTCCTATCTTCTAGCAACTGGTTGCACAATCATAAAGCTTATGTTTTAGATGAGTTGAAGACAAGAATTCTATAAATTTATTGTAATCAAAAAATCAAATGGGGGGGAAGAGTTCATAAAATAATATAGTTCAGTATTTTAGCAACAATCTCTTTGTTTGTAGTTTCATTTCTTAGTAGTCATTGCATTTCTAGCTCTTTACATTTTCAGTAATTCATTTTACAAGTTTCTTAGGATATATTTGATTCAAGCATTTCATTTACAAGCTCTTGGATTAGTTTTGATTCTATCAATCTCTTTGTTTTTAGTTTCATTTCTTAGTAGTCATTTGATTTCTAGCTCTTTACATTTTCAATATTTCCTTTTACAAGTTTCTTAGGATAGATTTGATTCAAGCATTCCATTTACAAGCTCTTAGATTATATTTTATTTTAGCAATTTATTTCATGCATTTTCTTTCAATTTTGCTTGTAGAAAAAAACATGGCATTCAAATGATTTCTTCTCCCTATTGCATATAGCCATGGACATCGTCTTGGATTGGCATTTATAGTTAAATGATGAGGATTGCAGTGACACTCATCAACTCTATCTATAGAACATGTTGAAGAAGTGAAGAAGTTTCCCAGATCTGCAAAAAAAAACTGTTGGGATGAAAGGTTGAGAGATGCTGCAAATTTTGAGGTATTTTATAAATCTAAACAAAACATTATTTTGTTTGAGTAGTTTTTGAAATCTTCAAGACTTGAGATGCTCAATGATTCCCAATCAGATGAAATTGCATCAATAAATGGAATGGTATTAGTTCTTTTCATACTTCTGATGGTGTAATGTTAAATATCAGTAATGATATGAGAAGTATTTGAATTTTACCCTTGCATGTTTTTTCCCTGTGAAATATCAAGTAGAAGTATGCAGGGAAAACAATTTTTATCATGCCCCCAAAGGGATTTTTTTATTGAAAGGTATATTCCATTGGCTTTGAGTGATATTAAATGTTTTCCAAACCTCATTCCTAAAAAATTTAGGAAATATTTTCCCAAGTTCACAGGGAAGAGCTTTGAATCAGCTTCTAAGCATTTCCTTACATTTATGGATTTGATGGGAAATTATGAGGTAAATCATGAAGATGTTGTCATGAATTTTTTTTTTCAATCTTTGAAGGATGATGCTAGAGATTGGTTCTCATATTTACCAGTATGTTCTATATTTTCATGGAATCAATTTAAGCTTGCCTTTGTAGAACAATTTGGTGAAAGGATAAATTCAAGAATGGTAAGAAAAACTTTATGGAAATCCATGGAAATGAGGATGAATTGGTCCCTACTTTCAATCGTAGATTTACAGAGGAAATAATGGATATTCCAAAAAGCATAAGACCAAATTATGCAGAGTGTTTAGTTGTATATCTAGGTTCTTTTGAAAAAAATATGGGCTATTTATTAAGAGATAAAGAGCCTACAATACTGTGCCAAGCATATCAGAGTGTTATGGACATTAAAAACAAATTCAAATATTTAATAATGAAGGGGTGTCTAGCTACTAATTATGGTCATTTTGGGACATCTTGTGCAAGTGCGGTTGATGAATCAACCATTGAAGAATCATTCCAAGAATATATAGTTCTTTCTGTACCACTTGCTCCATCACTGCATTATGTTGATCATAGTGAGACCCAAGAGAGAGGCCCTCAAGTTTTAAGAAGGGTTGATCATGTTTCTCATACTAGAAGATTATGTGATATAAGGAGAGATCAAGGTGAGTTGCCCCATGACCTATTCCATAGATTTATGGATGTTTTGTTGGAAATGCTAGATAGATTCAAGCCTAAAGAGTCAATGTGTATTGACTTGTTTTGTGAAATATACCAGTCAAGAACAAGTATGTTTCCAGAGGATTTAAAGCCTACAATTTTAGCCCAAATAGTTGACTTGATACAATTGACAGAAGGAATTGGTAGCAACCATGTACAGAATTAGATGCTTTTAGGAAATAGTGATCTTAATCCTATTAGGGAGAAGAAAGAGGTAGTACAAACTGATGAAGAAAGTGAGTTAGAACAGGATGATTGCAACCAATTCACTAATGTTAAATGGAAAGATTATCATTAGAGTAATGGGGATGATGACCCCTGTTATGATGAAGGGTGTGATGTGTCTACATCAGGCTCTTGGGAGGTAATAAAGGAAGAAGAGTTGGATAAGGTCGGAATGGTTGCACCATCAAATGATCTGATCAATAGCTATGATTTTAATGTTGATAGTGATTAGTATTTTTTTGATGATCAAGATATCAACAATAGATATTATGATATTCAGCCTGAGGGACCTTAATGCAGCCTCACTATTGATGAATTCTCATGGTGTGGTGGTTATGATGATACAAATTCATGTCTATCTTTTAATGACTATGAATATCCCTACCAAATGAACGAAGACCCTCTTTCAAAAGTTTGCAAGAATTTTATGGGTGATGATAAGCTACAAAGGCTACACTCTCATATAAAAGAGGTAGAAGTTTCATAGACAAAAATGAATTTAATAGAAAACCCTTCTTTTGACGAACATTCATTTGTACTAGTTGTTAATAATGAGTTCCATGGTTGGTGTAGGAACAATCCTCTTTTTGAGGATTTTCATAATGATTTGGATATATGGTGAGAGAATGGATATGAGTTGTGCACTAGCATGTTTATTAATGAGAATGCTTATGAAGCTTTCACATTTGGCACTACTATGGATAATGAATTTGGAAACCAAGAGGAGACTGAGGTCTCTAAATGTTTCTCCCATAAGTACAATTCATTCTGTGATAACGATTTTCAAGTACTTTAACTACAAGGGGAGAAGCACTTTGAAGTTGGAGGTGATGAAGGATGTGAGAACATTGATGTCACTTTTCAAGGTGTAAATTTTGAATCTAAAGGAAAATTATTCATTAGTTATGTGTGGACTAATGAAGAAAGAGCTACAAAAATTAGTACTAGAACTATATACTTTTATGCACACAAATATTTTGCATTAGCTATAGGGATCATCACTAGTGATGAATGGAAATCTTCCTCACCTTTTGGGCAGCTAAAAAATGTTGGGTATGATGTCAGCCAACATGAATTTGTGGTTGATTTTTTGCTGATGCTCCTCACCTTTTGGGCATCATTATGATTTTTTTTTTCATTCATCAAAGATGGAATTTATATAGGACAGGGTGAAGAAGTTCTTGAATCTATATCTCTCTTATCTAGTGCTTCATAAGGCTATGGTTTTGTTTTGATTCACATTTTCCTTGAAGGCTATAAATTTAATATGCAAGGTGATTGTGATTAAGTGGAATATGGATGTTTCCTCTTTCCACTTCAACTTGACAAGCCTGAGATTGGTAAACAAGAGAGTGTTGAGACATAGGGGATCATTGGTATCCATCATAATGATGCAGAGTGTTGGGAGTTGTCTACTATGAGTGCTCATCTAGTGTGGGTGTGTGTAAAGAAGGCCTTTGATAAAGGAAAGGTTTGGCTCCAAAGCTTGGAAACCCTTGATGCACCAGGTTTGCAAATTGAAGCTAGTGGAATTGGATGAATTTTACTGACTAAGGAAACCTTGTACATTTATGTAAATATTTGTATATAGGTGTGGTTTGTTTCTTTCCTACTATGTTTGCTTGTCTTGTTCAGACAAGCTCTTGTTTGGGTTGTTTCTATGTTGGTATGCTTCTACTTGAGATCTAGATTCTTTCCATACCCACCAGGGGTATGCATCCCCAAGCTATATCCACTAATAGAACTTTAAAAAAATTGACATTTTTAGGTTGGTTCCTTGAATTTTTAATGATTTTTCACCTATTGTGTTGATGGTTCGACCTAGGGTCTTAGGGTATAATGCCCTTGTTTCACAATTTTCAATTTTATTGGTCTTTAAACCCTCACATTATGTCTCTTCATTCACCCCTTCACCCAATTTTTGGATGTTTTATTAACAACCTGTGTCATTTGGCCTATTCTCAGTACTGACCCCTTTTACCTGAGCCTGTCGGTCATCGAGTTTATCAAATTTTAAATGGTCGGCCTAAATTTTTTCACCTTTTAAAGGCTTATGTCTTAAGTCTTTAATAATTATTGAGGGGTTGTTTCCCATCACTTAGCTCATGGACCCTTATGAACAAGCAAATATGTGCACGTGCATAAATTATGAGTCGTCGGATTTAATCTGAGCATTTGCACGCTCGTCATGTAGTATTTTAAAAACGTATTTTGGCTCGGCGACATGGTGTATGCAATTAAACCATGCATCCACCAATTCAAGTGGGACCCAATCCCCACTATTGGCATGGTCTTAGTTGGAATTAAATTGACAACTCCAACATACCATCTAATCAAATCTAAGTCATAGAGCATGTGTAAAGTAGAATATTAATAATGCCACCTAATGTCATGTGCGGTCTATGTGATGGAGACACATGGATTTTGTTGGAGGTGTATGAAAGCTCGATGGGGCCAACAAGTGATGAAAATATTTTTTGACTGGGAGTGACACCATTGGTTGATGGACTAGCCATGTGACAACATGGAATTTTTAAAAATCTTTTACTCAATCTGAGTCTTTGAAGTGCCATCTTGGTGATTGATCAACAACTCATATTCAAAGTACAGAATTGGCCATGTGATGGTCATTTGGATGCTGTAAATAGTGAGAATTAATGGCATATACTCTTCAAAGTATATCAACCTAATATCCATGCATTTCAAGAACCACTTCTTGGTAATTATGATGAATGGTACGCTGATTTGCATGTACCTGGGAATTAATGGTGATGAAACAGACACCAACAAATAATCACTCAGTCGCTCATGCTCTTTTGGAGCATTGATGATCGACATCATAAATTGGCTCATAAATATGCATGGAGGCTCATTATTTTCATCACAACAATTGGGAGTCTAAATTTTATGTGGTTAGCGATTGCTTTTGTGAAGTTTTGTTTATTAGTGCAAGATGAGTCGGTTGAGTAATTCTCCATCATTTGTGTGTATGTCAGCCAAATTTAATGTTTGAAGGTCGAGTGATGACATGCTATCACATTAATATATTATTCTTCAAGGCTCTCTCAGCCTAAAGATGAAATGCACGAATCCCATCTCAAGGGTTACTAGGTGTAGCTCTTGACAAAAAGGCTAGGCTACAATTATAGAAGAGGCAGTGTGTGGCCAAGAGGAAGGGTTTGCAAAGTTCAAGTGAAGATTGAAGGCAAAATTAAGGTACTCCCGTGGTTCTCTCAGTAGGTGTAATTTTCCTATTGATATTTCTGATAGCTCTTGTAATAGAGACATAGAGACCAACTCCAACTATGGAAAATTCTTGTTGGTGCTAACCGAGATGGCTAGTGTAAATGAAGAGGTGCTCATGATTTCTCCAATTTTCACAGTGGCACCGTGTGTTGTTGTTAGTTCTAGTTCTAATAAATGTGTTGATGATGAGGAAGAAGTGGTTTTTTTTCCTCCTATTGTGGCAAGGATGTAAAGTGGGCGCAAGTATTGTGGCCCTGGTGCTGGTTTGGTCTAGTAGTGATGGTGATATTTTTTCTAGTTTTTGGTCATGATTTTTGTTGGGTCCCTTTTTGGTTCAATGTGGATATGGACAGTGGGGCCTTAACGACATTTTTCAATAGGTGGTGTAACGCCATTTTGTTGTTACAAGTTTTGATTCCCCTATGCGGTACATGATTGCATCTAACCATCTAGGATTTTGAAATGCAAATGAAATTATGATGAAATGTGACTATAATGAGCCCAATGCGTGTTGCTCTCTTATATTGTAAAAGGGATTTCAAGGCTCATTATAGAGGGGGGATTTTTGAGTCTAGTAAGGTCTAGGTAGGGTAAGTGAGTGCACATAATGTATAATTCTTGATGAATCTGCCACCAATTGTCTTGAGTAGGGTTTATGTATGAAATAGTCTTAAATGGTCTTATGCAATTACTAATATCGAAACAAATCTAAAAAAAAATTAAAGTATGTACTCTCTTATGTATTTTTATTATAGAATATAAATGAAAGTATCAGGTGTAGTTTTGTTTATCTTAAATGGTTCATTTGAATGTATGATTCTATTTTTTGCCTCAACTCAAAGATTTAATGAAAGGCTTGAGATAGATTCATAGGTCTGTGTTAATGTGCTAAGGATTTGGTAAGAAGTGATACTTTAAGTACTGTGAAGTTTTATAATGTAATGCATTTTGAAATCGTTCACTCATTTTAGGGTTGAATATTATGTACGATTGAATATTTCATGCTTGAATCCTACCCAATTTGATGAGGCATTGGCTTATTCATTTGGAATTCCTATAGTTTAATAAAATAAAAAAATATCAATCTATGGATTCAAGCTTGGAAGACTAATTAATTCAAATATTGTCCATGCTGAGATGTAAATCTCATATATACTCATGTTCCTAGCAACTTAGTGGTTATTTTTTTGAAGATCATCCAAACCTTTGATTAATAATATCTATTTGCACTCAATAGGGATAAATCTATGTATGGAAGTGTTCTTGAGGTTTTGAATATCATATGAACATGGTAAGGGACACCCTCCTTGGTCTTAAAAATCCTAAAGAGTAGGAGTAAAGGCCTCAAAATATTTACTCATTATGTTATCCTTCTAGCCTAATAATTTCTTGAATATAAGGCATGGCATCCCTTTAGATAAGTTCCGAGTCTAAAAAAATAAAATACCGATAGGAGGCATATCCAAATCAAGTTCTACATTTTCCTTTAGCATACCATGATGCACAATCCCATTAAATATTGCCTCTAATTGGAGAGGCTCATATGGAGGTGCCAGTAGAGAATTTATCTTAGAATTATTTTCTTTCCTCTTCACTCTAGAGGTGCCTTCCTCTCCTTCTTCTCCTTCCTCTTCAATGTCCATTGTATGAATATTCTACCTTTTGGTAGATTTTTTGTGGTGCAGTCATGGCAGGAGGGTCCTCGATGAGAACAATCAAAATTGTACAAGATTTACACAATGGAAGAAACACATAACATGGAGGAAAATGCGATCAAAAAATTTATATTGTCATAAATTTTTATTACATACAGTCAGCCACATTCAGGCTTATAAATTCAGCTCACAGGCTTAGTATAACATGCTCAAAATACAATATTATTGTATGCTCCTTAATGCGAGATGAAATCTTACATATAAAATTTCCAATAACTTAATCTACTTCCTAATGATTGGTTACAATGATTTATCTCACATCCAAGGTCCTATAATCATCCGCATCGGTCAAAGATCATTACAATATTAGATGAAAAAAATGTAACATGCATGAAATAGGTCGGCCTTCAATTTTAATTTCTCCTTGGCGAGTGCATATGATGAAGTGTGGACCTAAAATCAAGGTTGGGGACACTCCATAGAATAATTTGAATCATACCTCAAGGATTCAAAAGTTAAAGGAAATATCCAAAAGAGATCAAACTAGCCGTTAGGCTTGAAACTATTCTGATGTCGACTTAAGAAAATGTCCCTTAATCTGAAAGCAATAACTTGCCAGAAAAAGATCCAATCATGTTGAAATCTTGAAAATAAGGAAAATGAACATGTCCATGATGAAATTATAGATCTACAAGATCTAGTGATAAAATATGAAGATATACCGAATTGGCCAACTCAAACTAAATAAGAACAAAACTGAATGAAAATTTTTTTGGTTGATGTAGGATTGCAAAGAACCAAGGATGTTCCCACATCAGACATTTGGGGTTATTTGAAAATTGACTCCCTCACTTTTCTAAGGCTAAAGGAAAACCAATACAGTCTACCTCAACCTGAGAAATCCAAGAAGAATTCTCCATTGGTCTACCTTTCCACTTCACAAGATATTCTTTGTACTATCTTCCACGCTTTTTCCTCCCATCTCTAATATCCAAAATATCTTCTATCTCACCTTATCATTTTTTAGGAAACTGTTTCTCCAAATTTTCTTTACTATCTTCACTGAATTCTACTTCATGGTACTAGTGTAGATCTGCAATGTTGAATATAGGTGATATACCCATGACATTTGATAACTCTACTTCATATTCATTTCCTAAATCAAATTTATTCAAAATCTTACATGGTCCAAAATTCCTCATCTTGAGCTTATTGTATGTGCCAACTAGAAATATTTCCTTCCTCAAATACACCATCGCTTCATCTCCAACTTCAAACTCCTTATGTCTCCTCTTTTCATCTTCTCTCTCCTTATACTTCTGGTTCATCTCTTCCAATTGCTTGTTTACTTGAGTATGCACTTTCTTCATATGTTCTATTAATTCCTCTGCTTCTGTACTCCTTTTATCTTCCTTACTTATGTCTCACAATTTTGATATACCTCTAGGATGAACTCCAGTAATAATATCAAAAGGTATCTTTTTGATACTCATGTTCACTGAATTATTGTAAGTGAACTTTGTTTATGCAAGGACTAAATCCCAACTTCCAGTCTTCTCCCCAACCAAACATCTTAGAAAATTCCCCAAACTCTTGTTTACTACCTTTTTCTATCCATTAGTCTGTGTGTGAAAAGTAGAACTAAAATTTTAATCTATCTTTAATTTCTTCCAAAGTGTCCTCCAAAAGTAACCAAAAAACTTTATATCTCTACCTGAAACAATACTCCTAGGTAATCCATGCAATCTAACCACTTCCTTGAAAAAAAATTCTACTAAATGTACTACATTTGTTCTCTTCTTACAAGGTATGAAATGTGCCATTTTAGAAAATCTATCCACCATCACAAATATAAAATCATTACCTCTTTGTGTCTTTGGCAAACCAAGTATGAAATCCATACTAATATCCTTCCAAGGTCTCTTTAGAACTGTCAAATGCCTATACAATCCAACATTTTGACTACTCCCTTTTGCAACTTGAAAAACTCTACAACTCAACATTCCAACATCCTTATGAATATGTAGCCAAAAGTGATTCTCACTTACCAATGCTACTGTCTTATCAATTCCAAAGTGTCTTGCCAATCCTCGACTATGTTTTTCTCTCACCAAACTATCCCTCATTGAACTTCGGGGTATACATAATTGATTCTCTTTGAACAACATATAATCCTAAATGAAATAATCCAACCACTAACTCCTATCCTCCAAGATTGGTTATTTACAAGCTCTCCAAGGTTCTACTAAATTCGGGTCTTCCTCATACAAGTTCTTAAGTTTATCAATTCCTAATGTCCCCACTCTCATTTCGGCCAATAAATTCCTTCTCCTACTCAAAGCATCAACAACTCTATTAGAATTTCTAATCCTATGCTTCAAAACAAAAGTATAAATCTATGAATTCCACTTATCTCATGTGTCTCTGATTCAAATTAACTTGAATGTTCAAATATTGTAAGTCCCAATGATCTATATACAACACAAACTCCTTAGGAAATAAGTAATCTCTCCACTTCTTTAAGGATAGCATAAAAATATTGGTCATACACTAAATGTATTCTCTTAGAATCATTCAATTTCTCACTAAAATATGCTATTGGTCTTCCTTCTTAACTTAATACTGCTCCAATTTCATTTCCACTTGCATCAAAGTCTTCTTGAAATACCTTATTAAAGTCTAGTAAATCCAACACAGGATGCTCAGTCACCTTCTATTTCAACAACTCAAAACTTTGGTTTGTTCCATATGTCCACTTAAAATCTTTCTTATCTCCTCTCATTTTTTTAATCATAGGAATACAAATAGAACTGAAATTCCTAATGAACTTTCAGTAGAAACTAGCCAATCCATGAAATTATCTTACATATCCAACTCTTTCTAGTGTAGTCCATTCAAAAATTTCTCTTACCTTCTTAGGATCCATCTCCAACCATCAACATATATTAGAAATACTATATACCAATTTTTATCATGAAACTACACTTCTTAACGTTTATCAGCAATTGCTATTCTCTCAACCTCTAGAAAAACTGTCTTATATGCAAAAAATTGTATTCTCTAGTCTTACTGAAAATCAAGATGTCATCCAAATAGACAATCACAAACTTACCCAATAATTTCTTCAATACCTCACTCATCAACCTCATGAAAGTACTTGATGCATTTGTTAGTCCAAAAGGCATCACCAACCACTCATACAATCCTTCATTTGTCTTGAATATTGTCTTCCACTCATCCCCTTCTTTGATTCTCATTTGATGATATCCACTATTCAAATCGATCTTTGTAAATTATTTAGCTCCACTAAAACAATCCATAATTCCATCCATCCAAGGAAAAGGAAATCTATACTTCACTGTGATTTTGTTTATGGCTCTAGAGTCTGTACACATCCACCATTCTACATCCTTCTTAGGTGCTAGCATGACAAGTACTACACAAGGACTTAATATTTCTATGATCAAACCCTTCCTCAATAGCTCTTGCACTTCTCTATTCAATTCTTCATTTTCTATCAGTGTCATCTAGTGTGTTGCTTTATTAGGAAAACTAGTTCCAGGAATCAGGTCCATGCAATGACTAATACTCCTCACCAGAGGCAATCCATCAAGTACATTCTCTGAAATTATAGCTTCATATTCTGCTAGAAACCCCTTTATCTCCTTTGGTTACTCTTCTACATGATTAAAGTATTCATCCTTCTTAGGAACTAAGGCATAGCACATGCTCTCATGTCTCAGTCCATCCAGAAATCTCCTTCCATCAACTAAACAAATTCTAGCATTCATATAAACCTCAACTTTAGGAACATCCTCCAATGGTAAAAAAGTCTAATTCATCCCATTTGCAACAATGGTATATATTTTCTTCTTTCCATAATGAATAGTCTATCTATCATATTGTCAAGGCCTTCCCAACAAAATATGGCATACATCCATAGGCATTATATCACACAAAAATCCATCATGATAATTTTATATTTTTGATTTCACCAAACATTGGTCACTTACCAGTATCTTATGCTCATCTTGATTCAATGCTATCTGATAGGGATTCAGGTGTTTCAATCTTTACATCTTTAATTTGGTCACCATTTCTTCAGAAACTAGCTTCTCAGAGCTTCCACTGTCAGAAATCACTCTACAACATTTACTAGTTACGTTGCATTTGGTTTGGAACAAATTCTTTCTCTGCAATGATTCCTGCTCCATCTCACTTTGACACAATACTCTTTTTTTCACCAACACTTCTCCCTCTTCTGGTTTATTAGATGATTTGACATGATCCTCCTCAAAAAAGCTTTTTCTTCTACTGTTCTCTATTTTTTTGCTTGTCTCTCCCTGACTACATTCAAATGCTCTATGTCCTTCACCACACTTAAAACAATTTCCCCTGAATACTCGTTTCTCCTATCCTCTATCACCTTTTCTATAACCCTCATTCTGATAACCACCATATCCTACTCTTGGGTAAGAGTTTCCATCATCTCTATGGTACGGACTATCATTCTTATTGACTTCCTTATCTTTATTCTGATCTACAAAATTTTCTCTTCCTCTCTAAAATATTCCACCTCTTCCTCTATGTCTTTGATCATGTCTTTTATTCAAATTCTCTTCTAATTTTAGGGCACATTGATATGCCTCCTCCACACTTATCAACTTCATCACAATGATCTCATCCTATACCGACAACCTCAAACCATTCACATATCTGGCAACTTGCTTGGTCTCATCCTCAAAATGTTTGAATATGATATTCAACTTGTAGAACTCCTCAGTATACTCAGTCACACTTGACTCCTTTTGCTTCAAATTCTACAAATTTTGAAAGAAATTGATTTGATAGTTTCCAAGGACAAACTTTATCTTTAACTTATTTACCATCCTATCCCATGATTTTATCTTCTCATTTCCTCTTCTTTGCCTATATGTCTAAAAATTTTCCCACCAAAGGAATGCATGTCCTTTCAAATTTGTGCAATAAAATTTCACCTTCTTATGTTTGGTGGTACCTTCAAAATAAAAATAATTCTCCATCTCCATTATCCAATCATGCAATTCATCTAAATCCAACTTTCCATTATAGTCGAGTGGATTGAAATGTGGTTTAGTATTTACTTTGGTTAGGGCTCTTATGAACCTCTCTTCACCCTAATCAAGGCCAAGTTGATTTCCTCTTTCCTCTTCTTCTTGTTCTTCTACCTCTTCATCACTCACATCATAAATTGGTTGACCTCTCCTTTGGGTCATTTTGACTGCTTCAAATCTAGCAGCAATTCCTCTCAACATCTCCATTATAGTTGGGTCTGCATTTCCATGTGCTCCATTTCTTCTTCCTTTTATCTTTATACAAGTCCTCTGTAGCTATAGGTTGGATCCTCAATCTACCACCCCATAACAAATCTTCAAGAGGACTTCACAAAATCTGATGATCTCTCACGGAATAAATCTCGCTCTAGTACCAATTTGGTGTAGTCATAGCAGAAGGGTCCTCAAAGAGAAAAATCCAAACCATGCAACAAGAGTTACACAATATAAGAAACACAAAACATTGAGGCAAATGCAGATAAAAACATTTATATTGTCATAAATTTTGATTACATACAGTCGACCACATCCGAGCTTATAGATTCGGCTCACAGGCCTGATATAACATGATCAAAATACAATATTCCTGTATGATCCTTAATGTGAGCTGAAATCTTACATATTGAATCTCCAATCTACTTAATATACTTCCTAATGATCAGTTAGAATGATTAATATCACATCCAAGGTCCTAGAATCATTTGCGTCAACCAAAGATCATTACAATCTCTAATGAAGAAAATGTACCATGCATGAAATAGGTAGGCCTTCAATTTGAATTTCTCCTTGGCGGGTGTATATGATGAAGTGTGGACCTAACATTAAAGTTGGGGACACTCCACAAAAAAATTCAAATCACACCTCAAGGATCCACAAGTTATGGGAAAGATCCATAAGAGATCAAACTAAGCGTTAGGCTTGAAACTATTCTAGTGTCGGCTTAAGAAAATGTCCCTTAATCCAAAAGTGATAACTTTCCAAAAAAAAAAGATCCAATCATGCTTAAATACTAAAAATAAGGAAAATGAACACGTTTATGATGAAATTATAGATCCGTAGGATGTGATGACAAAATATGAAGATATACCAAATCGGCCAACTCGAACTGAACAAGAACTGAATATGAACAAAACTGAATGAAAATATTTTTGGTTGATGCAAGATTGCAAAAAACCAAGGATGCTCTTGCATTAGTTTGGGTCTTACTTTCTTCTTCTCTATAATTTTCACCTATGCTAGGTTTTTAAATTCAAATCTTCTACCAATAGGAGTAGTTTTTGTAGAACCAGAGGGCTATAGAGAAATTATAGTAGTATATGTGGACCTCCTAGTTCTTCTAGGTCCTTGGACAACTGGTGGAATAATAGGATAAGGTTTGGGATCCTCTGTAGGGGATCTTGATGAAGATTTTTGTGGAATACCCCTTCTTATGCACTTCATCTTTATGCTTGTTGAAATTCTCCTCCACACTCTTCTTAATCATTTTATCTTTGATCTCCCTATAGGTGCCGAATATTTCTATTGATGGATGCTTAGGATTGTCTAATAGATGTTTAGAACCTACCTTAATTTATATAGGTGAGACCTTATATGGAAGCCTTGTAATCCAAGAAGTTATTGGTTCCACAACTTCCATACAAAAATAGTCCTTATCAATAAGAAAAGAGATTTCATCCTTATATTTTCTCACCATATCATATAGGGAATTTTGTCCCTATCTTGCATATCTTTATGAAGATTATTAAATAATCGCTAGTATGTAGTGTTGTAAGCTTGTATATCTAAAAATTCTCTCATATGAAATTTAATTTGGGTAGAAACCATAATATGTTATTTCCATACTTTTCCCTTAAACCTTGGTCATTCATTCAAAAAAAAAGAATGCAAAAAAATGATCAAATATCCATACTTGAAATTGTAGTTGATCGCTTTTCTTCTCTTGAGGTTGTCAAGCAGTTATTCCCTCAGAAATTCACAAATATTAAAATCTTTCCCTTCCTTCACCATTTGGTACACAATATGGATTGTGGTACTAGTTGTTGAGCCTTCTCTATTTGTAAAGTATACCTTGTATGCAATTTTGATGGAAGCATACTTAACCCTCAGATTAATTATTTCATTTATGCTTAGGGGTCTCTTGTTGGTTTTTCTCTGATTAGTTTAATAACCCTTGCTTTTAACATATGTACCAAACTAGAGGAAAAAATTCCAGTGATATTTTTAATTACATCTTTCATTATCTGGTAAGGTTTATCTAATTAAATAAATTCATTATGGATCCATCTCAGAATGATTCTTACCCATTCAATATTATCACATAAGTTGAGGAAATTATTCCACACATATAATCCCTTGCTGCCACATTTTAAAATTTTGTTTTTTATCTCTTGTTGTCCAATAGGGTTTAACATAATTCTTCAAACTTCATATGATCAATTTTATTGATCGTGACATGAATATAGATTCTCACATCTTTTGTATATGCCACATTTGTAGGAACTTTGGAGAAATCACCATCCTTATCCACCTCCATCACTTTGAATAGATATTTCTTGTATTTTGGCCTTGGTTTCTCAAAAATATCAACAAGTTTTGCAGTAGCCATCTCAAATTATTCTTAATTTCAACACTAGGGTTTTTATCCTTTCTTCTAGGGTTTCACACTAGCTCCAACTACACTACTCAAAAGTAAAGATTCCACTCATATTAAATTGTTGCCTAAGATTAATGAACACACTAAATTATGGTTTCACTCCTTTCTTTTTTCTCTGCTCAATTTACTTAAGAATTTATAATCGAATGACTTAGAAATAAATGAAAAAACTTATGTAGTCATCAATTAATTTAAATTTATACATTTATTGCTCCTTCGCTTAGTTAGGTATATCAACTGTCGAAGAGCACTGTAGGTTCATAAAAGCCTAAATTAACACAAAAATCCACCACAGTTCAACCACTCTTCTAGAGCTTTCATCCATTGATTGTGACTTGTTCAAATATCATATTTTTTAGAAAAAATATTATAAATCAATTTGCATGCTGTATAATTTAGCATTTTATCCTTTCTAGGGAGCTAAAATATTTTTTATTTGTTAGCCCCTCGATCCAATGCACTATCTTACTCTATCATGAATTCTTGTGTATAATGCATAATCATAGTATCATCCTTCATCTCATAACATTTCCCTTATTTCCTTCTCCAAAATTGTGTATTTTCCTTCATTTCCTCTATCTTCCTATGTTGAACATGTGCTTTCATAGAGCCACTTTTGTAGAATATTTCTTTGTGCCCAAAGTTATTACATCTGTAGTACACAATATTATATTTCAGAGCTAAATTATTTATCCTCACTTTATTTCTACAATCAACAACCTTATGGCCAAACTTATTGCATGCATAGTAGTAACAATAAAAACAATGGGAGATCACAACACCATGTCTTGAGTATACAAATGAGTTCTTTCGCATGTAATCATTTCTTCTTTACTTAATTCTACAATAATTAACCTTATGACTAGACTTATTGCAAGAGTGATAGTAACCATGAAAGGTTTTTGAGAACCTAGGAATATCAACTTGTCTAGGAGGAGATCTCTTGAACCCCTTCTTTTGATTACTGGTATATATGAGGTCATCATCCAAATTTTGCTTCTCATCTTTAGTCTTCTTAGATTCTTCGGCATGGATCTTTTCCCTTTCCATTTTGTACATGTCTGTAGGTATAACTATTTTTTAATTGTAGCATTTTCAAATCCAATGCCACACTTATTCTATAGATTTATTTGAATAATTATTATTTCATCAAGTATGTTGATTATTTTCTTGAGTTTTAGGCCTTTATCTATATCATCCTTTTCTTTTTCCAATTATTTCCTTAGAGACAATTTTTCTTCTAGTTTGAAGATTTCAAATGATTTGTCATTGAGCTTAGTATTCAAAAAATCTACAATTCTCTTACCTTCTTCAATTTTAAATTTCAAATTTCAAATTTCTTCTTTTTATTCTTTAAGTTTAATCTTGAATTCTCCATTTTATTTCCTTTCCGCATCTAGATATTCTAGTGTAGAAATGAGTTCTTCAAAATCAACTTCACAATCTTCTTCATTAAAAACTGTCATATATTTATGCTAATCATCTTTCAAAGGATTCTTATCATTAATAAGTATTTTATTTCCCATGTTTTCCACTCCACTATCTACCTTAGTTGTTAGATTGTATCAAGGAACCTTGCTTTGATACCAATTGTTGAACACAAAAAAGTACTGAGAGGAGTGGGGGGGGACGAGCGGGGGGGGGGGTGGGGTGGTAAGTCAATACTTAATCAATTTTTTCTAAAGTTACATGGAGATCTAGGGTACATCTACAATAAAATCTCCCATTTTTTCATATCTCCAATCCATTTGGATGTGGTGAAATTTTTTCTTGCTACCCCAAATTGTCAAATGCATTCAATGAAAAGTTGCAAGGTAGTGTAACTTTTGTTCTATCCATCATGCAAAAAAATAGATGGTTCCAACACATCCAAGTGGATGGTTTAATTTTATTAAATTTCCTATTTCACATCCCAACATGTTTTATCATTCCAAGCTATATTGTACCAACACTTTCACTTAAGATCCCTAAATGCCAAAATGTGACAAACTTTGACAAGTTGTTTCTCAGAAACTATGACACTTAAAAATGTTCTATCTAAAGGTACAAGGAAGTGTAGGGTACATCTATAATAACCTCTCTCTCATTTTTTTATATCTCCAATCCATCTGGAAATGGTGAAATTTTTTCTTGTTGCCCCCAAAACCGTCAAATGCATTCAACGAAAAGTTGCAAGATAGTATAACTTTTCTTTTGTCCATCGTGTGGCCAAATGGATAGTGCCAACATGTTTGAGTTGGTGGTTTAATGCTAGGAAAGGTCCCATTTCACAACCTAGCATGCCAGATCATTCTAGGCTACATCATACCAGTGCTTTCTCTTAAGATCCCTAAATGCCAAAAAGTAGCAAACTTTGACAAGTTGTTTCTCAAAAAAATTGGCACTTCTAATTTTTTTGTCTGAAGGTAAATGGAGGTGTAGGGTCCTTCTACAATACCCTCTCTCATTTTTATTTACCTCCAAACCATTTGGTTGTAGTGAATATTTTTCTTTCTACCCCAAAAGTGTCAAATGTATTCAACAAAAAGTTACAAGGTAGTGTACCTTTTGTTCCATTCATCATGTGGCCAAATAAAAATTTCCAACACATTTGGGTGGATGAGTTAATGATAGGAAATGTCCTATTTTAAACCCTAAAATTTTGGATTGTTTCAGGCTACATTATATCAGTGTGTTCTGTTAAGATCCCTAAATGCCAGAAAGTGACAAACTTTGATGAGCTATTTCTCAAAAACCATGGCACTTACAAATGTTTTGTTTGAAATTAAAATAAGGTGTAGAATCTCTCTACAATATCCTCTCTAATTTCTCATATCTCCAATCCATTTTTCATGGTGAAATTTTTTCTTGCTTCCCTAAAATCATCAAATGCATTCAATGAAAAGTTGCAAGGTAGCCTAACTTTTGTTTTGTCCATCTTGCAGCCAAACAGATAGTGGAAACACATATAGGTGGGTGGTTTAATGCTAGGAAAGATCCTATTTCACACTCCAACATGACAAACCATTCTAGGCTACTTTGTATTGATGCTTTCTCATAAGATCCCTAAATGCCAAAAAGTGACAAACTTTGACAAGTTGTTTCTCAAAAACTGTTGCACTTACAAATGTTCTACCTAAAGGTACATAGAGGTGTATGATCACTATAATACCCTCTCTCATTTTTTTATATCTCCAATCTGTTAGGCTATGGTGAATTTTTTTGTGTTGCCTCAAAAATTGTCAAATACATATAGTGTTAAGTTGCAAGGTAGCCTAACGTTTGTTTCATTCTTTGTAGGGCCAAATCTTCAGTGCCAACATGTCTAGGTGGGAATGCCTAAGTTATGAGTGGTTCAATTTTTCACCCCAACTCTCTTGAACATTGTGGGCTACATTGTGTGAGTGTTTTCTCTTACGATCCTTGTTGTCTAATTTTCAATAGTTTTAGACATTATTAAAGGTTTGATTTAGTTTTTTTGTCTTCAATTTTTAAAAAGTGAAACATTTTTTTTTACATGTTGTGTGAGTAATTAACAAAATGTATTAAATTTTTCAAAATTTTCAATGAAAGATATCAACTCTACATATATACATACCAACAAACAAAATGTAAAAAACTCACACATTTACAATCAATTGGTACAATCATGGTAGAATATTCATCATTTATATATATATATATATATATATATATTAACCTGTATGTAGACACAAGTTAGCTAACAATATTTACAAAAAATCATGTTTTAAACATTTCATAGAATGGTCATTTATTTATACAAAATTTTAGTCATAAATACAGATCAGCTAATGATATTTTTTTTAAATCACATTTTGTACATTGGTACAATGAATAGATGATATGCCAATCAACCAATGATATATATAAAAAATTTAAAAATATTCTACTCATTTGTAGAATCAATTTGATCCAAGGCTCCAACACATTGAATACCTATGATTGGAAAAAATTCAATCTACTAAACTTTGTCGATCAGATCTAACTCAATAGTGTCAAGTGTTTCCTCATGGTAAGCTTCACAAACTTTCCATAAATTCTTATTAAGTGGCCTAGCACTTAATCAATTGAAAACTCATTGCAACAACAAGGTTAGAGTAATGAAGAATATGCCTATGTGTATCAAAGTCCTCAAACAACCAAACATCTTATTTCAGAATAGGGTACCTTCTAAGCCATGTTCTTTTGACAACAATAAAGCCTATTGGATACTCAATATCTTATCCATTAGTGATTGTGGTAGTCAATTTTTATATCCCCTCTATAAAATGACACAACAAATACTTCCTTCCTTCTTCATTATTATCATCAGCAATAACTACATACACCTAACCTACATTTCATTTGAGTGAATAACTTAATTCCAAAAACTATGTAAAATATAATAAATTGAATTAAAAATATTATTTCAACTAATTAATAAATCAAAATACCTAATTGCAATAGGTTAGATACATGGTCAAATTCTATCAATACTTTCATTCGGTTCAATTGTAGTGCTCATGGAACTTGATAGGTGTCAATGGGAACTAAAGGTCTACAAGACCATTTGTCAACCCACTCTTTTGACTCACAATATTACCATATGAAATCCATACATGAAGGACAATATAATGTAATATATCTTGTATAAATAAGAAATGAACTTGCATTTGAACTTTTAAACGATGAAACTCACTCAATCTTGTAATTGTACAACAATATTGGTAGCTTTTAGTATTAGATTCATTTACCAACTAAAAATATCTAGAAACCCTAGAATTACCCTGATTACCTAGTCCCATTATGGAGTTACACAATTGCATAATTTTTGTTTCATTGGTCAACTTAGCACCACCTTGGTACTTCAACTCTTCTCTGCCTAGGGCTCTTTTTACACTTTCTCTAGCACCATTGTGTTCACCCTTTCCATGTACAGACTCAATAAAATTCAAAAATTGTTGAGCACCACTTGTCTCATGCATCCTAGTCGACCAATAAAACATCCTTAAATTCTTGAATTATGGCATGCAGTTATCTAACCATATGATGTGTCGAATGTATCTCATATTTATTTCCATTAAATTATCATATTTGTTTTTGAAATAAGCTTTGCACGAACTCTATGGAATTAGTACGATCTTTGTTGATGTAGAATTTATACTCTATTAATATCTTTTTTTGTCTTTGTGTTATTATGTGCATGCATGAATTCTATGTGTACAAAAATAGTAACCTAGATAGAGTTGTAATGTTGGGATTTTACTTTTTTTTTCAGTTGTAAAGTATAATTCTCAGTAAAATCTACAATAGAAACAATGGTAGGAAGAGGAAATGCATCCTTACATAACTTGCATTTCTCATCCAACCATAGAGCTCTATGTGTATGCATTGTGTACTCATAAACTATTTTCTTTTGAAAAATCCTCATAAATTTATCTACACTAATATCTATATTCACTAACTCACATCTCTTCAACTCTTTTCCATATTTAACCCCATATGTCACTATCTTTTATTTTCCAAAAGAAACTAGTTTTTTTTCCAATTTCATGTGTGTTCTCTAAATGTAGACATTTTTGAAAAAAATAAAAACCACCACAAGTAACACATGATCCTTTCAAACATGTCCTCTTATAAAAAAATTAGCTATCATCTCTTCTACATAGTACATGAAATAGAATCTCTTGATGATTTAAGAGGGACTTGTATACCACATTCTTGCAAAACATTGTTACTATGCAAAGTAGCACATATATGATGATAAATATTATAATTCATAGAAAATTCAATATGAATCCCACAACAACATGTAGTGTATGCATTATTTATCTTAACATAAAAAGGTTTTACCATTTCAAAAAAACCTTTGACTAATTCTCACTTGAGGATAACTTTGAATAAAATTTTCAAAAAATTGAGTTTGAGTCATATCCAAAAAGTGTTTAGGATGTGGTTCATGAATTCTAAAAACACATCTTTGACTAGGTGAAACTCTTGTGTTATGTTGCAGAAAAATTCACTTAACACTCTTAATGCATCAACAACAACTATGTCTTTTCATGGAAGTCTACCCAAAAATGCCCATAGAGAATTACTACTAGGATCCTCAATTGTTTTTGTACACATTTAAAAATGGCTTAACACATATCACAAATCCTAAAATATATTTTTCCATTATCAACATCACTTTCACTATCATTATTTCATTTCACTTCATTAACATCATTAATACCCTTTTTAACATCATTTGCATCATTAACCCTATTTTCCTCTATTAATTAAATAATATTGAATTGTTTAATTAATTCACTGTGTAATCACCTAATTTAACTTTATACATCCTAATTAATTAAATAAACATAAGTTATTTTATTATATCTCTAACTTACCTTATTCTTCTAAATTAATTAAATAGTTATCATTAATTATTTAATTAATCTACTTTCCCTCTTCCAAATTTGAATGATTAAATAAATTATTCAATTTACCAAAATTCACTCAACATGTTCAATTAATAAATAAGCTATTATTTATTAAGTCAAATACATCTTGCGCACTCCTCTGAACATTAATTAATAACTAAATTAATTTATCATTCTCACATTTTTTATTGAATAAATTATTCCCATTGATTACTCTAAACCCCATAATCATTCAATCCAATCCCACTTATTACTCCAATCCCGCTAATCATATCCCATTGATTATTCAATTAATTCCATTAATTAAATTAATCAGGTAAGTTAATTGATCAATCTATTTCCTCTCGATGGACATGAATCATTGATCATGATTGTTCATTTGAAACTCGTAAATCTATAGAACAACCTTCATTCCTCTCATAATTGATCTAGAGAATTTATGGAAAGGTCATTTCAAATTTATTATCAAAGAAAATTAAGAAAAAATATCCTTGAATTTTAGATCATCCTCTTATCAAGATTTTGTAATCATGGAGGCTTTGTGTTGAATCAAATAATCCAACATCCATCTTCATCACAAATACACTCAACCATGGGATGGTATGATTAAAGTTTTTGAATTCATTTTTTGTTTCATTTGTTTATGCTAACCTTTCTTGTTTGGATTCTTAAGCTTTACAATTACATTTCATGGGTAAGTGGGTCTTGTAATCTTGTTTTGAATTGATTTGAATTCATTCATTTTTACTAAATATATGATCCATATTTCCCTTATACATTCGGTCACACCTAGTGGGACCTAGGTCATTAACTCATTTTCATCAAGTTTTGTCGATAGTTATAGGTTCTAGGTCACCATCATCATTTGTAGGAATCACTTTTGTCAAAATGGGTTTCTAAAGTCCTAAATACAAATATGGTTTTCATTTTTTTTTTGTCAGCATTGTAGGAACAAGTCCACTATCAATTTTTTTAATATTTTGTGTAGGAATAGAGCCACTATTGTCTTGAAGGCCACTATTGTCCTATTTTCCTATTGAAGTCTCCCTAAAAACTAGCTGCTATCATCAAAATAACCACTTTTATCTCTTCTATTCATAGCATTTTAATTGACTATTGTTACAAAGCTACTTTTGTCTAGAACATAACTACTATTGTAATATTTTCTAGCCACTATCATCTAAAAGATCCATTTTTGTACTAGTTACAAATTCATTATCACATGTGATAGGGATGCTATCATATTATTTTTTGGTTATGTGTATGTTTTGCAAACTTTCTTAGATTCACAGTTTTTATCTGACCCTAACTACCTACTATTTATTGTGTTGTGTGAGATTATTTGACTTTTTTGATGCAACTATTGTAGGGTGATGGCATATTTTTTGTTGAACTACTATATTTTTTCTTGTAGGGTAGACGAATGGTCAGAGACACTTAAAGACATAAACTAGAAACTATAATTTTATTTTCAAGCATTTGTATGGATGTATTAAGTCTCAAAATTTTGAATTTAGTGCTTTAAAAACATGAATTTCTATCAACAACATTTCATTTGGGCATAAAAATATAATTTTAAGGAAAAAAATTAATTTACAATATTTGTATGAGTGTTTGAAGTCTCTAATATTTGAAATTAGTTATTTTAAAAAAATAATTGATATCTACAACATTTCATTTGGGATTTAAAATGTAATTGTGATGAATTGTCAACCGTGTCTAGCAATATTGGCAAGCTAACTGTGTATCCTCTCCCCCAATGTCTTTTGAAAATCCTTGGTAATGAGAAACACTTTAGGACTCTTTACATTATTTTGGTCATCATTCCCTTTTTAGATAGGGCCTACCTATGAGACATATCGCAAAAGGATAACTCAAAGGTGACCCAAAGTGGTTTTTCCCTCGAGGTGCTATATAAATTATTAAGGAAAAAGCCAAGATCTAACTAGTGAGTACCTTACCAATAGTTCCATTTAGAAATGGGAGGTACCCACATGGTATATAACACCCCTAATAGGATTGGTTAAAGCCTTAAGCGGCTTACTAGATTCTTGCAAGGCATAAAGTCCCTGAGAAATGATTAAAAACCTTATTGTAGAAGCTACCCTTATTGATTGAGTTGATAATGATATTTTTAGTGCAAGGGATGCACACTATGCCCTGAAGTTACTCACCATACGAACTCCCTTGAGATGAGATAAAAATCCTTAGCTTAGTATAAGCTACTTTTAGCTTTCTAAGGAGTAGGTGATTGGGTTATCCTTCTAGGCTTGGAGGCCCCCTATCTATCTACTCTCACAAAGATAAAAGTGAATAAAACCATTTAGGTGTCCCTACAATTGATTCAAAGGATATTCCAAGTTGTGATCCTAAAAATATTACCATTTTCCTTGACCTTAGAGATAAAAAAAATTGAAATGTTTTTGATGTGTTATTACTAGTATAAATTGGGTTGATTTTTTCCTATCAACAATCAAAGCATTACAATAAGTTCATACACTTTAATTGTTGTGTTTTATCACTTGCTATATTTGAGAC
The DNA here is from genome assembly GCA_007115665.2 of Sequoiadendron giganteum. Classification (NCBI taxonomy): domain Eukaryota; kingdom Viridiplantae; phylum Streptophyta; class Pinopsida; order Cupressales; family Cupressaceae; genus Sequoiadendron; species Sequoiadendron giganteum. The sequence continues at coordinate 628,116,394 of CM021100.1, forward strand.
ACATTATCTTAGACATTAGACCAAACAAACATTAAAACTTTTGAACTTATCAAAAATACTACCATCAAAAATTGGAAACTATCAAAACATAGCTGCTATTGTATATTATAGCGCTCTTGCTTTAAATTTTTACCACGGTCATTCTAAAATTTGGATACTATTGTACATCAAACTAATATTGTAACCTATTTTTTCATATGTCATTGTTATAAAATAACTTCGCTTGTCATGATTTCCATATTCATCCTAAAAATAGAACCGCTATTGCCCTAAATCTTGCCTCTATTATCCTAGATAGAAGCCATTATTATCCTACTTTCTGGCATATCTCAGAACTTGTCACAAACTAGTTTCAAAAAATTGGCATAATACCTTACACATTTTTCAAATAACATTGTCATCATTGGACCTATAATTACATAGTCTAATATCACCATCCTACACATCAAACTTGGTTTGCATAGGGTACGTAAGTATCACCTTTTGGATGCAACATCAAAATAAAACTTGCAGCATATCCTATCAACATTACCATTAGCAACCAAACAACAACCTAGTCTTGGAAATGCATAGAAAAACTCTAACCATCATCTTGCTAATTTTTTATAGTAACCTTTACTTGCAACCTCATAGCTAGTTCAAGTGAATTAATCACCATATCCTCTAAGACATAGAAAAATTCCGATTTGAGTCTTGTGCACTTTTTTTTCTAAACTAGAATCAAATAAAAACATCAAAAATCCACTCATACTCATATCCTAGGGTTTGAGCATCCAACATCATAGTGTCATTTATAAAAAAACATCCAAAATAGGCTCATCTCCTCATCATAGGGTTGAGTGGAAAAATATTATCATCCAACACCAAACTTGACCATCCAACTATCTTGACATCAATATATAACAAACAATAAACACCATTTTCCCAAAAGGTTTACACACATCCCCTTTGTACATCATTTTACCTAACAGAATCTCAAATCAAAATGCCATCCCATAAGTTATTATCTTTAACTTACCAAGGTCTTTTGAATTTGTTTATGAATACAAAAAGATCCTAACATAAAAGGAAAATGGAAGCCAACAAAAGTATATCCAGTGCACCAAATACCAATATTACCAATGAGGAATATCAACTATGGGGTTATGATCCAAACGTACTCTCAAATAATCAAGGAAAACCAAAATTGAAAGCTCAAAAAAATCCACCACCTAGTGATCCAAAAATAGGCCTTAAAAATCAAGACATATTTTCTAGGAAACAAATTAAACCTCCTAATTCTATAGATATGATCATAGATGAGTATTATAGTGATGAGGAAATCACCATTGAAGTACTCTTAAAGAATTCTCAAGATCCAAAAATTAAAAAAATTCATGGAAAAAATGGTTGGGAAAGATCCAAACACGTATTTCCTCAAACTGGTACAAAGTGGTGCCAAGCTACCTACAAAATTTAATGTTGAAATTCTTAAGGATCCTACTCTCATTCCTTTAGGAGACCAATAAATGGTGAGAAAAATAACCAAACTAGTGGTGTATCCCAAGATACCACCTTTGTTCTCAAAATCACCTATCAAGCATCAATCTTTCCCACAAAATGTAGATAATCCATTATATAGGAATCCTTCACCAGTCAAACAAGTTTTGGTAGCTCAAGATGCTCAAGAAAATCCAAATCTATTGAAAAAATTAAAAATTCCACAAAACAATATGGAAAATAATACAATGGGACCCAACATGTATGATACATCTTGGAACACCCAACAACAAGGTCCTAGTGCTAATATTAAAAACATGGGAAAGCCTCCACCAAGACCAAAAAATGTAGTGAACCAACAAGGAAACAACCCTTCACAATCATAACTACATGCTAACTACCATCCTCAAGGATAAAAAGTGTATTAAAAAAGTCCACCCATATATCAAAAACCACCAAAAAAAAAATTCCCATGAGATCAAAGCATGTACTAAGGAAATGTCCAAGATCAAACTCAATACAAGCATTAACAAAAGTACTATGATCCTAACATGCAATATGGATCATCATCTACACAAAATTTCAATACCCAACATCAAATGTATGTTCAACCACAACAAAGCACACACCTTCAAAATCAAGCACCCAATCCTCCACAACATAGCATGGGTGCACAAAAACCTCCATCACAATATCAAAAATACACACCTCAACAAAATCATATCACACCTCAATAACAACACATCATACCTCAACAAAAATGTATCACACCTCAAGAACAACCTCAAATTTACACTCACATTGGTCCTCAAGGACCCAATCCATCATCCTACACTCACAATATGGCCCAAGGGCCCTCATATATACAAACCCCATGATATGATACAAAAATTATTATGGAGAAACATAGTTATAACATCCCACCTCATCAAATGAATGCACAAATTTATGATGTAACCTTACAAATCCAAAACCTAAACCAAAAGATATCAAAAATTCAACTTGGAAAACTGAAGAAGAGCTACGCTCTACAAGACATATGTCCATATCCCTTTGATCATTCCATAACCATGATACCCTTCCCTAAGAAATTTGAAATATCCAAATTCTAAAAATACAAGAGAAGAGGATATCCAATAGAAAATGTACAATAATTATCAGTAGCTTGCATGGATGTACAAAAAAATTACTCCTATTTAATGAGGATTTTCCCACAAAGTCTTGGTGGTGCATCTATTGAGTGGTTCTCTCATCTACCGCCTAGTATGAAAACATTTGATGAGTTGTCAGAAAATTTAGTTAACCACTTCTCCTATAACATAAAGAAAAACATAATGGTCCCCAACCTATACAAGATCAAACAGAACTAATGGGAATCCTTTGCTTCATACCTATAGAGATGTAGACAAAAAGCTAGTAAGTGTAAATGGATTTTTCTCAAAAAAAAACTAGCAAAAATTATCTCTAACCTTCAAGGGGGAACTAGATAACAAATCACCATGATATGTCCTAGAAATTTTGAGTAAATAATTGAAAGAGCTCTCATAGCAAGGGGAATCAATAAACTCTATGACAACAAAGACCAAGTTATAGTTCTAATGAAAAACCTAAACTATGGGAAAAGAGAAAGAACTTTACAAATGATGGAGTGGTTGATTCCAAATTTGTGCAAAACATACAACCTCCATAAAATAATGTCCAAGAAGCTCAAACAAAATATAGTCAAAATAGTACACAAAACAACCAACTTACATATCCTCAAAATAACCAACAAACAAATCAAGGTGAAGATATTCACACTAGTATAATTTGGCAAATAAATGACTACGTGACTAAAATTTTTAGTCACGGTAACTAAAATGACTAGATTCTACTATTTTTTTATAACACGATTATAAATGACTAAATAAATAACTAATTTGATCATCGGGTAAATAATTAGTCATTTATTTAGTTACACAAATAAAAATTAGACAATATGATATTAAAGTGGGTAATTGAAAAAATATTGTATGTTTTCCCTCCTCTATTGGTTTTTTCTCCTCCAAACTCTTCCTCACTGGTATTGATCTTTCAATTCTCCAATTTGCTAAGTTGTAGCTTGAAAATAAGGTTTTGATGAGGGTTTTAGAGTATGTATCTTCTAGGTCACCTATCTCTAGCCACATCTTTGAGACTCTTTGAGGCTTCTTATATTTCTTAGTCATCTCATTAGGATTGTTAGATTCATTTGGATTCTTTGAATTTTTCTCCTATTGTGGTGCCATGAGAGATCACTTTTTTGAAGACTTGACCTATAAATCCCTCAAGTAATTTGTGTAAAGGAAATAGATGTAGTTAAGCAGGTAGGAAATGGTGCAATGTATGACCACCCAAAGAGGTGGCATCTTCATGATCAAAAGAATTCCTAGGCTAAGTTGCAATGGCACCAACATCATCTCTACAACTTCCTTAAAATCTAGCATGGTTTTCCATTTCAATTTTTATTTTTGAGCTCAAGAATCTAAGTAAACCCTAAAACTCTGATATTTTCAGATTTGGTTTACTATGACTATATTGAAGCAACAGTTGTAGGAATATTGGTTTTGGTTCATGTCGTTTAAATAAATTTATTGTGTGTTAGGATTTCTTACTTTTATTGCAAGCTCTGCTTATTTTTTATGATTGGCATCTTCAACACCATGACACAATTTGTGTATAATTTTCTAGTAAGTCACTTGCCATGGTTTAAATGAATTTTAATTTTTGGAATCTTTAATCTATCGAATCATTTTTGTTGTGTTTTATTTAATTTTAACACAATTATGTTGCTATATATTAAATGAAGGGATTGCTTCTCTAGAAATTTGGCTCATGCTGGGAAAAGCAACTTTCAAGAATTTTAAACATTGCTCACCCCATGCCTAAAAAAAAACTTTAACTCACAACCACTATTTTCGTTTAAATGCCTACAAATTATTTGTCTTGAACTCAAGAATCGAGTAGCACTAAAACCCTAATATTTTTAGATGCTTAATTAAGTGTCTGTACAAAACTTGGGTGCATCACATGTGTTATCCCCTTTTTTTAGCATTTCCTTTTTTTAGAGTTTTAAATTGAACTATTTAAAATTTTACAATTTGAAATTATATGATTTTTTTTCTTGTTGTGAGCTTGTACCCTTTAATGGACTGAATGATGGACATGTGTTTCTTGCAATAACCACATTTCAATTACCCATAGAGCTCACGCTTGCCCTAAATCCTATTATAGCCAATCTAGTTAAGGGTCAAAATATTTATTTAAGAAATCATACCCCTCAGCATTGTCCCACTTAATTTGGAAAATAATGTTGGAGAGGCCCATTTGTTTGGGATCCAATTTTCCCTTGCCTTGCAATGCATAATTTTGTACTGTAGTAATTTCTTAGTAGAATTTTCTTTAGATGATGATTTCTAGAGATAGGTAGTGATGGAGGACTAAAGGTTTACATCAATTCAAGATTATTTATTCTTGGTTTAATTTTAAGTTTGTTTCTAGAGCACCCATTACCTTTTTCTTATCCAAATTTTTTGTTTCAATCACTATCTCTGTAATAACATTCCATAGCTTCAATTCTAATTTTAGAGTTCTAGAGTTCATTAGAATATTTGATAGAAAATAATTATAGAATTATAGGGGTGGTCCTTGGGAAAAAAATCATATGGTTCACTCATACTATTGTCAATCATTAGGGATACCATCACTTAAATCATATATTCAACTATTTGAATTGCAAAAGAGTTCACAAGAAAAAATCATTTTAAACGACCATGAAGGCATCATGTATTCATACCATTATTACATTACAATCCAAGAGAATCCATGAATTAGCTTGGACCATCGGTAGTACAGTTCAAGTGGAAACCATGAACAACCAATGTAGCTGCCCCCTTGACCCAGATTTGAGAGGATGGGGCTTAAGGATCAAACACTAACCCAGATTTATAAGGATAACCTTGAGTTCAAAGCTCTATAGCAACACAACTCTCTAGCAAAGGATACACATGCCATCTTCATGAGCTAGGCCCGAACCATTAGATATAATACTGGAAAGGGTCAACTATCCCTACAAATATCTAATTGTCTCACATTTTCAAACATGACAAGTAATTCAAGGAGGTTGGATCCTAGATCCATATAAGAGTTGGAACTATTTTCTTTTAAGTGTAAATCCGCACCAAATTGAGCTCAATTCTACATAGGAGTTGAGGAAACTCCAAATGGAAAAACGTCTAGTCATGATGCTTCTTAGAATCCAAACTTTCCTTACCATTAATGTGTCCAAGAATCATCACCAGAGAAAAATTCCCTGGCAACCTAGCCTTTGGCTTTTTGATGTAGAGGTCAATACAAATGACATGATCCATCCATGATTTCTTGCTCATGGGGAGTTATTTTCTATTGGACTAGCAGCTCCCCAACACAGAAGATGTTTATTTTTAAGTGTTGTGAGTTCATAATACTCAAACAAAGAGCTCTCACAAATCTTTGTTTAACATTCTGAAGAGTACAAGTCATCAAAATTGGTGTACCCATTAATAGAATGTGAATCTGATCCAATTGTATCCAATATTGAAAAATGATTTCTCATTCAATTGCTATTTTTGAGAAGCCCCATTGAGTCAAGCTTGAGCCTTGCAGGTTTTCTTTCATTTAGGGATTGTTTCCTAGATTACATATGAGGTTTTTCATTGTACTTGGATTGTGCTTTGGTTCCATATTTCATTTAAATTTGTTTTTGGAGTTTCAAAGGGATGTCTCATATTTTCCATTCCTGGAACCAAACAATATATTTGTTTGAACACAAAGCAGTCAGTCTAAAAATGAAGATATTAGTACTTTTGACCGAGATACCATAGATTATCTTTTTTTTTTACTTTTGACTTGTATGGACATGTCCGATATGATGATATCATGAACTATATTTTTCTTGCTACTTTTAATATCATTTGAGGGAATGACACATAGTGTGTATAGAGAAAGTTCAGACATCAATCCTTTAATCTATTTAGCAAAGAATGTTATCCAAAGCATCTACTTTTATGATGATCTCATGCAATATAGCATTTAACCTTACTATGAAATTTGAGTAGTGTTACACTTGAATGGTTGTGTTGCACATCTAATGATTATTGTTGGCATAAGTGTAAGCTTTTTATATGTGTTGGTATGGTATGTATGAAAGACCTTTATTTATGAGATCAATTTATTCCAATTTTCTTGAATGTGAATGAATATGGACCCTTAATGAAGGGGTGCTTTTCTATTTTTATTTAGCACAACTTATTTTTTTGCTTCAATATTTTGAATTTGATATATATTTTTAATTAACTTATTTATTGATGAAGCAATTAAATCTTCTAACTATTCTTGTTGAAATTATTTACTAGGATGTTGCTTCTATTTTCAGTCACATACAAGAAGAACTATCCAAGAAGAACTTTGAAAATATAGATCTTACAATTAAGCTTATTAGGGTAAGCCTGCATTTTCATGTGTTCGGGATTATGAGTAAACTATTATCTAGATCAGGTTTTCATGAATTAATTAATCTTTCTAATATGCCTTCTACCAAGATATTTGTCAACAAAAGATTCATGCCTTAAAAGACACAACTAGAAGTTGAAAAGTATGAAGTGATCAAATATTGTATAGATTATTCTATGTATTAATTTCTTTCTCTGGAAACATTATAGATTAATATGTACTATCAATAAATTATACAAAAAACTTCACGTAAAATCTACTTGTTAAAAAAAGAAGAAAAAATTAAAAATTGTTGTCATGGTTACGCACATTTAAATGTGTAATATTCATTTCATTTATGAGTGCAAGACATAATAGCTGGATGTGAACCATGTTTCCTTAAATTCATTTTCAATAAGATCAAATAAATGATTGTTTGACTATACTTAGTCAAGATTTTACTTTGAAAGTAAAAGATGCTACAATAGTTTGGTGAATCCCATCTATTGTAAGTGATTTCTCAAAATATTACACTTCCTTAAACACTGCATTTACAACTATTATTTTATAAATAATTATGGATGGATTATTTGAAACAGTCATTTTTTTATGAATGTATTCATCAAATTTTGATTCTAATTGATCTCAAATCCTATAATTGCATCTTTCCACCTTAGCATTTATGTGATACAAATCTTCAGTGTACCCATTACACATGTAGGTGCAATTTCTAGTAAATTAAAACAAATAGAACCCAAGGAATACATTAGTAATCCTAGCCTATCCTTAGGTACTAAAAATGTACTTAAGTAATGTATTATTAATTATATTTCCAAGTTGAAATTCCCCTCCATTTTAAATTTTTTGAAGTTTGAAGTACCATCCCAATTATTTGGTGCTATATGGAATTGTTGGGAAATTTATGCCTCAACATTCAGGTTTCCCTTGAACACTTGGCCAATTTCTCCATGTTTATGGAATTTACCGCCATACCATTGCATGTTTTCCTTAGAGGTGTGGTTGTTTGGTTTACCGCTTTACTGCGAGCCTCTGTTGCTCGGTCCACAGTTGAGTGATGTTACCGCTCTACCACGGTGGTATTATTTATGCATGGCAATGGTGCAGTGAGTGGCGGCAATATAGAAGGTAGTTACCTCCTTACCATGGGGTGTCAATCTGGAGGTGGAGGTAGAATGATGAGTGACATAGTTGTGGTGAGATGGTGGGCTGGCGGTTACCGCTATACCATGGGCGGTGAGAAGCCTCACCATGGTGGCCCTGGTATGCGGCTAGTGGTTGGTGGTGACTATTACAGTATTACCGTATGCGATGAGGATGCTCAACACGATGGCTATGATGAGACCACTAACGGTCTACCAGAGCAATTACTGCTCTACCGCGGGGTGGCCTAGTGGCCTCCACGGTAGCGCGGTGAGACCGCTAATGTTCTAGTTGGTGGTTACCACCACACCACAAGAAGGCATTAAATGGTTAGTGGTAGCATGGTGGGGATGACAGTCAGTGTAGGCAGTTACCACCATACCACAAGGTAGCCAAATGAGCTTGGTGGTAGCACAATGTAGTTAGAGTTTGGGCTCGGTGATGACTTGGGTGAGCTCAACCGAGCTCACTGCCATAGCGTGAGGTGACTCAAATAGGGGTGTAGTAGTGTGGTGGAGATAGGGTGTGAGCCTAGATGTCTTATTGCCATACCACGAAGCTATTCTAACTGGGTAGAAGTAGCATGGTAGAAGGTAGGGTGAGCTCGGATGCACTCACCGCATTACCGTAGGCTGGTTGAATGGACTTGGCAATAACGCGGTAGAAGGCCAAGAACATTGGGAGCTCAGTTGACTGAGCTTGACCATGCTAGACTGATAGTAAAAGAGATAGGCGAATGGAGTGGCGACATGTGGTAGGTTATCATTGATTGATTGGTTGAAGTCTTGAGTGGTGAATGCATTAATTGCATGGCTTAGATTTGAACAGTTGATAGGATCCAATTGTGATAAACAATTAAATACTTAGATGGCTTGATGTGTATTTATAGGGTGACTTGGTCAGAGGTGATCAAATTTTTTTGACAGAGATTAGGTGCATATTAATGCCACCCGATTGGTTGGTTGATAGTGATTTGAGAAGTATGACTTGGTAGAAAAAGGTGGCGAAGTGTTAGAGCTATATGTGATGGCATTGAAATGGTGAACACCTAGTGTCATAGATGAGATAAGATGTGAACCTGGTTTTCCTTGAGGCTATGCTAATCGAGAGGCTGGCTAAGAGAGTCTTCTTAGGAGCTGAAGGGAATCTACAAGGTATGTCTTTGGAGACATTGTAACCTTGTGAAGATTTTTTTGTTGCTTGTATTCTCCAGATGAACAAGATGTAATCTCTTGAAGAGAATAGCTTTGGTTTTTGTATTGTAACTTTTTTGTTACTGAATAATACAAGTGAGTTGAGTGTTTTGGAGGGTGGGGTTTTTTACCCAAAAGGGTTTTCCCCACGTATATATTTGTCTCCTCATTTTATTCTTTCATGTTGTTTGATTCATGTTCTTGAATCTATGCTTGTGTTAAATCTATTTTTTGTTAAGCACTTACTTTTCTTAGAGGATCAATGGGGGATCAATTGTGCCTGCTTCTACATTATCGTATAGTTGTTTGTGTCTTTGTTGTGATTTGAATAAAAATCACTAAGGAACTGTTGTCTTAGACATGTTCTATGATGATAGACCAACTCTATATCCCCAACAAGTGGTATCAGAGCTAGTTGAAGGAGTTAGAGGCTTGATGATACCAACAAGTAGTGTCAAAGCCTTCTCCTGGTTACTCAAGTTCTAGGTATTTCTCATGTGATGATTTCTTAGCCTGATAGGCTTGAGGAAATCTAGAGAAATCGGTTGGTGATTGATCCTTCAATGAGTGGAAGTTCTTTCTTCTCTAATTCAACAAATTTTTGAAAGATGTTGCAGATGACTGGATTTGATCATATTGTTGCAATATGGTCTGAGGTTCCTAGGTCATAATAGATGTTCCTGATGCAAAGGGTATGAGATGTGCTTGTGGTTGTGTTGCAGTGAAGCGTGGTTTCATACTGGGTGTCTATATTAGAGGCTCCCTAGTGGTATGAAGTTTCTTGTGTTGTGGTTCATCTATGGAGTATTGTGTTTTTTGGGTGTTCCGACATAGCACTGAAGGAAAATTATTTGTTGCTCTAATTTCATGGAGGATATGAAGTTGATTTTGGTATTCTGCAACTTTTGAATAGCCTGGATCTCCCGTATGCTCATGCATGGTTGTGGTTTTGGAACTACTCTAAAATGGACCTGTTAATCCTGCTTACCTATTTCTTGCACTCACATGGTTCAAATTCATGTCTTTGGCTCTAGAGCTTTTATGTAGATTCTCCTTAAAAGTCTATCATGCATATTCATGTTTCTTTCCATTTTTCTATTTAACCATGATGGTTGTGTACAGACTCTTGATTCATCTAGATGAGAAGTGAATATGGAGAGGTGTGGGTTTTTTATAAAAATTGTAGTTTTGCAAGTTTTAGATGGTCAAGTAAAACTTTAGACTTGTGGAGCCGTTGTTCTGCTATTTTCTAGACCCTAGTTTTTGGGGTGTGACTGGATGAGATAGTTGTAGTTCGACATATATCTTGAGGAGGTGTGTTGTCTTCTCTGCATGGGAGTGTTGGTATGTGTTTTACTCATTCAACATTCTTGTGGTGTGTTTTCTTAATGGTTTCTTGGACTATGGTGCTTGAGTTGTGGATGTGATTGGAAAATCAGATCTGGTATTTGAGTCATGTTTGTCTACGTGGTTGTTCTCTTTGATGATCTCAGTTTTGTAGTTTCCAGTGCAATGATAGAATCTACAAGTTTTTTGAAGTGGATCTCTGAGTTGTGCGACTGATGGACTAGCTACCCATTGGATGCAATGAGAAAACTTGGATGTGGATTGTCAATATCCACGAGATTGCTTCTTTGTTGTTGCAGATCTATTAGCTAACCTTAATGTGGTAACTTGTGCATTGGTGTGACTATTTTGAGATGATAAGTTGAATGGAATCTTGAGTACTTGAATAGTCAGATATGGGGACCTGTATCATGAGAAGTCACGATGTCATGGAGAGCTTGTTAAGATTTTTACAGTGATGGTTTTGTTTGATGGGCATATTGTTGGATGTACTTGAAGGTTGTTTGGATCAGTAGGTGGTCGGTCATGATGCTTGGAAAGCTCGATGTCATGGTTCAGTGGGATCTTTAGCAGTGACTTTGGATTCATCACTTGGTGGTGAATGATCTTCTTTGGTGTTGCAAATGCTCTTGGTGGGTTTGTTAGATCTCATTGCTACAGGAGATTTCTTACACATCTACATGTTCACTATTAGAAGGTGTGTAACATCTTGGAGCCATGGAATACTTTGATAGTTTTTGGCTGAGATGTTGGTGGTGTTTGACAGGCAAAGTCGGTCTAGAGTTTTGGCATGTTTCTTTTCTCTTGAGACCATGGCTTGTTCACTTGAAGCATGGTTTCTCCTAATGGATATGTGTAGATCATAGTGTCATAATAATTTCCTGTCCTAGGTTTTGGAGCTTTGATAGTGGTCTGGTGTTTCTCTTTTTTTATAGTACTCTGGTCATATGTCGGAGGACTTCATGTCTTCTGTAGTAATGTAGATTGGAGTTAGCATGAGATGACAGGATGCAGGTGCTCATGGATGCATGGAGAATAAGGTGAGGCTAGAATTCCTTTGAGAATAGTGTTGTTACAGTTGAAAGTCAGAGTAGCCTGCACCTTGGTTGAATGTGAGTTCAATAGTTACCATGAAGGAGAATCCTCCTGGGTAAGTCTTGGTGACTTGTATATCTTGGAGGAACATTTTTTCTCTTCTTCTAGTCTTCTCGACGGTGTTTATTTGAAAGGTGTTTACCCATTACATATTTTAGATGTCTTTTGTATGCTTTATTTTTCATAGATATGAATCTTGAGTTGTCTTGAGATTTTGGAGGATTCATTATGAAAGATGGACAACGTAGTTTATCTCCTTGTTTTTCTTTGAGGACTGGTAGGAGATGTTAATATGGGTTAGTCTGATCTTCTTTGTGATGCTTACATTCATGGATCTATTGGGTGTTGTTTTGGAATTTTCCTTGGGATGTGAAGAAGATCATACTTGTCACAATTGGCTTTGGAGATAATGTAGGAGGATGTTCTACAGATTTATGTTGTGCAACGGTTCTCTTTTTTGGTCTTGGGCCTCTTCTTGGAAGTTTTTTTTTTACTCTATGTTGGGTGAGAAGAACTTGGAGGAATTCTACAAGATTGCTAAGAGAGATGGCTCTTGTAGCATCTTATTGCAGGTTGTGCATATCACTATGGATAATTCCTTGGTACTACATGTTCACATTCTTCCTATATGTTGTTATTGGTAGACTGGTAATGCCATTGATCTTTCAGATCTAACATTACCCATGCAGTGGGAGTTCTTGGATGTGCTTTGTCTTCATTGATTGGTTGGCACATGGTGCTCATGTTCTACTATTGATGGGTTGTTTGTGTCACTGGCATGGGTTTACTAATGGTGGATACCTTAGAGGTATGGATGATTGGATGGTTAGCACTTGTTGCGGGTGCTATTTTTTTCAATCATGTGGGTTTTGATCAGTTGGATGAAGGGTAGTCATTTTTCTAGTTGCAGTTTGAGCTGATGGTTTGTCTTGTTTTGGAGAAGTGGTCCTCTTTGTGTGTTTGCCTCTTTGTGCTTTTGTGTTGCTGCTATGGTGCCTTTGCCACCTGAAGGATCAGATGTTTGTGTTCCTAAGACTGGTGTTTTTTCACCTTGGAGTGTTCCTATGTTTGGAGTTGTTGCCTGAGATGGAGGACATTTTTTTTTTAAATATCATTGCACGTGTCTTGGTTGGAGCATGGGGGCATTGTATTGTTCCTTGTTTGTGTTTGGAGGAAGCCTGAATGTCTTCATCACGTGGGAGATTGTTGGGAAATTTATACCTCAACATTTGGGTTTCCCTTGAAGACTTTTCTGATTTCTCCATGTTTATGGCATTTATTGTGATACCATTGTATGCTTTTCTTAGAGGTGCAGTTGTGTAGTTTACCACTTTACTGCGAGCCTTTGTTGCTCAGTTCATGATGTTACCACTCTATTGTGGTGGTATTATTTATGCGTAGTAGTGGCACGATAAAAGAAGGTAGTCTGGAAGGCAATTACCTCCTTATCATGGGGTGTCAATCTAGCAATGGAGGTAGTGCAGTAAGTGGTGCAATTATGGTGAGCTAGTGGTCTAGTAGTTACTGCTATATCGTAGGTAGTGAGAAGCCTCACCATGGTGGCTATGGTATGTGGATAGTGGTTGGTGTTGACTGTTATCGCCCAACCATAGGTGGTGAGGATGCTCACCATGGTAGTGCAGTGAGACCGTTGATGGTCTAGTTGGCGATTACTGCCACACCACAAGAAGGCATTGGATGATCAGCAGTAGCATGGTATAGATGGCAGTTAACCCAAGCTGTTACCACCATATCATGAGGTGGCCAAATGAGCTCGGTGGTAGCGTGGTGTAGTCAAACTTTGGGCTCGATGATGAATTGGGTGAGCTCAATCGAGCTCACTATCATACCACGAGGTGACTCAGACAAGGGAATGGTAGTGCATTGGAGTTAGGGTATGAACTCAGATGGCTTACCTCCATACTACGAGGTGAGTCCAACTAGGTAACGGTAGCATGGTAGAAGGTAGGGTGAGCTTGGGCGTGCTCACTACATTACCACAACCTAGTCAAATGGACTCAACCGTAATGTGGTAGAAGGATGAGAGTGTTGGGAGCTCAGTTGACTGAGCTTGACCAAGTTGGACCAATCGTCAAAGAGGTGGGAAAATGGAGTGGTGACATGTGGCAGGTTATCATCAATTGATTGGCTAAATTATTGAGTGGTTAATGCATTAACTACATGGCTTAGATTTGAATAGTTGACAGGATCTGATTGTGGCAAAGAATTAAATGCCTCGATGAATCCATGTGTATTTGGAGGATGACTTGGTCAGAGGCGATTGGATTTTTCTGACAGAGATAAGGTGCATATTAATGCCACCCAATTGGTTGGTTGACAGTGATTTGAGAAGTATGACTTGGAAGAGTTGAATACTTGGAACTTGGTCAAAAAATGTGGTGAAGTGTTAGAGTCATATGTGATGGCATTGAAACGGTGAACACTTGGTGTCACATATGAGATGAGATGTGAACCTAGTTTGCCTTGAGGTTGTTTTGGCCGAGACGCTGGCTGAGAGAGTTTTTTGAGGAGCTGAAGGGAATCTACATGGTATATCTTTGGAGACATTGTAACCTTGTGAATATTTTGTTGCTTCCTTTATTCTCCAAATGAACAAGATGTAATCTCTTGGAGAGCATAGCTCTAGTTTTTTGTATTGTAATTGTTTTGTTACTGAATAATACAAGTGAGCTGAGTGTTTTGGAGGGTGGGGTTTTTAATCCAAAATGGTTTTCCCCATGTATATCTTTGTGTCCTCATGTTTTGTCTTTCATGTTGTCTGATTCATGTTCTTGAATCTATGCTTGTGTTAAATCTATTTTCTGTTAAGTACTTAGTTTTCTTTGAGGATCAATGGGGGATCAACTGTGTCTATTTCCTCTTTATGGCATAGTTTTTTGTGTTTTTGTTGTGATTTGAATGAAAATCACTAAGGCACTCTTTTCTTAGATGTGTTCTATGATGATAGACCAACTTTGTATCCTCAACATAAATAGTTATGTAGATTTAAGGTGACTATGGGCCAATGTTCAAAAAATATCTGGATTTTTTTTTTTTTTATATATGTATTTTGTGGTAGAAGTACAGTCAATATCTCCTAACCAAGTTATGTAAAGGTTATTTCAATTGTGACTACTTCTATTTTTTTGCCTCTGGTAGAAGAGTTTTATTTTATAGCTTGATGGTTACTATGTTGTGTGAATCTTGTAGAATGGGCTTTCTACTAAGGTGGAAAAGTCCAGGAAGCAATTGAAAGAAAGGAAGAATAGATCTAAGAAGATATGTGTAGTCAAGAAGGTAAATATTATTTCAAAGAACATGTGAAAGTGAGTTACATGTTTTCTTTATGTTAAAAAGGGTAAATTTACTTATTACATTGTTGGATTCTATTTGTGTAGACCACGATAGGAGATGCAACAAAGAAAAAGTAATGCAGAAATTAGGAATATTAAGTGAGATTTGATATATTTATTCATATTTTGAGATGTAAAAGACCCTTATGAAATATTAAGGTTGAGCATATTAATCGTGATAGTATTACAATTTAGGAGTGATTCTCAATATGAACCAAATTTTCTTCAAGTTGCATTTCATGGTTTGTTAGTTAGTTGTTAAAAAATTTAATGAATATTGGGGAAGATTGGTATTTGTTGCACATTTTCATGGTTGCATTCTTTTTGTGTATATTTTCATTCCTAAAACCAAAGGTCTAAGTTATGAAGAAGTAAAAATAATAAAGGTGGAAGTTAGAAACTAAGTGATGAAGCCATTGCATACATTTTGATAAAAAATATCTTTGCAGATTTCTATTAGGAAAGAGGAAAAAAGCTAGCCCATTGGCTTCTATTCGATAAAAGTGCAAATGATGATCATGAAAAGGTATCTTAAAAAAAAAGACACAACAATATAGAGGCCAATTTACTTCAAAGATAGTAAGGTTTTGACATTGATGTATAGATGCTAGAAGAAAAATTCAATACTTTATAAGATTAGATCATTCTTCAAGGCATTCAAGGGCAGTCATAAAGGAGTACAACCTAATGCAAGGACAGTGATAGTCTTACCAAATATGAGGATTCTAATATTGAGTTTGCAAAATAACTCCTTGAAATGGAGAGAATAACTTGTGTTAAGAAGGAAACATTAAGGATAATCTTTTGAAAATGGAAAACAAGATGCACATAATGGCTTTGTATGAGATTAATTGTTACAATTATCATGGTTTTCTCAATGCAGTTTGGATAGTTAAAAGGAATGTAAATGATGAGTTTGATGCATATATTGTTGTCTCCTTTTCCAATGCCACTTTGGTTAAAGCCCAAATATTTTATCTAATGGATGGGTTCAAAGAAAAATTAGTGATAATAGAATGAAAGGGACTATGCATGAATCAAGGGGATACCTAGAGCAAGGATCAATACGCAACAACCTTGTTAAGATATCTAATGACTAAGTATAGTCTTGTTAACATTCTTTATGGTTGTGTTTGTGAGACTTAACTATGATAGGATTGTATCTAAGGATAGATTAATGATATAAGGATAGTCCTTTCCCAAGAAATAATAGTCACTATGCAAGGACTATCAGGTACATTCAACATTGATGCTTCTAAGAGGAATTGATATCTAGGATCAATCTGTTAGAGTAATAATTCATTACGCTTAATTAATTACATCATACTGGTTAATTAATTAAGTCACTTATTCCTCTAGTTGCTTAAGCTAAACTTAGGCACATTAATAATTGATTAATTATTAAGTGTGCACACTAGGGTTTCATTTAGGGTTTCCCTTTTAGGGTTTCTTGATCTCCTTCATAAAGATTGATCTCTTTGTAATAACTGAGATTCTGATAATGCATTTCACACTTTGAGGTTTATAGATCTTGTTTTGTTCTGAATGTCTTTTGCATGTAATAGGTTATTGCATGCAGGTGATCTTGGATTCTAACATGGTATCAGAGCCTTGACATGCAGCCCCTTCTCAGATTTTGGAGAAAACCATTGCAGATTTCGTTCGGGGTTCCTCGAGGATTTTTTGCCTTGAGTTCATTTATGCAGTGTCTTGGATCAGATCGGGCCTCACCATTGGATTCAAAGCACTGGAAAAAGTCAGGTTTGGCTTTTATTTTGCAGATTTTGGTCATCATTTGCCAGATCTATGAGGGTTTCAGTTTTGGTATTTTTTTGCAAGCTCTGGAGGTAGCCATTTTTTTTAAGCATTTTGAGCAGAGACAAAGGTTACCATTGCATTTGCAGCGGCCAAAAACCCTAAAATTTCCTTTCGTTTCATCGATTTTGGCGAAGTTGATCCGAAAGGCAAAAAAAGTTTTCCAGGGAAGCCGTACAGCCTCTCCAGCACGCATTTCGAGGCAATTTTTTTCACGAAAATTGAAAAAAAATAGAAAAAGCCCATCGGTTTTCACACCTGTAGTTTTAAGCCAATCGCCACTTCCGCGCCATCGGGCGGCCACCAGGCGGCCACCTGTCCGCCGCCGCCGCCGGTGGCTACCCCTCCAGCTCCGCCGGCCCTCTTCAGCCCCCGCGGGCTCCAATGCTCAGACTGTTGGTCGTATGGGGGGCTGGGCGCATAGGCCGGCCCTTAGCACCTCCGGCGGTCATATGCACAACCAAGGGCTCTACTGCAGCCCCTGTCCGCCAGCCCCTGGTCGCATGCAGGACCAGGGGCCGAGTTTTTTTTAGCCCCCTGGGCTGTCTGCAGGCCTTATTGGCCTTTCTGGAGCACTTTCACGAAATCGGGTGTAACTTTTGCGTACGATGTCCGTTTTTCGCAAACGAGATACCATTGGAAATCTGATTCTGGTGCAAATCTATTAAACATTTTAGTTTTTCCATATTTTGCTCCAATTTTATTTTGCAGGTCCTTGAACTCAGATGTTCTATTTTTCACTTCGGAGGGCATATCTTTTGACTCGGTGATCCTTTTTTCACCATTCTTGTGGTGTTGGAAAGATGGTTCAGTCCTCTACATAGATATGAGGTCTATTTTTATTTTCTATTTATGTATGTTAGGCATTCTCTCCTTTTTTAGTCATTGGAGATTGTAATAAATGAACTGATATAAAGTTCCATCGGGGGGGTTTCTTGCATAATAATATTCATCATGTTTTGATGGAAACTCGCATGGGTTGTAATCTGGTTTTTTAGTTTCTTTTGGCCATATTTTGTCTTAGCTTGACACATACCAGATTCATTTTGGTTCACACTTTAGATTGAGAGCCTATGGTTAGTGATCCGCATCGGATCCATCTCAGTTTGAGGGCCACTAAATTTGTGGTTATTGTTCCCAAGTTTGTATGGTAATTTTTCCCATGGAAGAGTTTCAGTCTCAGTTTGGCATCGGCATCGAGATTCACGGCTTCCAGATTCTGTCATCATCATATCATCTACTATTGCTCTATGGATTCTAGGGTTGTTCTAGTTTGGTGTTTTTGAGTGTTCCGTGGCATCGGGTCTGCTGTCACATTATTATGATTATGGTTTCTTGTAGACAGAAGTATCTTTCCTTGCTTGCCAAATTGCGGTTCCAGTGTTACTCCACAGTGTTCTTCCAGTGCTTCTTTGCAGCAGTCATCTCATTGTAGGGGGGGTTGTCCCACTGGGTTGTCCTTCTCTACCTCACTATTGCATTTGTACATGGGTACCTAATCAAGCCTTGTTGTCGGGACCCATTCATGCTTTCTTGCATTCATCTTAGTTTTAGGTGCATCCTTATTTAGTCTCCCTAAGTTGCACTTATGGGGGGTGTTAGTGTAATTAATATTTAATTACACTTGCATAACTTTACTTAGGTTGAGCTAATTTTAGGTCAACATTAGGGTTGCATACTTTGCTTTTATAAAGCAAATCATCTCATTGTAATATTAAAATTCTTGAATAATATCATTTTGCACATTGACATGCAAAGCTCTGCTTTTTTATGTTTTCTCTTATGTGGAAGGTGTTTAGGTTTGCATGTCTGATCTAGGGTTTCTTGTAGGGGGGTTTTGTCCCACTGGATTTTCCTCCTCTACCTCTTTCTTGCATTTGTAAATGGGTACCTGATCAGGCCTAGTTGTTGGGACCCATCTTTGCTTGCATGCATCTTATTCTAGTGTTTTAGCTTCTTCCTAAGTTCATCTTAAGGGGGGGTGTTAGAGTAATAATTCATTACACTTAATTAATTACATCATACTGGTTAATTAATTAAGTCACTTATTCCTCTAGTTGCTTAAGCTAAACTTAGGCACATTAATAATTGATTAATTATTAAGTGTGCACACTAGGGTTTCATTTAGGGTTTCCCTTTTAGGGTTTCTTGATCTCCTTCATAAGGATTGATCTCTTTGTAATAACTGAGATTCTAATAATGCATTTCACACTTTGAGGTTTACAGATCTTGTTTTGTTCTGAATGTCTTTTGCATGTAACAGGTTATTGCATGTAGGTGATCTTGGATTCTAACACAATCAAAGTGCCTTTCTTTGTCAATTCAAGAGCTATATTAGTCAATAATCCAATAGTTCAACATAAAATAAGTGACATATCAAACCAATCCAATAGGAATTAAATAGTGTTGTCAATGTCTAAAGAAGGGGGTGTATGATAGAGTAAGCACAATTCACAATGAGTGAACGAGAGAATGGGAATTGGATAAGACAACTATGGAATCTCAACATTCACAATATTCATTTACACCTTTAAATAGGCTATTTGAGCATCAACTTACCAAGGTTTTGAAGAACAAGTTAAAAAAATGACAACTTCAAATTCATCATTGTCTTCATCTATGAATTTGGAACAATATTATATGCTGTAGGCATAAATGTGTTCAAATTCAACATCACAGTCAACTAAGCAACCTTATTCTACATATTTTGATTAGTAAGAGCCTCTTGTTCCTAAATTTAGTCATCAACAACCAAAATTTGAGCATGATGCACAATATTATCATCAACATCAATGATCCAATTATTTTCAGCCTATACAAGAAAGGTTGAGTGATGGCTAGCATTATAATGGGCTTGATCAAACTTATCAAGTTTTATCTAATGTTTCAAAGAAACAAGATGTCAGTCTACTGGGAGGAAGTGAATGAGGGCTTGAATATTGCAGCAAATGAACTTGAAGAGAAAAACAATAAGGGAAAGTACATAAAATCCAAAAAACAGAAAGGATAGTAACAAAGGTAGGAGTGGACAAACATGAGAAATGGAAAAACCTTCAAGATAAGTAGATGTGATTGTATGATAAGGTTATAAAATCATAGATAGATAATAATGTACTGTCAGTTCAAAGATAATAGTCAAGAAGGTATGAGGACATAGGACAAACACACTATCATTTGTGAAAATGAAAATTTGTGAAGTAGATGGAGATAAATTTGTTGTGAAGAGTGTTTAGATGCAATTACAATCCATGAAAGGGAAGTGGGTTGATATTTTCAAAAAGACATTCCACAACCCTAGAGGACTATGATGAGCATATGTGGTAGGTTATTGAAGGTGACTAATGATACAAAGGAAAAAATTCCAAGGTGACTCATCATGATGATAATGTTAGCCAATTCATAGATGTCTCTTGAAAGATCAAAATAAAAAGGATAGTTGAGGGTGCACGATAGTTAATAAAGGAAGTTGAATGAATGTAAGAGGATAATTCCAAAACATTTTATCATAGTTTTTGTAATTATGAATGATTATGGTGGTGTTATCATTGATGCTAACATGATATAGGTTGTTGCAGTGAAAGGAATCAAGTGATTGAAGGTGGTACATGTATATTTTATATATTTTAGAGGTGTTTTTAGTACATGGAGCTATCTTTATGGTGTTGCAGGTGTGTCGATATGATGATTTATCATGTTCTTTTGAGAAAATTAATAAATAATGGAGACAAAATTGTGTGTGTTTAGAATTTTCTACAATAAT
This sequence comes from Sequoiadendron giganteum, assembly GCA_007115665.2. Lineage (NCBI taxonomy): Eukaryota > Viridiplantae > Streptophyta > Pinopsida > Cupressales > Cupressaceae > Sequoiadendron > Sequoiadendron giganteum. Next base: position 628,137,084 of record CM021100.1, read on the forward strand.
TTTCTTTTCATTTCTTATGTGTTGATCCTATGCTTGTGCAAATAAATAGTGATTTTTATGGGAATACTTGGGTGATACATCCTAAGTTATAGCTTTTGGGTTGATGAAGAGTGAAAGTTGTGCTCACCGGTTTGTGAACTAGTCTACAGAGTTGTTTGTCTATGGACTGGGAGAAATTTTTTGGTCCATATTTCTTTGCTATTTTTTATAGATCTTGTGGATTCGGAAGAATTTTAATAATGGTTTTATCTATGTTATGTAAAACGTGTTCATAGTTTGGTCCTCTGGAAGACTAGTTCCATAGTTACTATGGGTGTTTGTGCAGTCTGATTGGACTGGTGGAAAGTGTTCTTTGTATGAAAGTTGTTGCAGTTGCTACAAATGAATCTAAAGGCTTCTAAGAGGTATTCCAATGTATGGTAAATAATTTTATGTGGTTCACATGTTATCTTCTTATTTTGAATACACGTGCTTCAATTTTGATTGGTGTTTTCATTAGGTTTGGCCAACTTGGTGTTTTTTGGAATCAAGGAAGACTAAGAGGGGGGGGTGAATCAATGCTCTAAAAAATTTAAATTTATTAAATTGATCTTTAAACCACTTATAGAATTGAGCCAAAAGAAAGATGAAAGAACACAAGGTATTCAACCACAACACCATAAAACAAGTATTTTTAAGTGGAAACCCTATTAGGGGAAAAACCACGGTGGAGGTTAATCCTAAATTTGAGTATACTTAATATAAGTGTTTACAAATGGAATGCACATGCATTCAAGCACACTTCCTAGAGCTCACTGCTGAAATAAAAAAAGGATTTCTTACCAAAATAATACTATCTTATAGTCAAATCCAAAAGACAACTGGAGTGGATGAACTATGAGATAGCATCTGCTAATGCCTAATTATAGTTATGGTTAAGTGCATTGTTCACATTCTTCACATTTTTTCTGATTCTTCTCTTGAAACTATGTTTGATTTAATTTGAATCACCAATATTTGTTGTGCTCAAATGAAACTATGCACAATCAATCTATATTCCTTCTAACTCTTGCATCATATCACATCATATGTCAAAATTATATGAATAATCAATTATATATATCCACCACTAGAGATTAAAACAACTGCATGTCGGCTTTAACAAAATAAGAAACATGCTCAAATTGTTGGCTCAATCCAAAGACAATTATCAATGTGAATCAACCAATGTGAGCCAAAACATAGTAAGGATACAAAAAATCATGTATCGAACATGAAAAACCTTCAAAAATTATGTCTCGAAGATCCACAACATGCTATATACATCTAGTCATCCCTTTTGCACTGTTAGACTAAAAATCAGTACAACGGGTCTTCTAACTTGCACACCAATCAATGTGAACCCTGATGATTCAAGGATAATATAGTTCATACATCAAGCAACCTTTCTTGAGATCCACAACACAAAATCATAACAAAAAGCTCTTCGCAGTTGCTCTGCAATGATATCTATACGTAAGCCCAACTCGCTCTATGGAACTGGGGCACCATAGCATGTCGGGAAGAAGGGGGGAAATTGCATATGAGTCGATGTACACAATTCTATCGGATGCCATGTTTTAGCTTTGACACATATCTTCAATCTAACTTTCGATATAAGCAATTACTGAGATGTGGATAGGATTACTAAATTGGGTTTCCATCAATGACAACACTAGATGACTTTTGTAGTGTATCTTGCCAAAAAACTCCCTCTTTGGCATTGATGGAAACAATTAGTGAAAAATGACTAAGTGTCAAAATCAATAATAACATGAATACACTACAATCTGGAAAACTTCAAAAATATTTTTATCCACAACTCCCCCTGAGATGAATATGACATTTTTCACTATCCCACACTCTCCCTTTGACATCAATGGAAAATATGGGAATTTTCATACCAAAAATCATAGAAAACTATATATGTACAAACATGATTTTCTAACTTACATGGACTTGAATATTTCTACAAAACTATTCTTTAATAGGCTTAAACTAGTGTCCCAACCATTTTTGAGACTTTCCCAAATAGTCATGTGACCAAAAAATAGGTAGGATTTCATCTTTGTTGACACATATTTAGGAGCCTCAGTCTCCATGGGAATTTTAGTATTTTGCATATCTAGAGGATCTTGAGTGTCCTCAATTGTGTTTTCTTTCATAGTTTCAATATTAAACCGAACATCTTGAACTTCCAGACCGTATGGAACATCTTCATCATAAGTTTCTTCAGAGACAAATTTATATCTATTCAAAAAAACTTCCTTAAGGATTTTCTCAGTGTATTTGGCTACTTCCTCAATTTGTCTAATCATAAGCTTATTCACCCTTGATTTTCTCTTAAAATCCTTTTTAGCTTCATTGAGTATTTTCTTCATTTCATTTATTGACATTACCAGACATAGATTGGCAAGTATGAGTTCTCTCATTTGTTCATATTCAGTTCTTGCATTTACTCTCCTCATTTCTAAGACTTCATATAACCCCTTAGGTAACCTTGACATTATTTCTATGAGAGTCATATTGAAAATATTCAAATATTTTGTTGTGGATTCTTCAAGATTTCTCTAACCAACACTACCAAAAGTGTCATACCATTTAGAAAGTGGTTTGAGAGTACCATCCTTAATTAAATATTTTTCCACTTCCTCTACACTCATACCTGATTTATTAGTTTTCACATTTTTCTTGGCCTTTTCTTCATCAGAGGGCTTGTCCTTAGAGATTTCTGATGCCTTTGAGCCCTTATGCTTGATTTCTCTTACTTCTTCATCTGATTCAGTTTCTTCATCATCTTCAAAAACAACACTCCTGTGCTTTTATCCTTCTTCCTCTTTCCTTATCTTTTGGATGTCTTGACTTGAGATTTTACTGGGATTGATTTCTTTGTAGGACCAGTTGAGGGTGCAAAGCTCCTTGTAGATCTAGATCTAGTAGAGTATGTTGTTGGACTAGTTGACTCAGTTCTAGCAAGCTCCCCTTTTTTAGGTTGCTCTCTTTTCTTTCTAGCTTCCCTCACTGCTTCAACTAATATGTCGAGGCTTTCAGAAAAAAAATTAACTTCCTTTCTCACCTTTCAAACTATCACAGGCTTCCTTAATTGATTATACACTTTCATATCCTTCTCTTCAAAGATACCAAACAAATATTTAGTTAGATCCTGAGGTTTACTCAACAAGTGTTCAACATACAACTCCAAAATGTGTTCTTCAACCTCATATCCCATAGGCATTATCCAAACTATTCTAGGTTCTGCTATTTCCATCAAACACTGATCAATGTCAACCACGAAGAAAATAGATTCCTCATACTTTGCCACAATATATTTAGGAATCATTTCCATAGCTTCAATTAAACTCTAATTTTTTTTGAAGTAGCCCTAGATAGCAGTTTTCCTTGCTTTGATATCTCCAATTTTGTATAAGATGTCTCTAATTTGAATAGCTACAAGTCTATCACTTTCCATTGCACTTTACCAACTCTCAGAACTTCATTCATGAAGTAGAAGAATAAACACAATAGTAGATTTCCATACTTGAAAATTTCCTTCTTGGCCTTCTTGATTTTTTTAAGGTTTTCAATTAGTTGGATTTAGAGTAACTTGCATAAGTCATATTCTACATTTTCCTTGATTATTTGATACATTGCATAGATTGCAGTACCAGATACATAGTTATCATGGCTGGAGTGATAGATTTTGTATCCAATAGCCATAGAAGAAAATTTTACATCCAATTCAATGATGTCATTAACTGTCATGGATCTTCTATCAAAATTGGAACTAGTTGCCTCAGTGATTATTTGGTTGTTCATAGATTTCAATGTTGGCAACCCACTGGTTGAATTCAGACTAATAATAATGCTTATAGCTTCCATTGTGATCTTGAAGGGATGATTTAACCACATGAACTCAGCATGCACTTGACTTAGTATGTACCAAACCCATTCATTTTTTTCGAACATGGGAAACTACACAATTTATGTTATTTTCTTCTCCTCCAAAGTCTTAAATTCAGGCCTTACACATAAATCTTCTCCCACAATGTGATTTTTGTATAGATTTAACAACTAAGAGCTTCCTCATTCCTCAACATTGGCATGAATGTATGCCCTAATATCTTTAATATTCAAAACACCATACCAAACTGAAGAAAATGCACCTAATGGTTCTGTCTCAATGGATTTGAAGGAGTTCCATTTGAATTTTGGGTGGGTTCTATCCTTAATATCAATGAATAACGAAGCAACCATTTCCAAAAATTTCAAATTCACAAGTTTTGCAGATAAATACCTTTCGCTGAATTAGGGTTTGTTCATCAAATCGCTTTTAGACTTGTATCTCACCAAAATTCACTTGCAGAACTATCCAAACTTCTTCTTCTCAAAATGAAAAGTGACGAACGAGGAATAGAAGTAACCTTTTATCATTCACACACCTAAATTTTTATCACAATAAATTATTTTTCTCTAGGTCTTCTATATACCCTATTTTTATAGTCTATGAAAGAAAATTCTTCTACAAACCATCAATTTTGTATGAATTTCCTCCACAAGTGTTCCTAAAAGATCTATATATCATTAATGTAATCATTGAAATTTGCCACATCCTGGTACCAACTACTAGCAGGGGTAAAATTTTTTCTTGAGAGCTCCCCCTAGGCCAAAGGCCTTAAACTAATTCTTGGAGGAATTTTAAGTATCAGACTCTAGTGTTGATTCATTTCCTACATCAGAAACACTCTTCTTTATCTGACTCCTAATCTCATGCATAGTAACTTTTCCTTTTCCCTTATCATCCTTTTGCATATTTTTTCCTTTGTTTATCGGACCCTTCCTACTTCTAAAAAATCTTGCAATGTGACCAGATTTGTTAAAATTATAGCACATGATATTTCCTTGTTGAGAGAAATTATTCCATTGATTTTCTATTGATCTACACTGGTTATAAATATGGCCAAATCTATTGCATGCATAACAATTGATATTTATTTAAGAAAAATTGTTTGTTATATTTATGCATTCAATTGACTTATGACTATACTTATTGCAATTGAAACACTCACCAAAGAATGATGGACCACTTGGATTGATTCTACTCTACATTGAAAAACCATATGAATAATTTTTTTGCAAACAAAATAGTATCCCATAAAATTTTGAGCATTGGGTTGTCTTACTAGATACCTTCTAGCTTTTCTTGTTTGATTTTAAAAGTTGACAAAATTGTATTTTTTAAACTTTTGAGCATTGGGTTGTCTTACCGGATACATTCTAGCTTTTCTTGTTTGATTTTCAAACCTAAACTTCCTTTGACCAGATCTGGAGCTTTCTCCTTTCTCTTATCCAAGACCTTGCTTGTAACTTCCAATATTCTAACTTTGAATCAGTTCATCAAGCTTAGCTGATCTAATCTTGAACTTCTCCTTGTATTCATTTGTAGTAGCAAGTTCATTCCTGAGAATAACAATCTATCTTTCAAGCTCTTCTTCATTATTTCTGGATTGTTGCAATTCAAGCTCCAACTGATTGAATCTATTGCATTCATCAGATCTTTCATTCAAGGACTAAGTAATATTCACTTCATTTTTCATTCTATCTTCGATTTTCTTGGTCATCCTCATCACAATAGATTTCATCTCATGCTTTAGGAAAAAATTATCTATGGTGAGCTTTTCACATTATTTTGTCTTTTCCTTCAAGGCTTGACTTAGGTGTTCATCTTCCATCATTTTTCTCAATTTCTTCTTGATCTGATCATAAAGTTCTTGTCTCTTTTCCCTGGACTTATTGATTTCATCTTTCAATGATTGAATGAATTTCTCAGCATTCATGAGGCTTTCTTGCAATTCTCGTACTTCAGATTTGGACTGATCAAAATCATCTAGTGCCACCAAAATTTGTTCATGAAGACAACCAAAATCCATTGAATCGCCTTCTTGTATCTTATCCAAGATATTAAACCTATTTCGAGGAACTAGGCCCTAATACCAATTTTTGGGATAAAGGAACACTAAGAGGGTAGATGAATGAGTGTTCTACAAAATTTAACTTTATTAACTTGATCTTTAAACTACTTATAGAACTGAACAAAAAGAAAAATGCAAGAACATAAGGAAATCAACCAAAAATCCATAACACAAGGATTTTTATGTGGAAACATTGTTAGGGGAAAAACCATAGTGGAGGTTAATCCATAATTTGAGTATACTCAATATAAGTGTTTACAAATAGAATGCACGTGTATTCAGGCACACTACCTAGAGCTCACTACTCAAATATAAAAGGCTTTCTACACAAAATAAGACCTATTATCTTACAACCGCATCCAAAAGATAATTAAATTGGATGAACTATGAGATAGCATCTCCTAATGCCTAATTATAGTTTCGGTTAAACGTATTGTTTGCATTCTTCACATTCTGTCTGATTCTACTCTTGAAACATTATCTAACTTAATTCAAATCACCAATCTTTGTTCTTCTCAAATGAAACTACACATAATCGATCTATATTCCTTATAACTCTTGCATAATATCACATCGTATGTCAAAATTATATGAACAATCAATTATATATATCCGCTACTAGAGATTAGAACAACTGCATGTCGTCTTTAACAAAATAAGAAACGTGCACAAACTTTCAGCTCAATCCATAGACAATTATCAATGTGAATCAACAAATATCAGCCAAAACATAGTAAGAAACAAAAATGACATGTCTCGAACATGAAACACCTTAAACAATTATGTCTCAAAGATCCACAACACACTATACACATCTAGTTGGTCTTTCTACACTACTAGACTAAAAATCAATACAACGAATCTTCTAACTTGCATAGCAATCAATGTGAACCCTAATAATTCAAGGATAAGATAGTTCATACATTATATAGCCTTCCTTGAGATCCAAAACCCAAAATGATAATAAAAAATTGCATATGAGTCGATGTACACAATTTTCTCGAATGCCTTGTTTTAGCTTTGACACATACCTTCAATCTAACTTTTGGTATAAGGAATTACTAAGATGTGGATAGAATCACTGACTAGAGTTTCCATCAATGAAAACACTAGATGAATTTTGCAATGTATCTTGTGAACAATGTTTACATGTTATACGAAGGATAAGTATCAATTAAGGAAGCATGCAATTGATCCAATATGTTGTTTTGGGTCTTGGTTAAGTATTAATTTGGTCCACTCTCATTCTTATCCACCATGGGAATGTCGATTCACTGACTTAATTTGAATCTATAAAATAAAGAGTGTGTATCTGACCTTGGAGAAAGCTTCTAAGATCAAAGATGGTATAAATAAAAGTCAAGATGATGTGAATTTTAAGCCACAAGTATGAGAAGTGAGGTAGATGCAAAATATTTTTTGAAAGTGACCTGAGGTAGTGAGAAATTCAATGTGTTAGACTCCTAAAGGTAGTGAGCTGATGGTTTCTATAATTCTTTGATCATGGTTGTGAATGTGTCTGAGTTGTAGTGGTCGGTTTTTTGTTGCATTGAGATAATTTTCTCTATGTAACATTATTCTTTATATCTTTTTTTATCTATAGGCAGTAAGCCTCCTATTTGGATAGTGAGTCCTATCTTGGTAGTGATCCCTCTGATAGTGAGCCAGTTTGTATCCATTTTTTGCAATTACTATTATATTGTGAGTTAATCCTCACCGTGAATTTTCTCTTATAGGTTTTTCCATGTAAATCTGGTATCTTTGGTATTTAGTTTTTGTTATCTACACTTCATTCTTATACTTAATAATAGATTAAAGTGAATGTTGAATTGTTTAAGATTTGTGGTGATTTTTATCCTATACAGCTAATTCACCACCCCCCTTCTTAGTTGTCTTGTGCATTTCAATAATAGTCATAGTAAAAAAATAGGGATTTTCATAAAATGCTTAAGCATTGTGGTTTGAGTTGATAGTGTAAAGTCCCCATGCAAGCCATAGTATGCATGAAACTATCCTATTGGTGTTATGAAGGTTTTACATTGAAAAGGTGGCATATAGGTTAATGAGAAAACCTATGCAACAACTATATCAAATGATAGCCTTATACAATGTATAAGTAGTAGAGGAGGTTGATGAGATATTGATTGGCATAAAAGGATAAGTGTTTCAAGGTGAGATTATATACTATACTTGTGTTGAGCAATCCAAAAAGTTAGAGAGTAGGATATTTGATGATAGTCCACAATGGTTATTGAAAATACAAAGGATCAAATGCAAAGGGTGAAGCTACCATGACAATGTCAAGTGAAATAACCATCACAGTGCATGATGTGAAAAGTTTTATTAATCAAAGTTTGCATGGGTAGTCATGGGGGTAGTTTATGCATTGTAGAGGAAAGAATTCCATTCAAGTCTATTCAATGAATGAAGACTCTCATGAAACTTGTGCATTAAATACCAATAGAGTAAAATATCATAGTTTTGGAATAGCAAGTTTTTTACCTCAAAAAGCCTAAATTTCTTCGTAGAGAGTACAATCGTATTAACCAATGAAATAGTGCTAAGAACTTAGAGGATGGAATTTTATGAAGTTTGTATAGTCATTAGTTCAAGGATAGTATTGTGCTTCTTTAAATTTTACTTGCATATATTTTTTGTGTTGGTAATGGCCTTGTGATGTTAATTAAGTGGATACTTTTTCTTTTCAAATGGTAAACTAGAGATAAATTCAATGTCATGGTGTTGATAAGCACAATGATACAGTCATGAAGGATAAATGCATAAAATAGTTAGTTTGGTGGCACTTATTACCATCTTGAGAGATAATTAAGAGTCCACAAGGTTATGACTTGAGTTAAGGGAAGTTTCCAACCCATAATATTGTATTTATGGATAATTTTTAACCCTAAAATGAAGGCCTTTATGCGTTGCATGACCAAAAATTCTAAAACCTCGTGAAAGGATGATACAGAAAAGTTAAGCTTTTGAAGGGGGAGTTTGAGCATTCATGAAAAGGGTTTAATAGTTTGGTAGTTCTATGAGAAATCAAGGACATTATGAGATCATCTAGGAGAGGATTAGAAAAATAGTAGAGGAAAATATGGTGACAAGGACAACAGTTTGAGCTTCTTGGGGGGAATTTGAGGGTATCTAGGAGCTTCACAACTAGCTGGAGAACGTTTTTAGGAGCCAGGGATACCAAGTCAAGCAAGAAGACCTCTTGGTCATGTAAAATAGGTTTCCCTATTTTAAGCATGATAACTTAGTCAATTTTAGTTCCTATGTGCTCTCCCATGCTTGGGATGAGATATAGGACCCTTAGGTTTCATTTTTCAAGTAGTTCTTTCATGTTTTAGAGTTGCATAAGAAAAAAATAGAGCATTATAACTCAATTTTCTTAGTCACAACACTAATAAGCACACTTTGTAACACATTTTTCAAAGAAAATGCACATATTTAAGTATTGTATCTATTGTAAGAACACCTTTCCTCAATAAAATTTTAATATTTTTCCTTCTTAATAGTTGTTACATTATGTGCAAACGAATGATTATGTTTTTCTATGTTTTATGTTTAAACCTCAAAATAATTGTCACATTTCCATCACTTTTAGGTAGAAATAAGTGAACAAAAACAATTTAATAAACTACCAAATGACAGAAATTAAAAATTGAAATGACTCAATTTACTAGCAATTAATGGAAATTAGTCAATTAAAATGACTAAATATACTACTAAATTGATCAATCAAAGCAACCAATAAATGACGAAAAATGGTTTAGTCATAAATTTGGTAACATTATAAATGACCGAAAATAAACTACTAATGGTCCCATCACCAAGCTTAGTCATTTATATACAATTTTTAGTAGTTTTTTAAGTCATTTATTGTTGTTTTTATAGTATTTTCAAGGAGGGCCACCAAGGAAGTAATCAAACTAGATGAAATTTCACTCCATTGAGAGAATTTCCCAAGGTGATTATACATAAAATCATTCAAGTGAACCTTATCAAGCTTCTTGATATAAAAAACTATGAAGAGAAAAACTTTGAACCCCCTTTGTACAATGAGAATGACCAATGCAAATTCCACAAAATCAAGGGCCACACAACAAACAAGTGTGTGAGGCTTAAAAATATCATACAAGACTTGATACAAAAAGGATGGATCTTTATCGAACATCATCCTAGGCCCTCTAGAAATAGAGACATGGGAATATACAAGGATCCAATCACTGAGAATTATTGAGGAAATGATAAAGGTAAGGGACAAGATTAATGAAAAACTAACTTCACCTATGACAAAGTCATAGGATCCATCTATCACGCTAATCACAATATCATTTTCATAACCATACTAGGAAAAATCTTGAGTGTAATGTCACTACACAAAGAGGGAAATTCATAATCCAAGGAGCCCCACCTCAAGAAAAAGTTGTCATTAAGCCTTTAAATAACTATAGTATTGTCGACCAATGAAAGAAAACTCAAGGATTAATCTCTATCATTTAGCTTATAAAGTGATCACCCACACATAAAGATATTCTAGAGAAATCTATCATTGAATCTTCAATGCCTAACAATATTGACACTGATCAATTTCAAGCAATGGTTGGTACCATCACTTCCCCCCATCAATTGGTATTTTTTCTGAAAAAGACCTTCCCCAAAGATCCTTTCATAATCAAGATCTATATCTCGAGGTTTGTATTTATAAACACAAGATCAAGAGATTCCTAAAAGATGGGGGTGTAGACTTTAACATTTGTACCTTGAAACTAATAAAGAAGTTGGGATATTCTGAGGACATGATCAAAACAATAGAAGTACACCATAAGGTCCTATGATGATATGGAAATAAATTCCAAGGGAACAATCATACTTCCCATTCAAGTGGGGCCAACAATAATAGAAATGACTTGTTAGGTATTGGACCTTGAGTTTCCTTATAACCTTCTCTTGGGACGTATGTGGATCCATGCGATGCAAATGGTCCTTTCAAACTTCCATCAATGCTTAAAATTTCCTTATAATAAGGAAGTTACAATACATGTAGATCTTGAACCTTTCCATTACTGCACATACTTGGAGGAGAAATACAAGATTATTCTTTAAATACCTTGTTATGACATATCCTTCCACTCATTTTCCTATCTCAATCTAGCATCACTTTCTTCATCCTCAACTCCACCTACATCAACTGATCTATCAAAATCTGAACTTAAGATCCAAGTTCTTGACAAAGGCTATAGAGAATACCATTTCAAACTATCCTTTTGCATTGCGGAAATTCCCTTGTCACCAAAATCCTATAGGTGACCAAAGGGAATCAAGAATACTCAAGTTGTCACCTATGAATTCAAACCTACTATTTGCACCAAGTGGGGAGACATGAAGGATGAAGTGGTGTTCAAAGAGTACCTCTCATCATGGCTCTAAATATAACAACAACAAGAGGAATAGAAACAACTACATCCCTTTCCTATGGATCCTAACAATAAAAGTTATCAATTGGCAAGAAATATGGCATACACTAGAAAAGTTAGCTTTGGTCTACACAAACATATGATAGAACCCATCATAATAGAACAACATAAGAAGAACATGTGACTAGGTCATGGTTTGATAGAAATGGTTACCCCAAACCTTGAAACTACCTATTATCAAGAAATAGCTTCTTCTACTAACATTGAGACATCAAATAATAACCATACTGAAATAAATTCCAACAAATGGGAATGGGATTCTAATGCCTCTATTGAATATGACCTAGATACCCTCTAAGAACTTGATAAAAAAATTATCCTTACCCTTTCCACATCCTCCATAAGCTTTACCTATAGTAATGATAGCCTACCCTTACTTCACCCACAATTGATTGATTGGGATCAACATCACGTGCTTGTTGTGGACCAATTCTAGAAAAATGAAGCTATCATTGAGTTCATGGGATTTTGGAATGGTATACAACAAGGAGATCATGAGGCAGGTTTTTTCATAGAACTTGAGCAAGAATTATACTTTGGAAGGGAGATTACATCATCCAATCATAAAATTGAAATGAAAAATCTAAAAATTTAAATTTAAATTGAAGCTAAAATGTCTTTGGTTGTGACTGTTGAGTATAAATAGGAGATAGTACAACTTGAAGTCATTACAAAAGCCATCATGTCAATCTAAAGTATTCATTTGACCTATTGGACCTAAGTTGACCAAGTAATTCTATCCTAAACTAGGGAAAAAATTTCATCATTCAATTGCATCATTGTGCTTGAAATATGTGTTGAACCAATTATTAGTGTCTTGCAACTGCAATTGCATCATTTTTTTCACATACATAATTACTAATCACACTTGATTCACTAAAATTCGAATGCATCGTTTCGGTCGCATGTGACATAGAAAATCACTTGTGGTGCACTCTTCAAATGTGTTGCAACACAACACTTGCATCCCAATGAGGTGATTGTGATGAACCACTTCACCTATGCCACTTGTGCAAACAATTGTGTTGCACGTCATGTGACGCAATTTCTTGCTAAATTATTTCTTAGATAAAACGCATGAAAATCAAAAAAATCAAAAAGGTGGGTTTCGAGTACTTATTGAGATGGGCACTCCCTCAAGACTATGGAATGTTCGGATGTGGTAGCCTCTATGTGCAAAATTTGGAAATGGCAACATCTCTATAGCTTTTCTCACCTAGAGCTCCTAAAATTTCTAAATTTGGAGTGCACAAATGACTAATTTTCTTAATCAAGCTCCTATTTATAGCCTAAAATCTAGGGTTTAGACTTGCCATGTGTACTAGATGCACTCTTGGACCAATTTGAACCTAAATTTGACCCATTTAATAACCTCAAAAATCATTTTAATCTGTACCATTGAACTCCTGACTGTCAAATTTACTTATCAAGACAATTTTCCAAAAAAAATGATTTTTTATGAAAATTTGTAAAATTCTCCTAAGGGGGCATGCATCTACCTTGCTTTCACCAGGGCATATTTTGACTGAATTTATTTGACACAACGCAATGAACTACATTATGTCAAAGAGGGGAAAAATGTAGACACTGAAAAAATTTCTTGGTCTACGAGCATCATTTTTCTTCGTCTTCTTCTTCGCATAATTAAATAATTTTAATTATGTAATTATCTTTCATCACGCCCCTTTATTAATTGAATAATTTTAACTATTTAATTAATTCATCCCCTAACCTTTATTCTTCCATGATCAATTAAATTTAATCATGTTGCTAATCTCCTTTTCTTCAATAATTAAATATATTATTATTTATTTAATTATTTGCTTTTCATTATTCATCTATAGTCAAATAAATTTTAAATTATTTGACTATCTTTTGACATCTCTTCCCCATTAAATAATTAATCCAATTTAATTATTTAATTCCATTTCCTCCTATTTAAATAAAAAATTTACATAAATCATTTTAATTAAATGCCCACTTGCCTTTCCTCAAATAAATAATTTAAATAAATTATCTGCCTCCACTTGGTCAAAGATTCCTTCTCATGAATTAAATGATTTTAATTTTAATTTCTCCATTTTTTTCCTCCACTCTCTCATTTTTCAATCTTAGCCATCGATTGACTCTTGTCTCTTCTCGATCTTGACCCTTCATTTCGTAACCTCCACTTCTCTATGTTGCATTTCCTCTCATTCTTTGATCTTGGAATCTTTCTAGAAGCTTAATCTTGACCATCCATTCAAATGGTTATTCATAAAATAATCCTTCCTCCTCCATTTTCGAATTAACAACCACGTATCTCTAGTTTTCATGCTTATTATTTGTAGGTATTTACATAAACACTGCATGATATGAGGGGAAAATTGCAAAGGCAGCTTGAGGAGAGATAGGAGAAGTTATTCAGCTTCAAATATGGGGAGTTTTCTAATTTAAATTTTGTTTTTCTTCATATTTGATTGTTTTCTCTTGTTTATATTGGATTTATAGCTTAGATAGTGTTTTGGTTGTCACTAGAATCTATGCTGGTAGAAATTTCCCATCTTACATTGGTGAACTCAACGTGAAGATATGAGTTCTTGCAAGAAAACCCGTATTTTTATTTTTTTTGTTGTGTAACAGAATCAAGTGATGCAACTGAGATGCACAACGACACAACTAATAAGAATAATGATGCAACTACTAGGTGGGAGTTTGAGTTTGAAATAGCAACACATTTGAGATGTGCAGTGACACATCTAAAGGTGAGAAATTTTAATTTAAAATCATAATGCAAGTGATACAAAATGATGCATTTGTGAACCCAAACAATGCAATCACCTATTAGGTACAAATATTTTTATTTGAATTTTCCTTTTGGGTTTTCATTAGGATAGGGTTTCTAGTGTGCTAATCATCTCATTTTTAGCGTGTGATGTTGGATTGAAGGATCTTTTCAAAACTATTTCTTTAGAAACAAAAACTGATATTTTCATCATTCACTTTAAGGATAAATCTATTTGTTTTTTTTTTTTGCAACAAATACAAATTGCATCACATTCATATTGCATTCGTAAGGGCTTAAAATAAACAAAAAAATGCATATCTTTAGTCATGAGTTTTAAAATTAACATGCATCACACATCATTTGATTAAAAAGTACCCAAGTGTTTGTTTCATCATAAGAAAGGGTTAAAAATAACAAGTTTTTGACATGTCTTATGGTTTTCATTGTTCCATTGGATGTGTATGATCTTGAGAATCAAAATAACTCCTTTGGTATTTTTTACAATCACCCACATATTTTGATTTGGATTTAAAATGAACCCATGCGAGTGTGAGGCAAAGGCATTGTGTATGCTCTCTCCTTGCACTTTGTGCAATATAGGAGATAAAAAGCAATGTACTTCCTTTATTTTGTTACCTTTAAATGGCTTGTGGTCCCACTTTGAAAGTTGGGAATGAACCAAGCAACATTGTTTTGATCTGCTATATAAATTATTATGATTGTTGGGAAAGTCTTCAATCACCTAGTGCAAATGTGTTATACTGATAAGTGCCACCTTAGTGTTCATGTGACACATCAAAATAATTTCTTAGGAAGGGGTTGGGAGGCCTCTTAATTGAGCTAATATTTCCACATGTATAGCGACTAGTATTTCCCTAAGACATGGATTAAGAACTAGTTGTTTTAGTCACCAAAAATCCATTCACTTGCTAGTGCAAGAATGATCATTTTGAAGCCACCCTATGTCTTCACTATTCAATTGTAGAGGAAGAAATTCCTCTTTGGGCAATGAGACTTTGTGTGCCTGAGAATTTTGTGTCTTGTAAGGGCAAGCTAGTGTCAGTAAGTCTCTAGTTGTCTGCCCTTTTTAAGTGGTTGGATAAATCCATGTAGGGACTCAATAGGTGGTATCTTTTCAAGTCTAGGGTGTGATTTTCTATGAGTGTCTTATTCACATTGAAACAAAACATTTTTCACACTCAAAATTAGACAAAAAAAAATTTGTGACTATTTTTTGTGTTTTCCAAACTTCATCTAATAAAATCTCATCAAAACCAGTCAAAATCCAATTAAAAAACCAGTCCAAAACATCAAATTTGAAAAAAAAACTCTTTGTTTTCCACAACTACTTGAAATAGGCCTGTAACTAATTTTTAAACTGCAACTGATCAAAATAGGCCTGCAACTATTATTCTGTGTCACATCTGTTACCAAAAAATTGCAGCTGAAATCCAAACCTACAATTGATTAACATAGAGCCACAACTGATATTGTGAACTGCAATTGATTATCTAAAACTCACAATTGAAATGACAAATCTAAGAAAAATAGTGACACAATTTCCAAATTACCAAAAATTCATAAAATCATTATCCAAAAAGAATCAAATCCTCAAAACAGTGATCTTGAATTCTAAACTAGAGACTTGAAAATCTTTACCAAACTATTCCAACATTTCCATTTAGGGTTACGTTACATTCTACGTTCCTTTCCTCATCATTTTTTCCTTGCATAAATTAATCCTAGACCTTATATTGCACTTATCCTGTAGATCTCAGACTTAGGAAGATTACTAAGCCTTTGGATAGTTCATGGTTTCTTATCCAACTTTCCATTGACCTTCATCCTTTACTTTTATCAATGTTTGTCATTTTCATCTTAGTCAACACTTGAGTCTCAAACTTGTGTCCTAGTTTAGAATCACCTTGTCAAAACCATTAGCTTGGTCATTACAAAGTTTAATTAAATTTGGATTTTCTATCTTGGACCTATAAAAATCTAGGTATCATTTTGGATAATGTAGTTGTGTTGCTGATATGTGGTTGTCATTAATGTCAACACGATTAGCATTACTAGATTGAAGGTTGTATATGTTGAGGATATTGAGAAAATTGTAATAAATAAATTGCAAGTAGTATGTGAAGATGAGAAGGCCAGAATGATGAAATTTTTTGTATGTTGATGATCAAGGGCATGCATTAAAGGGTTTTTTGTTGAGTCTATCTAGTATGTTGTCTAGAATTTTTAGTGGTATGTATCAAGATTGGAGAAAGTTATAAGTTTCAAAGTTCCTACAGTTATTATGTTACTATATCAGGTGTTTATGGAAGAAGGGAATACAATTATAGTAAATTGAGTTGTTGTGTATGTTTCTGAGATGTTCAATGATGTTTCTACATTGTGCTCTATCACTGTGGTTTTTTTGTGTTGATCGATGTGTTCATGATCGAAGATTTTCCTTTGTGTGTTCGAGGGTTTTATGTTCTTGGCTGAAATGATGGTGGTAGCATATTGTGGATCCTTATGGACTAATATATTATTTTTTGGTGTGTTCAAGGATGTTGATTTAGGTCCTCACTATCTTGTGACCAACTTATGCTAGTGCGCATTGATATTTGTTCATGAATTGGGCCGACGGTTGTAATTTATTCTTTATTTGTGGCCAATAGAGTTGTCGATGTAAATTCATGTAGCAGATATATAAGAATGGTTGTTTCTTTGTTTTGGAGAGTGTGAAAGTGTGTGAGTGTGTGGTGTGTATGCAAATTTTTTGAATAAAGACCAGATCATTTGATTTTAGAGAAGAGTGTGAAGAAGATTGAGTGAAATGTGAAGAAGTGTTTATGTGCCTAACCAGGATTGTCATCAAGATTTTGTAGAAGTTAATTTCTCATCTTAACTTCATCAAATGGATTTAATTTGATTATTTTTTGGAAGGCACTGAGCCTTCCCTTTGAGCAGTGAGCTCTAGGTAGTGTGCCTGAATGCATGTGCATTCCCTATTCATTTGTTTCATTATACTTCTAATAGGGTATAATCATGTGGACTAACATCCATCGTGGTTTTTCCCCTAATAGGGTTTTCGTGTATAAAAATATTGGTTTTCATGTGTCTTTGATGTGTTGTTGATTTATGCTTTCACTGTTAATTATTTGATCTGAGATTAAAGGTTTTTTAAGGTTGAATAAGTTTAATTTATGTTGATTCACCCCCCCTCTCAGTTGTCTATGCTTTTTTTGCCAAAATTTGGTATCAAAGCTAGTTCCTCTAAAAACAATTAATAGCTTGAGGTGATCTGAGATGGTATCATACAAGAAGGATAGTCCTAGATTTTATGGTACAAACTACTCCATGTGGAAATTCAGAATGGAGTGTCATTTAAAGTGCATTGATGAGCCCTTATGGAAGATTACAAAGAATGAATGTACTATTCCTCATAATGGTCCCTCTACTGCTAATGAGATCAAAGAAGCAAAAACTAATACCAGGGCTATAAAAGCATTGCTAAAAGATTTGATAGATTCAGAGATGACAAATGTGATAGGTCTGAAGACTGCACATGAGATGTAGAAAAAGTTGGAAACATTGTATGAAGGAGATGCACTAGTGAAAATTGTTAAGCTACAAAGTTTGAAAGGAAAGTGGGAGAACATGAAGATGAGTGAAGATGAAAAAAAAATTTCTTTCACACAAAAGGTAAATGAACTAGTGATGGCCATTAGATGTGTCAGTGGAATCTTGGAAGAAGATGCTATTGTAGCTAAAATACTTAGATATGTGCCTACTTCTTACAAAATGAAAGCTCATGCTCTTGAAGAGCTCAGGACAGTAACAATTATAAAAAGAGACATGATGATTGGAAAACTTTTTTCCTTTGAGTTGAGTGAATTTTGTGAATCTTCTCCTAAGATAGAGTTTACATTCAAAGCTACTATATCCAGAAAAAATCCAACAAACATATGATTTGAGAGAAAGCTCCAGGAAGACATTCAAGTATGAAGATGAAATATAACTGATTGAAGTTGAAGAGAGAGAGATAGAAGAACTGGAAGCACTGATTTTGAAAAGATAAGCCAAAGGACAAGGTAAGTACAAGGGAAAGATACCTATTAAATGTTTCTCTTGTAGTAAGATAGGTCATTTTGCATCAAGGTGTCCTAGAAGAGTTTCTAAGTATAAACCTGATAAGTCTAGATTTCAAAAGAAATGTTATTATGCTGAAGAAGGTGCTACTAATGATGAATTTGATAAATAAATTGGAAATGAAGATGAATAGGTATTCATTTCTATCAATTAAAATGGTTTGGTGTCCACTGAATCAACTAGTAAATAGAATATTGAGAAAGATCTTGCAGCCAGAATTGATGAGAAGGATGAGTTGGTGATTGACAATGGATGCTACATCATGTGACTAGTGAAAAAAAAATTCTAAGTTTGGAAAAATATGATGGTGGTGTTGTAAGATTTGGAGATAACAATGCTGGTGTTATTTGTGGCATAGGCACTATTTCTCTTGGTGGTAAATCTAACGTCTATGATGTTCTTTATATTGAAGGATTGAAGCATAATTTGTTGAGTGTTGGAAAAATGGTTGACAAAGGTTACAATATTCAGTTCAATCATGGTAAGTGTAGGATACTAGGAATTTCTAGAAATGTGATTTCTTTAGGTACAAAGATAAGAGGTAATATTTTTCACTTAAATCCTCCTAGTGAAAGTTATTTTCTTGCTTAGGTTAATATAGGTTGGTTATGGAATAGAAAGTCGTGTCATGTGAATTTTGATAAAATTGTCAAAATAAGCTCCACACAAGTAGTCAAAGATCTACCTTAAGTTAGTGAAGCCTATTAACACTATATGGAAGGAATTTCAGATGGGAAAGTAGACAAGAATTTCATTTCAGAGAAAACATCATTCCAATGGATTAATGGATTTGGTACATATTGATCTATGTGGTCCATCTAGAATAAGAAGTCTACAAGGAGAAAGGTACTTTATGTTGCTTATTGATGAATATTATATAATGGTATGGGTTGCTTTCTTAAGAGAAAAAAATTAGGCATTAGAGAAATTCAAAAGCTTCAAAAATATGGCAGAGAATGAGTCAGGTTTGAAGATCAAATGTTTGAGATAAGACAAAGGTGGTATATTCACTTCTCGGGAGTTCAATTCATTTTGTGAAGAGCATGGAATACAAAGATAGTTATCTACTCCCCGGACCCCACAATAGAACAAATTTGTTGAGAGAAATAATAGAACAATTTTAGATGCTACCGGAACTATGATGTTGGAAGGTAATGTTCCTCATTTCTATTGGAGAGAAGTTGTAATCATTGTTGTGTATACTATCAATTGGGTGAATGTCAATGAAAATTTTGGTAAGACCCCTTTTGAGCTATGGTTTGGTTATAAGCCTACTATTAAATATTTCAAAATCTTTGGAAGTAGATGTTATATCAAAAGAGATGAAAATATAGGAAATTTTTATGCTAGAAGTGATGAAGGAATATTTCTGGGTTACTCTACTAAGAGAAAATCCTACTGGTGTTATAATAAAATATTGAAGACAATAGTTAAAAGTTAAAATGTCAGAGTTGATGAAGACACTGCCAGATCATATAGGTATTGTGTATATGATTGAAATGAACAACAAGATAATACTAAGAATGGAAATAATGCACAAACACAAAATCAATAAAATCATGAAGGAGAAGAAAATGGAAATAATGCACAAACACAAAATCAATAAAATCATGAAGGAGAAGAAAATGGAAATGAAGAAGAAAGAACAGAAGAACCGAAAATTCCAAGGTATGTAAATCGAAGTCATTTTGAAAGTTAGATCATAAGAGACAAGAACAAAGGTGAGCAAAATAGAAGAAGAATTGAAAAAGAATATTGTTTGATATCCAAGACTGAGCTTATAAATTTCAATGAAGCATGTAAAGATGAATATTGGATGGAAGAAATGAAAGAAGAACTTATGTAGATAGAGAAAAATGATACATGGATTCTTGTTCCTAGACCTCAAGACAAAAATGTGATTGAAACCAAATGGGTCTTTCAGAATAAGATGAATGAACAAGGTGAAGTGATCAGGAATAAAGCAAGGTTGGTATGCAAAGGTTATTCAGAGATCGAAGGTATTGATTTTGAAGAAACATTTGCCCCTATTGCTATAATTGAAGTTGTAGGTTGTTTCTTTCTTATGCTACTTTCAATAATTACAAAGTCGATTGAAGAAAGCTCTATATGGACTCAAGCAAGCCCCTAGAGCATGGTATGCTAGATTGGATAAATACTTGTTGAATATTGGACTCAATAAGAGTACTGCTGAAAGAAATTTGTATTTCAAGGTGGATTAGGATAAAAAATTGATAATTGAAGTCTTTGTTGATGAAATTATTTTTGAAGGTGGTGATGACCTGTGTATGAAGTTTGTTGATAAAATGAAAAGTGAATTTGAAATTTCAATGATAGGAGAACTAAAATTATTTTTAGGATTGAAAATTACTTAGTTAGATGATGGAATCTTCATATCTCAGTCTTAATCTATAAGAAAGTCACTGAATTTTTTTGGCATGGAAGACTCAAATCCATTTGGTACACCCATGGTAACTAGATGCAAGCTAAGACAAAGTGATGATTCTCCTAAGGCTAATAAAAAAAATATAGGTCAATGATTGGTGGATTGCTTTAATTAACTCAAACCAAACTAGATATCATGAATGATGTGTGCATGGTTGCTAGATATCAAGTTGATCTAGGAATCACATGTGACTACAATAAAGAGAATTTTTAGATACTTAAAAGGAATAGTTGAATTTGGTCTTTGGTATCCTAAAGATGATTATCTTAATTTGAATGCCTTTACAGATGTAGATTGGGCAAGAGATGTGGATGATAGGAAAAGTACAAGTGGTGGTACATTCTTCTTGGGGAAGAAGTTGGTATCTTGGATAAGTAAAAAGCAAAACTCCATTTCCTTATCTACTGCTGAGGAAAAATATATTATTGCTACAAAAAATTGTACTCAAGTGTTGTGGATGAAGCAAATGCCAAGAGATATCAGAGTTGAGTATGATGAGCCTATTACTATATTTTATGAAAATTCAAGTACCATAAACATTTCTAAGAATCCAGTACTACACTCAAAGACAAAACATATATCTATCAAATATCACTTTTTGAGAGACAAGGTGAGTGATAAAAAGGTCAGATTGGAATATGTTCCCACTAAGGAACAAATTGCAGATATATTTACTAAACCATTTCCTAAGGATACTTTTGAGTATCTCAAAGGAAAGTAAGTGGTGATTTCCCCTCCTAACCTTAACTAAGATTCAATTCTTTGCGTAAATCCATGGGCTTACAGCCATATCTTGTTTTAGATTGATGTTGTGGTGGTTGCTACTCAGGGGGGGAAGTCAGATGATTCAAATAATATGTGGTTCAGAGCATGTGTACCTTTTCCATGATTTCAAGGGGGATAAGTATAATGTGAAAAACCTTGTAAAGTCTAAGGAAAAGTGTAGAACAAAGGGGGAGAAGAGTACTATGTGAAGAGCTAGTTGTGTTGATGATATTTTTCATATCATGTGTTGCCATCAATGCCAAAGAGGGAGATTGTTGGATATTGTGGTTGTGTTTCTGATATGTGGTTTTCATTGATTTCAACACTATTAGCATTAATGGATTGAAGGCTATATATGTCGATGATATTGAGAAAATTGTAATAAATATATTGTAGGAAGACTATAAAAATGGGAAGGTCACAATGATGGCAAGTTTTGTGTGTTGATTATTAGAGGGCACACATTAAAGGGTTTGTTGTTGAGCCTATCTAGTATGTTGTCTAGAAGATTTAGTGGTACGCATCAAGATTGGAGAAAGTTATAAGCTTCTGAGTTCCTAAATTTATTTTGTTACTGTAGATGGTGTTTCTGGAAGAAGAGAATGCAATTATAGTAAATTGAGTTTTTATGTACATTCTTGAGATGTTTAATGATGTTTCTAGATCATTCTCTATCAGTGTGGTATGTCCACATTGATTGATGTGTTCATGATTAAATATTTTCATTTGTGTGTTTGAGGGTTTTATGTTCTTCGCCAACATGATGGTGGTAGCATGTTGTGGATCCTTATGGATTAATGTCTTATTATTTGGTTTGTTTGAGGATGTTGATTTAGGTCCTCACTATGTTGTGACCAACTTAGATTGGTGTGCATTGAGATTTGTTCATGAATTGGGATGATAGTTGTAATTTATTCTTTATTTATGGCCGACAAAGTTGTTGATGTAAATTCATGCAGCAGATATATAAGAATTATTGTTTCTTCATTTTGGAGAGTGTGAAAGTGTGTGAGTGTGTGGTGTGTATGTGAAATGTGTGAATATATATCAAATCATTTGATTTCATAGCAGAGTGTGAAGAAGATTGAATGAAGTGTGAAGAAGTGTTTTTTGTGCTTAACCAGAACTGTCATCAAGCTTATGTAGAAGCTAATTTCTTAGTTCAACTTCATTAGATGGATTTAACTTGATTATTTTATGTAAGGAAGTGAGCCTTCCCTTTGAGTAGTGAGCTCTAGGCAGTGTGCCTGAATGCATGTGCATTCACTATTCATTTTTTTCATTATAATTCTAATAGGGTATAATCTTGTGGACTAACATCTGCCATGGTTTTTCCCTAACAGGGTTTCCACGTATAAAAATATTGGTGTTCATGTGTTTCTAATGTTTTGTTGATTTATGCTTTCACTACTAATTATCTGATTTGAGATTAAGGTTGTTTAAGGTTGAATAAGTTTAATTTATGTAGCAACTAATCCACCCCCCCCTCTCAGTTGTCTATCCTTGTTTTGCCAACATATCATCCATTTTTCTTAAATATTAAGGTTCATCTTGTTAGTCTCATTTAGATTCACAACATACCCTTTGAACATATCATCACTATCATCCTATCACTCCTTAATCTTAGATTTTTCACTTTGCATGTTTATATCCCAAAAACACAAAAATATAGCTTGATTTCATTTTAGCCTTAGTTTCACCACTACCTTTGATCATTAACTTAACACCTTATCATTATCCTTGATATTTATTTAATTCACCTTTAGTATCCTTTGGCATTATTTAGTTTCATTTAGCTTCATTTAGCTTCATCCTTTATTCATCATCCTTTCATGATCACCTTGCATCCTTATATTAAAAAAATTCCCAAAAACATAGTTTAGCTTCATTATCACCTTGCATTACCTTCCAACTTGGAAGTCTCACATGGTTGAAACAAGGTCAAAAACTAAGAGAGAGGACATTTATTCCTTAAATGACCCCTTTTCTAGTCCACATCATGGCACCAACTTTGGATCAAACTCAAATCAATCTACTCCACAAAGAGAAACACCAAAAAGAGACCCAACCAATACATTGTACAATCTAAGTTTAAATGAATTCAACAAGAAAATGACTCTCGAAGAGATTGAAATTTCTTACCAAGATCCAATAATTTTATGCATGGTTTATGAGCTTGTTAGTGTTGATCCTAATAGATTCTTCTATGCAGTAGCCAAAAAGGGTGCTAAAATCCCTCAAGGATTTGATGTCTCAACCATTGTAGAAGGAGATACTCAAAACCCATTTGCATTAGGGAGTCCATAGTCACAATAAATGTCAACTATACCAATTGGTACAAAAACACACATGGAAAACACTACCACACATATCTCCTTACCTGGAAACAAGGTGACCCATACGAAAACACAAGGACAAAGTTTTAAATTTGGTAGCACATCCAATTCCATGGGTAAGACCTTCAAAAATCCACTTTTTCAAAACAGAAACCAAGGTCTTACATCTCAAGGGCCCACACCCACACTTCAAGCCTTTAATCAAGGTCCATCATTCCAATTCCAATGCACATTCTCATCAAATCAAAATCAACAAAACAAATCTAGGAGAATTCACGTCATCCCATGAAGAATACAAAATAAAAACATCAACTAAGGGCCCACTCCTACATTGTAAGGACCTAAATTCTAAAACACCAATCAAGGACCCACCCCATCATTCTCAAATACCAATCAAGGACCCACACCATCTTTCTAAAACATGAAACAAGTACCTACCTTTCAAATCAAAAAATCAAGGACCCACACCAAAATTCCAAAACAGCATACCAAATACAAACATGACCTTTGGACCAATCTAAATGCCAATTTACCTCCAAATTAAACCAACACAAATACCAAATTTACACATCAATATAAACAAGGTAACCAAGGTCCCATGTCAAAAAATTCCAATCCCAATCCAAATCCAACATATGACCTCAACACCAATGTCATGACACAAAATAAAACAAACATAGCACCATCACTTGTTAATACCTTGATGCAAAAAATAGAAGCCATCCAACAAGAAATGAAAAAAATTCAATTGGGGACCAACAAGAAAACTTATTCCATGGAGGAATTGTGCCCATATCCATTTGATAGAAAACTCTACATTCCACCCTTTCCCCCTCACGTCACAATTCCAAGCTAACCCAAATACAAAGGGAAAGGGGATCCAGTGGAACATATACAATAATTTAATATGGAATATATGGAAATCACATATGATCCTACCTATTTGGTGAGACTATTTCCATGAAGTCTCACAAGACCAGCCCTAGATTGGTTTGCACATCTTCCTCTAGGGATTAGAACATGGGGTGAGTTGGCTAATAAATTCATTAATTACTTTTCCTTTAACATTTAAAGTGACATGACCCTTTTGAAATTATGTACAACCAAACAAGAAGGGGATTCACTTACCTCATTTTACCAAAGATGGTGAAGTCTAGCTAGCATGTTCCCTTGTCACATTCCTCATAAACAACTAGTCACCATGTTTGTGGAAAACCTTAATAGAGAAATGATGAGTGGTCTTCAAGTCCAATGTTGCACAACTTTTGATGAAATCCTTGAGAAAGGTGTCCTTATTGAAAAAGGTATTATCATAAAAGTACCAATCAAAGTACACAAAGAGACTCCAGATCCCAATAATGACAAAATAAAATATTAGTCTTGAAACAAGAATGTCACCAATGATGGATTTTTCAATTCAAAAGTAATAAACAAAGGTCCTACCATTCACCTCAAAGGTCCTTCCTCATAAAACACATGAAACACATCAAATACCCAAACACAAGGTTAAAGTCAAACATTGAATGCCATCCAGAAAAACCAACAAAATAGAGGTCCTCCCATACCAAGAGAACATACGCCCAATTCGGTGAACCAATTGAATCCATCCTAAAAAAACTCTTGAAATCCAAATTCATCCAACTAATAGACATAAAAAACTATGAACCCTCATTGATCAAACCCCACTGGTGGAAAGAAGATGAATATTGTGAATATCACTGTGAAAAAGGACATAAAACATCTAGATGTTAGACACTCAAAAATGTCATCCATGACCTCATTGAATAGGGAATCATTTCAATTGAGAATTCATAAAGCAAGACAAATGTTGATTATACCATATTTAAAACTCCCTTGTAAGATCATGACAAAGTAAAATCCTTTGGTTCAATAATAACAATAGTGCCAATTATACCAAAATCAAACATGATTATAGTAGTATAATCCTTAGCTTAAGACCCTTTGACGATCGTGTTGCCACCATTTCCATAAACAATAAAATTTCATAGTGTGTTTTCACCACTCATAAGACCAAGATAACTCTTCCAAGACCTCCTTCCAATCCAAAACCAAAAATCCAGTATAATCTCTTAGACTAGCTAGGGAAGACTCTCGTGTAGATTTATATCATAGAACTCCTTCACATATCTCCCCAACATAGAGATATCCTAGATAAAGCCTTGCAATAATAATTTGTACATGACAATCTAGATTTTAATTAATTTAAATCCATGGTTGGATACCTAGCTATGCCACATCATGTCACCTTTTTTGAACAAGACTTTTCCACACAAAAGATAGATCATAATGATGCCTTACACATTGAAGTCAACATTAATAAACATAAGATCAGATGAGTCCTAGTAGATGTTGGAGTAGTTATGAAAATTTTATCCTTAGAATTGGTAAAAGAATTGGGATACTCTAAGAATCACATAGATCAAACTAATAAAATTGTTATCAAGGATTATGATGGCATTGAGCACTCATCTGAAGGAGTTATTTCACTTCTCATAAGAGTTGGTCCAGCTATATAGAATACAACATTTCGTGTCTTGGATTTGGATTTACACTAAAAACTTCTCCTTGGCCACCCATGGATTCATGCCATGGAAGGCTACACCCTCCACATATCACCAATGCCTCAAGTTTCCATATAATGGAACCGGAGTTACTATTCCTAGTGATCCTGATCCCTTTCAGTATTATACAAACCTAAAGGGGACTATTGTGCGATAAGTTCCTAAGAATCGAGAGGCCTCATCTTCCACCTCATCCCACTACATTGATCCATCTAATCTCATCAAATCATCCACTCTATTCACCCCACCTTCCAAACCCAAAATTCAGATTCAAGACAAAGGATGTAGAGAATACAACATGAAAAGTCTCTTTTGTATTTGAAATATACTTAAATCACCAAACTCTTATGGAAAACCACATCCCATACAACCTAAATTCATCATCCATAATCCCCCTACTACCTTCACTAAATGGGGGGAGTTAGCTAAATAGTCTTTGGATGACCACATTTACATATGGTTGTATAAAGAAGAGGACATAAAACCTAAGCAACTACCAGTGGAACAATATCCAAAAGGGTTCCATATTAATTAGGCAACAAGGATATGATGTAACCCTTAAAGCCTCCTAAATTACTATAGTATCATGGGTTAGGGTTTGTAACATTAAAAGTGACTATCTAGGGTACCAAGTTACCCTTGCATGAGACTGTTAGCACTTCAAATGAAATTGAGACATCTGAGGACTATTATACTGATTTTGATTCCAATGAGTGGGAATGGTATTTGGAATCTAATAGATCCATCAATAATTATAACCTTGAGGAGACATTTAGAGAACCCGGTGAGCCCACCTTTGAAGAAATATTCAACCAAATGTTTAAAATTGCTCCCCTGCAAAACTTGTCAAGTACCCACCAAAAGGTCCCATTGAAAAGGAAAGATTGAATTAAACACTTTTGGGAAACTGATGATTCTACCTTCTAGGAACCTAATGACTCTACCTCTATATTTACCCTATATACCTACACCATGACCCTTGACAATACTGATGATGGCTTACCCCTCGTCTACCCACAATTAATATATTAGGATCTGTATACACCTAAAAATAGTCTGGGTAAATCTAATTAATTAAATGCAATTATTTGATTAATTAAGCATTTAATTCATCTATTGATAAATAAATAAAAATATTTATTTATGTAATTCACATTCCATTTTCTTCTATTAAATAAATAAATTCAATAGTTTGTTTTTATTTAATTATCAAAATTTTCTATCTTAACTAAATAAACAAATTCAATAGTTTTTTTTTAATTTAATTATCCAATTCTTTCATCTTAATTGAATAAATTAGATTGCATATTTTGTTCAATTATCATCTCCCTTTTATTAAATAAACAAATTTCAAATTTTTTTATTTAATAATATATCTTCCCCCCACAAAATTGAATAAATCAAATATTCAATTGAGCACATGTCTATAGCTTCTCTCTCAACAAATTTGAAAACTTCAAGTTGTATTCAATTGTTCTTTTCCAATTGAGCACATGTCTACAAATTTTCTCTTAATAAAGTTGAATATTTAACTTGCACTCAATTTCATTTTACCTTTCTAGCCAATTTTGAAAAAAAGAATTACAGTTGGAAATAGTTGGCTTCATGGATCCATAATTTCTTCCTGATCATTTGCCACAATGTTTTGCTTAGGGAAAGCATTTCCCCTTCTTCCTCACCAAATTCTTCATCTTCTACCATTGATTTATCTAGATCAATTTTTAACTATTTCTTGCTACCACATCAGGAGTTGTATTTGAAAATCTATAAAAACAACCTCTTTCTATAGGAATTGCATCCCACTTGCATGCAATTTTTCTCTATAGGAATCATACTAGAGTAGTTAGTATACAAAATTTAGCAATTTTCAAATAAGAAGAATTTTAGCAATCATATTAGATTATAATCATGTCACATCATATTATATTAGTTGCATATTAATTTATCATATCATATCATATCAACATCACTGCATCATAGTTTTGATTATCAATATCATTTATCACAACATTTCACTTAGATCATCATTCTTATTCTCTAGGTTGTTATTTTAACAATCACAATGCACACAATGTAAGAGCCACTTTGATTTAATAAATCCTTGGAGTTAGAGAGAAATGGAAATTTTTTAGAGATTTTATTATGCTTCAATTGGATAAAATCTATTGTTTGAATTCTCTAATAAATTTTGCATTAAGGTGTATTGTTAGATATTTCAACTATGCATATTTTCCACACAGGATCAACAAGAACCACCAAGTTTAGATACATTCAAGAATGAAAAAGAAATTTTTGAGTTCATTGGACTTCATGAAGGAATACCGAGTGGGGATCATAAAGTTGGCTTTGTCATAGAACTCAATAGTGCAACATAATTTGGTGAGGCTATCCTTTCCTCTAGTCACAAAAGTGAAAATGAAAAAAGTCAAAATAAAAATAATATAGGTCTTTAGGTGAAAACTGAAAGGCACCTGCTAACTATGGAAAAATAAAAATAAAGGATGTATCTAAAGGTGAAAACCTCTCTGAGGTGCCTAAGGATGAAGGACTAGATAGTCTCCATATAGACCGAGAGAGATCACCATTGATTATAGAAGAAATAGAAGTGAACATTGAGACACAAGACAACTCTAGAATCATACAATTGGCAACATCTTTGACCACCAAGGAAAATCCTAAGTTTACAACATTATTTTTAGAAAGACAAGTTAATATTGCATGGTCATATCTTGATATCCCTGGATTGGACCCCGAGCTTGTTTTACATCACCTACCCCTATTACCAAATACCAAACCATATAAATAGTAGCTAAGAAAAATGCACCTGTAGATTACACTCCTTGTAAAGGTTAAACAAAAAAACTCTTGGATTTTGGATTCACACACTCTATTGATTATATAGATTGGATATCAAATATTATTCTTGTCACAAAACTGAATGGGAAAATCAAATTATGCACAAATTTTAGAGATCTTAACAAAGCTTTTCCTAAAGATGATTTCCCCTTACCAAATATTGACATCATAGTTGACCTTATTATTGGATATGAAATTATTTCACTTATGGACGGATTCTTGGGCTATAACTAGATGAGAATTTCTCTTGAAGATCAACAAAAGACAATCTTTACATGTTCTTGGGGAACTTTTTTTTGGAATGTTATACCATTTGGACTTAGAAATGTTAGAGCTACATATCAGAGAAACATGACTACCATTTTTCATTATTATATGCATGTACTTATGGAGGATTATGTTGATGATATACTCTTTAAATCTCTAGAATGAAGTGGTCACCTAGCAATCTTGGATAAGATTTTCATGCAACTTGAAAATTAAAAAACTCATGTTAAATCCAAAGAAATATGTTTTTGAGGTCCAATCAGGAAAAATATTAGGATACATTATCTCCGAAAGAGGAATAGAAGTTGATCCCAAAAAATTCAATGATATCTTGGACATTTCACCACCAACCAACATCAATCAGTTAAGGAATTTACAAGGGAGACTAAAATTAATCCATAGGTTCATTGCCTAGCTAGTAGATAAGATTCACCCATTTTAGCACCTATTGTGAAAAGGAATTACCTTCAATTGGATAGAAAAAATTCAAGAATTATCTATTGACTCCACTAGTTCTTATGCCTCTGATTGATGGAAGATATTTAATATTGTACGTGACAACAACTACATCAGCACTCCGGACATTGTTGGCACAAAATGATAATGATGGTAAAGAACAAGCAATCTACTACATTAGTCACATGCACTTTGGTCAGATATGAGTTAAAATACAACCCTATTGAATGTGCATGCCTAGAAGTTGTATTTTTAGCCCAAAAATTAAGACATTACATGTTGAACCATAGGACAAACTTGATAGCCAAAATCGATCCTCTAAAGTATTTTCTCGATAAACCATCTCTGACAAGAAGATTATCTAAGTGGGTTATGATCCTAAGTGAGTATGAAATTGAATACATTGGTTGAAAATTAAGAAAAGAACAAGTGATAGTTGATCAACTTGAAGATGCACCAATGAAGGTGGGCCATCCTTTAATATCTAACTTCCCAGATAAAAAATATTTTTCATAGAAACACCAGCAAAATGGAAGTTGTACTTCAATGGGTTCTACACAAGTCATGGTTCTAGAGCTGTCATTTTATTCATCACACCTCAAGAGGATTTCTTTCCTGAATAATTTAAAATAGAATTTTCATGCACTAATTACATAGGTATGAGGAACTATTGATAGGACTCCAAATGGTAATAGAATGGAAAATCAAGGATCTTCAAGTTTATGGCGATTCCCAATTAGTGATCAAGAAATTCAATGATGATTGTGATACCAAGGATGAGAAGCTTATGCCTTGGAAGCACATGGTTGATAATTTCAAACTATATTTTGATGCTATTACCTTTGAAAAGATGTTTAAAATATAGAATAAGGCATCTAAAATAATGACAACAATTGGATCTCTCTTGTGCATTCCTAAAAATACATCACAATATGAGTTCTTGGTCAAACAGCTATTGGTCCCTACATTTGATGTCCCCAAAATTGAACTTGTGTGTGAAATTGTTGGTATCTAATCTCCCTGGTACAAAGGAATTTACAATTATTTACATGACTAGACTCTCCCTCCTAACTTGTCTTCCAACCAATGCAAAATATTTATTTGACAAGCCTCTAAATGTGCCATCATCAAAGGTTTGTTTACCATCATATTCTAGATAGGATCCTCCTCCGATGTCTCAACTCAAATTAAGAAAAAGAAGCCTTACAAGAGGTTCATCATGGTATATTTGGAGCTCACTCTATTGGTCCTACCTTAGCTAAAAATATTTAGGATGGGATATTATTGCCCTACAATGGAACATGATGCTTATCACTTTATGAAGAGATGCCACCAATGCCAAATTCATGGAGATAAAATACATGCACCAACTCAAGAATCACAACCACTCACATCACCATGGAATTCTCTCAATGGGGACTCGATCTCATAGGAAAATTCTATCCCACATCTACAAATGGACATAAGTTTATCCTTGTTCCTATAGAATAATCTACCAAGTGGATTGAAGCCATCCTAATGACCTACATTGCTGGAAATTAGATATCCAAATTCATCCTAAATTATATTATATGTTGCTATGGTATCTCAAAGTCCATCATTATAAAAAATGGTCACCCTTTTAAGAAGGGATATTTCCATTAACTCTGTTAAATTTTTTATATCCAACACCATTTTACTATCCCATATTACCCCCATAGAAATTTTCAAGTTGAGGCATCTAATAAGACTATCCTTAAAATATTAAAGAAGATTTTTGATGACATTGGTCGTGACTCACACCTCCAACTCAATCATAATTTATGGGCCTATTGTACTAGTGTTTGCACCCCTATATGAGCCACTCTATTTTCCCTTATATTTGAATTTGAATCCATACTTCCTATCAATGTCAAGTTACTATCCCTAAGAGTATTTATCCAAGGATTGGTTGATCAAGAAGAATATTTTGTTTCCCATCTACATGAGCTAGAGTTATTGGATAAAAAGATAAAAAATCCCTTCATTAATTTACAAGCATATTAGAATCACCTTTGATGCAAATAAAATAAGAAGTTTTTACATAAAATCTTTGACATTGGTTACTTAGTCCTTAAATAAAATTTGAAGAATCGGGTAGATCAAGAAAAACCTAGAAAATTTGAACCTAATTGGTTGGGCCCTTATATCATCAAAACAACATATGGATCTAATGCTTATCAACTCTCTACTCCTCAAGGTGAACCGTTACCTAAACCCATCAACAAAATGCACCTTCAAAAGTACTATACTTAGTTCTTAGAGTATCCCTTCAGAAAGTCAAAAAAATATGAAACAATTTAATTTTTTTTTTTTTGTAAAAAGGTCTCCTTGATGAAAACATGGAAAACAAGCATCTTGGTGACAAAAATAAAATTGAAAAAATAAAATAGTAAAGATAAATAATTCATCCAAAAGTGAAAACCACTTTGATGGTGCTTTGGATAAGTACCATGATGAAAACCTAGCAAACATGTGCCATGTGTAATCAATCTATGCTCCTTTGTCTACCATCACTCTACCTAGCCTTCCATCCCTTGCTCATTTTTTTCCCATATCATCCATAATAAAGCATCATCATATTTTCCATGTCCTGAGAACCACCGAAAATTAGTATCCTTTGCCTTCATGATCATCCTTACCATTCGTTCATTGATACCCCTCACACATAATAAACTGGTCCTACACCTGATTAGGGTAAATTCCTTGACTAGTGTCTTCATGGGATCAGACTTATGGTATCAACCTTTTAAAACATCAAAATCAAAATAAATCATAAAAACTTCAAAATCCAAAAAACCATCAGAAAACTTCCAAACTTCCAAAAATAGAGTCTGAGTCTGAGTCTAATCTAGTTTGTGTTAGTAGGGTCGAACTGCATTGTCTTTGCACATTTTCTATGTAGGAAAGGCTCACCTTCAATGGGCCCTCTGAGATATTAAAGGTTATTCATTGTTAGGTTTTCTCAAATAAAATCATGACTCAATCCTTTGTCAAATAAAAAATGTCAATTCATGTCGAACTACGAGGTTTTTGCATGTATAACGTAGGAAAGGCCATTAATTGATGATCTTCCAAGGCCCTAGGTCAGTCCTTTAGGGTTTTTCAAGTCTAGTTCTATTCTTTGTCCACAAGCAATAATTATTGAAACCAAATCATGCATCAACAGACAAGCACATCCAAAAATTATTTAATCTTTAATCAATCAATTACCTTATCATCGATCACTATAGGATCATGGGTCTTATATTAGAATAGGGCATTATGTCATTTGTCTCATTCAGTCTTATCACTTGTCTTCTATCAGACAATGTCTTCAGTCAATCTTGTCACTTACGTTAAGCATGATATGTCTCTCTCATAGCTAGGTGTTTATGAAATTGGTCAATTGGTCAACTTTATCAGATGTGTTCCTTGCCTTGAACAAGGTATGTCTTTACTAAAACTAGGCATCATCACATCGATCAATCAAATCAATCATGCTTTATCAAATAAATCCAAGTTTGTCATTTGGTCAGTCAATTTTGTTGTCTTGGTCAATTAACCTTGTGTTATTCAGGACGTGAATTTATTGAATTGGTAATGATCAATCAAATCAATTAATCAACCTTTGTCAACCTAGAAATCAAATTTGGTCAAACAATCAATCAATTTTTCATCTCGATCATCTTTGTCAACCTAATCCACCTAATCAATCAATCTTATCAATACTATAAACAAACATTATCTCTTTGGAAAATAATTTGTTAGTTT
Source organism: Sequoiadendron giganteum (assembly GCA_007115665.2). Lineage (NCBI taxonomy): Eukaryota > Viridiplantae > Streptophyta > Pinopsida > Cupressales > Cupressaceae > Sequoiadendron > Sequoiadendron giganteum. The sequence goes on from CM021100.1 coordinate 628,170,946, forward strand.
GAGTTTTTCTTATCTTTTTTATTGGTTTTTGGGTCATGTTACTAGCTACCTCAAGGATGTCCTATTATGGATTTAGATGGGAAATTAGGGATCATGATCTCTTTTCTTTTGTTGTTGTATGTGGTTTGTCTTCGTAAAAAGACTAGGATGATTGGGTCCTTGATATGAGCCGGGCCATTCCTTGAATTTTGGCATTGTCTTTTGACTACTTGTCTCTCATAAATGGTCACCTTGCACACCTTTTTCTATGTCATACTATGGTTTTTTTTCTCCATTTGTGATAATATTTGATGCCTAATTATGAAAAATATAAAAGAATTAAATGATGTCCTTTGTCATTTCTCATCTAACTTTGTACCTTCTTTGTCATTCTCCATGCTAACATCCATCTCTTCCATGCTAACATTTCTTCTATCTGCATCTTGACAAAGTCTTGTGACTCACAAAAATATCCTTCATACGAGATCATGTTAGGAATCATTATCGAAAGCATCATCTTCATAGAGATCATCATCATAATAGGCCACATATTTGAATGATAAATTACAAAAATATAGAGTGCATCCATATCACATTATCATTTCGTCACATAATACATCATGACATTGAATTTTATATTATGATCATAGTACATTTTTTTTATCACATTCCATGTACATCACACCATATTTCATATATATTGCATTAAAATAAACAAATCATTGCATATCATGTTCTCTATGCACATTACACATTTCTAATCATCATATGTATATCGTATAGGCATCACATTACATTAATATTAATTGCATTCACATATCACATCACATCATAAAATTAGGTCATCCATATTGCATTTATAATCCATGCACATCATAAAGGCATGAAAATCTATAACATAATCATAAATGTATAATCATTCATCATATTAAACTATCACATGATCATATAGAATGTATACACATCATAAGAACATCAACATCCATAACATAACATAATCATAAACATAAACCATAATCACATAGAACTACATCTCATAAATCACTACCAAAAGTCATCATATATTGCTCAAAATGTGTCATTATACAATGTCAAGATGTATCATATATCCCAAAATGGAGCTCATAGGCCCGATACTCAAAGTATAGTGTCATAGCATAAGATTTCACAATGCTCTAGCATAAGATACATTAATCCTTTATCTCTAATGCCTACCTATCCTCCTATCAAGGTGACCCTAGAGACCTATGCGCTAATGTAGATGGCCTATCATATGGAGTGGACAATCTGGGGGTTGATGTCTCACCACTTTGTGATTTTTTGTGTGAATACCTATTATGAGACCTACTATGTTATCTACTCTAAGATCCACATCAAATCTTTGAGAATTTCCACTCCCTCCTCTCTAGCGGTACTACCCTCTCATATAGATCCCCATAATATTGCATCCCCCTACTAACTTGGCATACTCTAGTGCAACATCTACCACTAAACCACTACATGTCACTATAAACTCTAGCATCCTCTGGGAAATCTATTGTCAGTTGATGACAAATAGGTCCCTCTTTGTCTGGAGGGTGTCTCTCTCGGCCTTCAAGCCATCTCTCTTTGTCTCTAGGTTCATCACCTCTACCTCTACCTCTATGGATTGTGCTTGATCCTGTAGGGTGGATATCCTTTTCTCTATTGTACCCTCATCTACTCTAACCCTAACATCCTCTAACCCCTCCTAGACATCCACTCCTATAATAATCCTCTCTCGAAGGAATCTCTTGGCCTCTCCTCTGCTTGCTCCTCAACCTCCATTTCCTCAACCTCTTGGTGTCCCGCCTTGAGAGTTGTCATATTTACATGTTGCTCTCCCTCCTCCACCACCATATCCACTGCTACCCTAACCTTTGGCTGGTCCTCCTCCTCATCCTCCCAGATTGGTGATAAATGTCTCACCATCTGTCATCCTCCATCTCTCCTCCTCCCACATCAGTATCCTCCTCAACCTCCTTGACCATCTCCTCCATCTCTTCATCCTCCATTTCCTCGCCCTCCACCCCTTGATCCCATATCTCCTCTTTGGCCTCATGGGCCCTTACATTCGTACCCTACCAGTGTTGGTTGCTCTAGATCAATGTATGGACCAGGCCTATGAACCAATCAATAGGAATCATACTCTAGTGTCATGCCTATATCTACATCACCTCCCCTACATTACCACTGCACATACTGTAGAGAATCAATATCCTCCTCAGAAGTAGTCATTGGTATCATTTGTCCCCACAAATGCACCTCTCATGAAGGTTGTACAAACTCTATTGTTCTTACAAGGACACCCTGCCTCTCTCTGAACTGTCATCTAACACACTGTGGAAAATACATCTCTATGATATTTTGTGACTACATAGTCTACCCTATCACATATTGGGGTTGTCAGCACCATGGCAAGTGATCATCCTCACCCACCCACAAATTACAATCTTTGAAAGGCCTCCACATGAAGCTAACTAAGGTGTCAATACCATGTCTTTAGTATTTAGTGTCTCCAAAATATGTTCGCGTGATGGTACCATGATATAGAAATACATATGGAGCACCAACTCCCAACTATTATACCACCAATGGTCAAAACACTGCCATATGCTCCCATGCCCATTTCATCAACATTGTAACCCTGCAACTCATGCTCTGCCCACCTCTGTATGCAATTTCATGGATTTGGAAGTATAACATACCCAATAGACATGGTCCCCATGCATATATTGTCTCATCCTGGACCATACCTACTAGCACCTCTCCCCAACCCATCGAAAACCCATGACCCCTACAAGAATCATCACCCTGGAAATCAATGTACATAGAATGCAATCAAACCTATCATATCTCTTCACTAGGTTCTCCCACCTAATCTCATAACCCTAAATGTGAAGATCTAAATCATAATCACAAACATAGTAATCATAGAGGGCATGCAATCCTTGAATGGGGTTATATCATACCCACTCTTCATGAATCGACAACCGTAGAATCCTATAAACATCCTCTAATGTCAAAGTGACCTCTCCCATTGGCTGATGAAAGGTACATGGCTCAAAATGCCACCACTCTACCAATGTTGTCAGCATGCCCCTATTTTCCCTAATAATGGGCATATATACGGAATATAATAAGCTAATATCTAGAAGTGCCTACCTCTCAACCTAATCAAACTAATCCTGAATCCAAAATGTCTTTGATCATGACTCCCAGGTATAAATAGGAGTTAGTACAACCTGAAGTCATCACAAAAGCCATCACGTCAACCTACAATCTTCATTTGATTTATTGGACCTAAGTTGACTAGGTCTTTTTCATTAGTCAATTACATCGCTATGTTTGAAAAATTTGTTGCATAAATTCTTAGTGTCTCACAACTACAATTACATAATTTCTTTTCACATGTATCATTACTAATCATGCTTGCATCGCTAAAATTTGATTGCACCATTTCGGTTGCATGTTCAACTCAGACAATCACTTGTGGTGCACCCTTCAAATGTGTTGCAATGTAACCATATCTACCTATACCTATGCACTTGTGTCATGATGAGTTGATTGTGGCAAATCACTTTACCTACACACAATGTGTATTTCCTAGCTAAAATGTACAAAAATAAAAAAATTAAAGGTGGTTTCGAGTACTTACCGGGGTAGGTGCTCCCTAAGGATGGTGGAACAAGCAGATGTAGTAGCCTCTATATGCATCATCTAGAACTAGTTACATCTTCATAGATTTTCTCACCTAGAGCTCCTAAGATTTTTAAATTTGGAGTGCACAAATGACTAATTTAATTAATCAACCTCCTATTTATAGCCTAAAAATTAGGGTTTTCACTTTCCATGTGTACTGGGTGCACTCTTGGACCAATTTGAACCTAAATTTGACCCCTTGAATGACCTCTAAAATTATTTTTGTCTACACCATTGAACTCCTCACGATCAAATTGACTTATCGAGACAAATTTCCAAATTTTTTTATTTTTTTTGAAAATCTGTAAAATTATTAAGAGGGTGCATGCATCTACCCTACTTTCACTACGACATATTTTTATTGAATTTTTTTATTTTTTGTATTATTAGACTTCATGAATCGGGTAGCATGACCCCCTATAAACTACAGTGCACCTGGTAAACTTTTTAACGTGACCGTTGGTGCTAGTGTGACATGCCCTCCAATACCACAGGGGTGGGGGAGACTAGACCTCATGACCAACCTCCTGCAATAAGAAAGATTTAGCCAACCGAGCTAGGGCCCCAACCCCTAATTAAATTTCTTTAACACAACACAATGAACTACATTATTTCAAAGAGGGGAAAAATTTAGACATTAAAAAATTTCTTGGTCTGCGAGTGCCACTTGTCTTGGTCTTCTTCTCAGCATAATTAAATAATTTTAATTATTTAATTATCTTTGATCATGTTCCTCTATTAATTGAATAATTTAAATTATTAAATTAATTCACCCCCTAATCTTATTATTCCATGATCAATTAAATTTAATTATTGCACTAGTATCCTTTTCTTCAATAATTAAATAAATAATTATTTATTTAATTATTTACTTTTCACTTTTTGTCTATAGTCAAATAATTATTATTAATTGTTGACTATTCATTAATATTTTAATTCTTCTATAGTCAAATAAATTTTAAATTATTTGACTATATTTTAACATATCTTCCCCATTAAACAATTAATCCAATTTAATTATTTAATTCAACTTCCTCTTATTTAATTAAAATGTTTACATAAATGATTTTAATTAAATGCCCACTTGCCTTTTCCTCAAATAAAAAATTTAAATAAATAATTTATGCCTCCACTTGGTCAAAGATTCCTTCTCATTAATTAAATGATTTTAATTTTAATTTCTTCATTTTATTCCTCCACTATCTCATTTTTGAATCTCAACCATCAATTAACTCTAGTATCTTCTTGATCTTGACCCTTAATTTCATAACCTCCACTTCTTTGTGCTGCATGTCCTCTCATCCATCAATCTTGGAATCTTTCTAGAAGCTTAATCTTGACCGTCCATTCAAATGGTTGTCTATAAAAGAAGCCTTCATCCTCCATTTTTTATTTAACAACCACTTATCTTCAACTTTCATGCTTATTGTTTGTAGGTATTTGCAAACACACTTCACAATCTGAGGGAAAACTTGCAAAGGAAGCTTGAGGAGAGACAAGAGAAGTTATTCAAATTCAAATATGGAGAGTGTTTCTAATTTAAATGATTTTTTATCTTTGTTTAGATTGGATTTCTAGCTTAGATAGTGTTTTGGTTGTCACTAGAATCTATGCTGGTAGAAATTTCCCACCTTACAACTAGAGCAAGAAGAAATTCATTTTTCCAAGAAGTGTCATCAATACCAACAACATGGAGATCACATGCATGCACTATTGCAAGAGTTATGTCCTATCTATTGGAATCAGGGAACACTGAGAGGGGGGTGAATCAGTGTTCTATAAAATTTAAATTTTTTAATCTGATCTTTAAACCACTTATAGAATTGAACTAAAAGAAATATGTAAGCACAAAAATAAATCATCCACAACACCACACCACAATTATTTTAACATGGAAACCCTATTAGGGGAAAAAACATAGTGTAGGTCAATCCAAAATTTGAGTACTCAAATATAAGAGTTATATAAATGGGGAATGCACATGCATTCAGGCGCACTGCCTAGAGCTCGCTGCTCAGATACAAAAATAAGACTCAATTTATTAAAACAAATTAGGATTACATTCAAAATATTTGAACTGAGAGAATAACATCTGCGAATTCCTGATTACAGTTCCAATTAAGCTCATCAATCACATTATTTTACCTGCTTTTCTCATTCTTCTCTTCTACTTTGTCTATTTTCATTCACATCAACAATCCCTTTATGCACAAGGGAAACTGTGCATAATCGCTCTACTATCCTTCTAAATTTTGTAACATACTTCACAAACTCAAATTCACATTCCAAAATGATATAAATGATCGCTTATATATCTGCAATAAAATATTTAATCACTCATATGTCTGCTTCAATAAAATATAAAATATTTTCCAACCGTCAGTTCAATCCACAAATTATTTTGAATATGCACCATCCAAATTCATCCACAACATAGTGAGGACCCAAAACAAAATCCTCAAACCTGAAAATACTTCAAACAATTCAGCCTCAAACATCCGCAACATGCCACATTCACTTAGTCTTCTTTCTAGCACTATTAAACATAAAATCAGTAAACCGGATCTCCTAAATCGTACACCAATCGATGCGATGGAACAAAAATCAAGAATAAGATATTCTAGATACCCAATGACCTTCCTTGAGATCCACAACTCAAACTAATAAACTAGTAATGCATATAGATTGACAAACTCAACTTCAGTCAGATACCCTATTCTTCACTTTGTCTCCCAATATGGACAAATATTGAAATGTGGACCTGATCAATGACTTAGGTTATCATCAATGACAACACGAGAAGCCATATTCCAACAATATCCCCCTTTGGAATTGATGGCAACTATTAGTGAAAAATGGCAAAGTGTCGGAACCAACATACTATAATCCTTCAAGACTTCAAAAATTCATAGCTGGCACAACTCCCCCTGAATTTGATAAGGCATTTTTCACTGCTCTCTCTCTCTTCCCCTTTGACATCAATGGAAAACCAAAAAAATTCTTATATTAATCCCTTTAACCAAAAACTTACTTATTCAAAAACTGGTTCAATTTTTTTGATGAAATATAGTTGCTACTTGTGTTAGAAGATTATTTTGTATTTCTCCTACATCTTTGGAAGAAACTTCTTCGATGCTTCTACTACAATCCTGGTGATTATGATCACATTGTTGTTTTCATATGTTTGAATAATAATATTGATGAGGGATTCTAGAATGGTGATGGATTCTTCTAATATCTCTCCTTTCCTTAGTATCTCAATCATTTTTTCTAGTTTGAATCTTTTTATGTCCTTCACTTTCCAAAAGGTGTCAACAATCTTATTTTTGGTGTTTTGAATATTTGTATGCTTTTTCTATAATTCTTGAATCCTTTTCTTAATTGCACCATCTTGATCATGAAGCATGTTAAAGTCTTGTCCAATATTATTCAACTTTGTTTCAATTTGTTTCAAATTTTATTTGTACTTGTCGATTGCATGAGGCCAATGAAGATAATAGTTGTAGATGTTGTTTGTTGTGTTTATGAATTGCCTTAGCTAATCCATGTGCCTTTTTATCTTGGTGAGTGATAATTTGTACTACTTCTTCAAGTGTAAAATTAATTCTTCTTCCTTATTTTGAGACTCAGAGTCCATGATTTCCTTGATGAATTCAATCATCTCTTCTGGAAACGTATTATGTAAAATCTCTAATTTAATATGGTTGTGCACAAGATGAGTAATTAGTATGTTCAAAATCATGTCTTTCTCATATGAAGGTCTGATAGAACATATGTTTGTGATTTTATGCATTCCATCTTCCTCATGAATAAGTTGCAATAGCTCTTCTTTGGTTAAATCACCTTCTTCTTCACTTCCTTTTTTCATTGCATTTTCTTGTTTTAGTTCAGTTGTTTCCAGTTATTATCTTTGGGTGTCCTCAGTTTCCTTATTAGATTCCTCATCTGGTATATTTACAATTGCCTTTTTTTTTCCTTTCCCTTCAACTCTTGGAGTCTTGCATGTTGGAGGTGTACAGGCAACAATTTATTTTTCTCTTTTCTTCTTTCTCTCCATCTCACCAGAGGAGGAACCAACTTGAAGTGCCCTTACTGGAAGGGGAATACCAATTGAGCCAAAATTTCCTAGAAAACCTTTAAAGAAACTTTCATATACTTGATCACAGTTTGCTAGATTGGTAGAGTGTATGTAAATTTTCTTGCAAACTGGTTCACTCTCTTCCCATATTATGTTGTTGTTTAGCAGTAAGCAATTCAGAAAATACATCACAAGAAATATAACCAAAGTACCAAATCTAAAAGGATAATATGTTATCTTTTTCAATTGTGCATTATCCATTATTTGATCTTTCAATAATCTACAAAGGTTCAAATCTTGATCTTCCATTATCATCTTGTGTGAAATGTCAACAACACCTACCAAAGTTGCACCTTCTTTGTTTAAGAAAAATATTTTGTAGGATACTCCATGCGTAATGTACCTTGTCACTGAATCTCTAATTGTTGAGATTATTAATGCCCTTTGATCTCTAGTTACTCCAATCAAGGTTTCAACTTCTTTATTTTGAATTGACTTCTTTCTCGGTACATCCCCAACTTTGCATAACCCAGTTACAATTCCAATCAATTCTTTCAAGATATGGTAGGGTTTATCCAGAGTTAAAATATCGTCATTCAATCTATCCAAAATAAACTTAATGAATTCTATGTTCTCGAAATAGGAGAATTCATTCCAAATATCCAAGATTTTGTGTTTTGCTTCTTTCAACCATTTCAATTCATTGAACGACAACATGTTTCTTACAACTCTAATCTTCTCACTTCTATACTCATCTAAGTTTATCATTCCTTTGATTTGTTCCATTTTACCTTTCGTACTCATTTCTTGTTTCTACAAGAAGTTCTTCAATCGCACACCAAATTAAATGGAAATTTCTCAATAAAACTAAAGTACTTGATGGATTAGGGTTTTCCACCAAATTATCTTCACACTTTCAAATTTCTATTGCAGAATGCTCTAATTATTTTCTTTGATATAAAGTGGAAAATGAGGGTTCCAAATTTCTTTTTATAACTCGTACACCTAAAATTTTGTTCTATTAAATGTTTTTCCCTAGGTGTTCCAGATACGCTATTCTCTTAGTTAGCGAGAGAAAAATTCTTCTACGAACCTACAATTGCTTAAATTTCTTTATGAGTGTTTTCCAATGCATCTGTAAATCATTAAAATACAACTATTGACAATGTGCCACATTTTGGCACCAGCTACAGATAGGGGGAAAAAGGATTTTCTTGAAAAAATCCCCCAAGGCCAATGGCTTGAAATCAGTTATCGAAGGAATTACCAAAAGAAGGGTTTGGTGATAGCTCATTTCCTACAACAAAGGGACTCTTCTTCACCCATGTCTTATTCATTTGATCTCTTATTTCATCCATAGTAACTTTCCCTTTTCCTTTATCAAATTCCTATGTATTTATGTCTTTGTATGTCAAACCCCTTCTATCTATTTTTTGGTTTCTACAAAATCTTGCAATGTGACTATATTTGTTGCAATTGTAACACACAACATTTAATTTTCTAGAACATTCATTCCATTGATTTATTCTTGATCTACACTGGTTAGAAATATGCCCAAATCTTCCACAGGTATAACATTTAACATTCCTTCTAATGATAAAGTTGTTTGACATATTTATGCATTCAATTGAATTATGACCAAACTTATTGCAATTGAAACACTGACTGGATAATTATGGATCCCTCGATTTCATTTCACTTCTACATTTAGTAGCCATATGACAAAATTTATTGCAATAAAAATAGTATCCATTGAAAGTTTGAGCATTATGTTGTCTTACCGAATGCCTCTTTTCTTTGTTCATCTGATTTCCTTGCCTAAAATTCATTTGTTCAGATCTAGAACTTTCTCCTTTCTCATATCCAATACCTTGCTTTTCATTTCCATTCTTCTGACCTTGACTTAGCTCATCAAGCTTATCTGAGCTAATCTTGAACTTCTCCTTGTATTCATTTGCAGTATCAAGTTCATCCTTGAGAATAACAATATGTCTTTCAAGCTCCTCTTCATTGTTTCTAGATTGTTGTAGTTCAATCTCTGACTGAATGAATCCTCCATTAATTTTGTTGCATTCATCAGATCTTTCTTTTAAGGATTGAGCAAGATTCTCCTCATTCTTTTTTCTCTCTTCAATATCCTTAGTCAAATTCATCACCATAGATTCCATCGCATGCTTTAGGGTAGCAGTGTCACTAGAAAGCTTTCCAAATTCTTCAGTTATTTCCTTCAAGGTTTGATTCAGGTGATCATCATCCATGGTTTTTCTCTCTTTTTATTTAATCTAATCATAGAGATCCTTTCTCTTCTCCCTAGACTCAATAATTTGATCCTTCAATGTCTGAATGAATCTCTTAGCATCCTTAAGATTTTCTTTCAATTCTCATACTTCTACTTTGGACTGATCAAGATCATCAAGTGTCACTAAAATTTATTGTTGAAGAATACTAGAGTCCATTACATTCCAAGATCTACCTCAAGTTGTTAAACTTCTTCTGAGGAACTAGGCTCTGATACCAATTGTTGGAATTAGGGAACACTGAGAGGGGAGGTGAATTAGTGTTCTTCAAAATTTAACTTTATTAATCTGATCTTTAAACCACTTACAACATTAAACCAAAAAAAAGATGCAAGCACATAAATAAATCATCCAAAACACCATAAAACAAGGATTTTTATGTGGAAACCCTATTAGGTGAAAAACCATAGTGAAGGTCAATCCATAATTTGAGTACTCAAATATAAGTGTTCTGTAAATGGGAAATGCACATGCATTCAAGCACACTACCTAGAGCTGACTATTGAGACAAAAAAATAGACTCGTTTTCTTACAAATTTTTTGGATTGCATCCAGAATATTTGAATTGAGAGAATAACATCTTCTAATGCCTAATTACAGTTTCGATTAAGCTCATTAGTCGCATTCTTTGACCAGCTTGTCTGATTCTTCTCTTTTTCTCTCTCTACTTTCATTCACATCAAAAATCCCTTTATGCACAAGTGAAACTATGCATAATCACTCTTTTATCCTTCCAAATTTGGAAACATACTTCGTAAACTCAAATTCACATTCTAAAATGATATAAATGGTCGCTTGTATATATCTACAATAAAATATTTAATCACTCATATGTCGGCTTCAATAAAACATAAAATATTTTCCAACCATAGGCTCAATCCACAAATGATTTTCAATTCACACCATCCAAATTCATCCACAACATAGTGCAAACCCAAAACAAAATCCTCAAACCTGAAAATACTTCAAACAATTTATCCTCGAACATCCCCAACATGCCATATTCACTTAGTCGACCTTCTAGCACTGTTAAACGTAAAATCAGTCAACTGGATCTCCTAACTTGTACACCAATTGATGCGATGGCACAAAACTCAAGAATAAGATATTTCAAATATCTAACAACCTTCCTTGAGATCCACAACTCAAAATGATAAACTGGTAATGCATATGGATTGACAAACTCGACTTCAGTCAGATACCCTATTCTTCACTTTGTCTCATGGTATGGAAAATAATTGAAGTGTAGAACAAATCAATGATTTAGGTTGCCATCAATGATAACACTAGAATCCATATGCCAACACTATCACCACTCCATATCCCTTCTCTCACTAGGGACTTGAATTAATAGGAAATATATCACTGACCTCATCCAACAAACAAAAATTCATCATCACTTTTATGAAGTACTTTATAAAATGGATATAATTTATCCCTTTAACTTATATCATTGGGAAACAAATAGCTAAGTTCATAATGATTGGATCATCATTGGAAACAAATTAAACATCAAAATCCAAAACTTTAAAGGAGATAAACAAAATGACTAGATCATAATTGGACTAAAAAAATTCTTAAGTATTAACTACCCTACCTTTTGAGAATCATCATAAACATCCTAAAACATGTCTTAACAGATAAAAAATTCCTACATTAGATAGCATCAATGGATAACATCCTGAAACATCAAAAAATTTATGGAAAGTGATACATCAACAATGTTTATATTTTTAAGATCTTATCTATTTATATATATATATTATTGTCACATTCCTAGGATCTCTCAAGGATTTCCATAAGGATTCAAAGAGGAAGGAATGGGGAATTGATCATTGATTTTATGTCTGCTCTATTTTTTGGTTATTTTTTCAATACTACCATGGTGAATACTTTCTTTATTTTATGTGTGGAAGTCATTTTGGAATAATTCATGTAGTGGTTGCATATTAGGTACTCCATACCTTTTTGTATAGCTACTCTAAAAATTTTAGAAACTTCTTACCCATACACTCTAATAGGGTTTTTGTATTTCTGGTATGAGAAAGAATACTCCTTGTTTGTAGAGTCAAAGACCAAACAATAGATATAAAGCCACCTTGGTCATTAATACCCTAAAACATCATGTATATTTTCTACATCAATAAGAATTGCTAAAAGCTACTTAGTCCTCCATGAAAGTAAAAAAAATATCATCAATGCATATAATCATATATCATCAATGTATAACATCAATCATATCATTGATCATCTCATCAATACATATCACCATAAGCATAATATAGGGATTTTTAGAATTTAGATCAATCATCTAACACTTCTATCTATCTCTAATCATAATAATAGGTCTTTTGACTAGCATCTACATCCTGCATCAAAAGTCATTAGTACCACATGTATCATGCATCCACCAAATCATCACTACATATCTTGTTCATCATATAAATAAAACATCATATGTCATGGAACTATCCATTGCATACATACATAAATAATCCATACATGTCTATATCATATAAATGCATCAAAAAATACAAAAACATGAGTAGATAATCATAAAACATCTATCATATACATATAGGCATCCATAAACATCTCATAACACATATATGTTGCATCAAAATAGTATCTTGTATATCATCAAAAAATGTGAAGTACCACTACATCATCAAATATCATGCGTGATATCAAAATATACAAAATATATATGAGGACTTAGATGGGCCAATGAATTTATATACAAAAATATATCTACATCAAGTCTATGATACAATAACATAAACATAAAGATCATGAAAAATCAATATCAACCCTTTTTTTTGTCCCAAGGTGGGGATCTCTCTACTCATCATGTTGGTCGTGATGGCTATGTGCAAGAGGTTGGTGTGGCTAAAAAGGATACTAATGGGGTTGTCTGGCTAACTAGCCACCCAATAACTCTGTACCTATGGCACTACTAGGCATCTTGAACCTAGGAAACCTCATTGCCCTCAGAACCACGGCCTCATAGAGAGTCTTGTAATAATTCCTCTCCTCTATAAGGGCATCTCTCTCTTGTTTCCATTGATCTTGGGAAATACAAGAAGCATGTGTGATATCCAAGGTTGTCCTCTTTTTCTTCTCGGTATCCAAATCCTATCATAATGCATCCCTCTCTTGATAAAGAGCACCTCTATCAATTCTAACAATATCTCTCTTTACAGTCAAGATAACTACCTTGGAACCCATGGCCTATCGCTAAGAAATATTGGCATCTCTCTCAACAATCCTGGTAACTCTATCAATTGTGAGCTAACCAATCTATCCTTCCACATCCCTTTATGGGGGAGGTGTCTAGAGTGCCTACTATTATTGATGTCCCTATTTCCAATCTTTCCCATCATCTTGTTACTGGTCATCATCCACCTACCCTTTCTATTCCCTTTGTAGCTACTCATGGATAATTTGTAGCCTCTATTGTTCCCCTATCCTCTGTACAACATCTCCCAACCTCCTGACCTTTTCAATCATTGACCCAATGCTAATAGGAGCTATAAATCTTAGGGGAAAATGATGGAACCACCACTCTATATAATCTCTAGTGGTCCCCAAATCTGGGGGACCAACTACCCATCCCCATCCAATAGGTGCAATTTACTTGAACTCTATAATTGTTACCTCTGAGTCTACTCTAGGCCTCCATACATTGACCTCTTAGGAAATGCATCCAAAACAAGCATGATAATCCCTTGTAGGGAAAGTTTGTCTCTCGCCAAACTATCTCATAACCTTGTTTGGAAAATACCTCTCTAGAATAATATCTACTTGGCCTATCAACCACTGAGTCTTCCTATAATAAGTCAACTAACTACGGTCATCAGCCCATGTCTCACATGCTATAAAAGGTTTCCAGATGAAATTTGTAATGTCATCAAAAATGCCTCACCAGTAGGATAATCTACTAGATTAAGTATAGTGCAAATAATCCAAATATTTATAAGAAAAGGGATCCTTCAGATCTCAATGAACCAAACCATCTAGCTGAGTAACTACAATATTCGCCCATTCCCACACATGAAGGAGACTCATCCTAGCTGAAATGGAAATACTACCATGGTAGATGACCTCATGCATGTTTTTACCGATGGGCTAGCACACATGGTCCCCAAGCATATATTGAACCATGCCCCAACATGTGCTCAATGTAGATCCCCCAGCCAATAGGAAACCCTTGTGCTCTCCTATTAGGCATCAAAGGCCAAATGATCAACCCTACCAAAACCATGGCCATAGGATAGACACCGTCAACAAATGGAGTCAAATCAATCTCTAAATCCACCACCTATAGCTTATCTACACCCAAAAGCCTCTACATGGCCTGAGTACCCATAAAAACATCATATGTGACAAGATCCCTATGGATAGGGATCCATAAAATCCTCCATACATCCTCTAGAGTGATTATACACTCTCCTATGGGTAGATGAATTGAAGAATTCTCTAACATCGATCTCTCAACCAGTCCAATCATCATGGCATGATGACCTCTGATCTCAGGCATGCAAAATATATAATGAAGACCAATGACATCAAGGAATTATCTCTTTGGCTCCTAAAATCCAACAATAAAATCTAGCAGGTGTCATAGTCGATGCTCTCTAGATTATAGTCATTCAAGAACCGCCTACAAACATTCAACCCACAACATCAAAAATTTTGCTAGAAAATCAAATTAGGAACTCAAAATTTTAACAAACTAGATAAAAAATACATTTTTTAACAAAAGCGAGATTTTTAAGGATAATAATGACCTTATTTTACTATGATAGTGGCTCTCTTTTATGATAGTGAGCCTATTTCACTACAATAACGACTATTTTTCATGATAGCAGTTATTTTTCTAACCCATTCAACCACGTTGTCATTTTCGAGGATAACGACTAGACAATAGCAACTGCTATTTACAATAAAGTCTAATTCCATGATAGCATGGAGTTTTAGTGAAATTGGAAATCTAACCTAGTACAATAGCATGCATATCGCATCAATAGCAACTTTTTTCCTAGATTATCTCTATCATTATACCTACTTTCAGAATTAAATACACAAGCATAAAATGATGAAAGAAAAAATAGAAAGAATATTTACCATAATCCCTCCACTAGTTGGCCAATAGAATTGACAGACTGCATCTACTTATGTGGGACACAAGGAATTCAAGCCATCACAAATCAACAATCACAAAAAGAAATCTCTAGAGAGCTAGAATTTTGTAAGGCTGAGAGTGAAAATGAGGGTAAATGAACCCTAATTTCTTATTTTAAAACCCCAAACCCTAATTTTTGGCCCTAGGAACCCTCCTAGGTTAAACTCTATGCACCCTAGATCATCAAAACCTTCAAATGAGACCCCTAGGACCTAATTTTTTGTCCTCTACACATCAAAACTACTCCTAAAATTTGTTACTCTAAGCCTCCTAATCATTCAATCCAATCCCATTGATTAATCTAATCCCCCTAATCATTCAATCCAACCCCATTGATTATCTAATTAATTCCCTTAGTTGGATCAATCAGGTAAGTTAACTGATCAATCTATTTCCTCTCAATGGACATGAACCATTGATCTTGATATTTTTGTTGCAAGGTGTCATCCTTGGTCTCCTCGGTGTGGGCTAGTGTAGTGCTAGAGCTTTGTGACATGGTTTAACCACCTCATGTTGATCTTAGATCATGTATAAATCTAGTGGTTGTATCAAGCATTAACAGGTCGATCTTTTGGTGCAATGACAATCATCTTTGCAACAATTGGTATCAAAGTCGAGGTCATAGGTTCAAACCTTGTTGGTATCTTGCATTGGGGGGGATTGTTGTAATGTGTCACCCTTGGTCTCCTCAGTGTTGGATAGCATGGCACTCGGGCTTCATGACAAGGTTTAACCACCTTTTGTGGATCTTGGATCTTGAATAAATCCAATAGTTGTATTGAGCACGATCTTTTGGTGCAACGACAATCATCTTTGCAACACTTTCATCCTTACATCCTGATCATTCATCTAAAACTCATAAATCTATAAAAAAACCTTCATCCCTCTCATAATTGATCTAGAGAATTTGTGGAAAGGTCATGTTAGACTGATTATCAAAGAAAATTAAGCAAACATATCCTTGCATTTTAGATCATCCTCTTATCAATATTTTTCAATCATGGAGGATTTGTGTTGAATCAAACAATCCAACATCCATCTTCAACACAAATACACTCAAGCATGGGGTGATATTATTGTAGTTTTTGAATTCATTTTGTGTTTCATTTGTTTATGCTAACCTTGCATGTTTGGATTTTTAAGCTTTGCAATTATAATTTATGGGTAAATTGGTCTTGTTATCTTGTTTTGAATTGATTTGAATTATTTCATTATTATTAAATCTATGATCTATATTCCCCTTACATATTTTCACATCTCCCAATGAAAATAATAGTGTTCTACTTATTTTTAGTGACCTGCTTGGTTTGGTAATCAAACAATTTTTTTAGTTTTGTTGCTTACTATAGTTGATATAAGAACACGTCGAGTAACATTGCTATATTTAGTGTGAAATGTTGAACCTATTGATTGATAGACACTAATTAGATTTCTTACAATAGTTATTTCACCATTGGTATCTGATGATCTTAAGCCAAGGATCTTCATAGTGTCTCTAAAATTAATATTTTTAATCAATTCAACAAACAATTAGCACCTTCCAATTTCAATTAAGCTCTGAAAATATTTTTTCCATATTTATTGGTCATTCTTCTACAAGTTTGATCTAGAATTTTTTTAGGCACTGGTTTCAAAATGTTTCATCTATGTATATTACATAATTTGGTTTTTTACGAATAATTCAAGGAGGTGTTATAATTGGTGTGTGTTCTTTGTTTGCATTTGGTACATTTGATTGATCATTCCTTGTCCCAATAGGTGTGATGCTTGGTGCTTGTTCTTGGTTTGCATTAAGTATATTTGATACATCATTTATATATTTAATAGGTGTTTTTGTGTTTGATTCTACATTAATGTCAGTTGATATAGATGTTGTACCTTATCCTCCAAATTTTCTCATTTCATGTAGTGTTTCTCCCTTTTTTTTGATTTTTTGCATCAATTTGTTCAAATGTTCCTCGCTTGTTCTTTCCCATGGTTAATATCAATTATTCTTATGTGAGGGGGAACAAGGATGTTATATTAATGATTCAAGAAATACATGAAAGAAATATGACAAAGAACTCTAATCTACAACCAAAAATATTAAATCTAGAATCTAGAAACACCTACACATACAAAATTGAAACTATTTTATTGCAAACATGATGAGGAACCTACTAATTACCAAATGAAATGAATACAAACAATAGATTTTACCATCTCATAGTTGAGTGTGTTCAATTGATGTTGGATTGATATTATCATAGTGAAGCCTCCAAAGTTCGTGTGCAAAGTGTGGATGAATGCTTGTTGTGTTTGGTTCATCGAAGACAATGGATGAATCTCTCTCAAGGACGATCTTGATAGCACTTCATTGCTAAATGTATATTAATTCCCCAATCCTTTTTTGTGAGGAGAGAGGTTTGTTATATTGAAAATGAGATTTGAAATGGATGATCAAGATTATTTTGAAGAATCTCCAGATCAACAGTCAGAGTGTGTTGAGAGGATTTAGACATCAAAGAATTGTGCAAAGTGGATTGCACAATTTCTGTGATTGGGAAATAGATTGGCCGGTCGGGGATGTGATTGATCAATTAACATAATAGATTGACCAGTCAAGTTTGTGATGGCTTAGTTAGGAATGTGATGTTTTAGTTAACAAATAGATTGATTAGTTAACAAATTAGATTGATTAGTTAACAAATAAGATTGCTTAGTCAAAAAATTATAATTTCCTCAATCAGAAAGTGGGTGAGGAATATGAATTAATTGATTTAATTAATTCATTCATTTTTGGAGTTTGAATGTGCAAATCAAGTTTGACTTTCGCAAACAAAGTTGCATTACTTTGATTTAATTTTTGATAATTGATTTGAATAGTTTGATTTAATTATTCAAATTTTGAAGGGAAAGATTTTTAATTAAATTATTATTTAATAATTTAATCCACTTAGGGGAATAACATGATTTAGCGACGTAATTAAATAGTTGGTGTTATTTAATCAATTAAGATGGGATAAAGTGGGATTAAGACTATGATAAATAAATGAGATTTATTTAATTGGTCAAAATGATGAAATATGAATTAATGAAATAATGTTGTTTTATTTAATTAATAGAGGAATTAGGGTTTTTGGGACTTTCTTTTAAATAAATAAAATTTATTAAATTTGTCTGAAATGATGAAAAAGTTAATTAATTAAATAATGTTGTATTATTCAATTAATAGAGGAATTAGGGTTTTTGATGTCATATGTGATGCGATGTGATGTGATGCGAGAATGTTGTGGTATGATTTCAAGATGATCTAAGACATTATAGGATAATTTTGAGATGTTATGAGGTGTTACGGGATGATTCTGAAGTGTTATGGGATGATTTTGAATCATTCGAAGGCATTACGAGATGATTTTGAGTCATTTTGAAGTCTTACAGGATGATTCTGAGTCATTCTGAATTATTGCAGGATGATTTTGAGTCATTTTGAAGTGTTAGAGGATGATTTTGATTCATTTCAAAGTGTTATGAGATGATTTTGATTCATTCTGAAATGTTACGAGATGATTATTTGTCATTTCGAGATGTTACAAGATGATTTTGAATCATTATGAGATGTTACGGGATGATTTAGAGTCATTTCAAAGTGTTACAGGATGATTATGAGTCATTTTGAGATGATCAGAGATGATGTTCCATATCGTTTGACATTGTTTGAGGTTGTTCAATGTTGTTCAGTGCTTTTTGATGTCGTTCAATGTTGTTTGATGTCGTTCCAGGTTGTGTGATAGGTTCAAGTCAATTTTACATGTCTACATTTTGCCCCTCTTTGATACAAAGTATCAGTTGCTTTGTTTCAAAGATTCTATTTTCTAAGAATAAGTTTTTTTGAAAAAAATTATGCTCCAGTGTTTAGTGGAATGATGGTAGGACTCTATGTTTCCCCCTCAAGAGGTTGACCGAAAAATTCAACCTTTGAGGCCACACTCTTGACACTATTGTATTGTCATTTTGATGTTCTCAAATGAAATATTCTATGTTAGTGTGTATTGTTTCTTGTTCAGAGCTTCTAATTTAAAAGTAGGGAGATTTCCTAAGTGTAATTAGGGTTTCCTTGAGGTGTTATTGTTATCTATCAAATTTTCACCCTGGTTAGGTTGTTAAACTTAACACTTTGGAGAAACATGGGAACGTTTCTAGGTTGTGGGTCACCTGTAATGGAAAATAACCTCTGAAGAAGACTGGATTCCTTTGGGTATCACTTAGAACTACTAACTTATTGAAGAAAAGGGAGAAGGAAAAATTTAAATGAAAACTGGAAAACACTATCCTATGGTGATACACTGAACTGATAAGGACTATGAAACCTAGACTTGCGTAACACTTATTTGAAATGATAGAAAAAGAAATTGCACTACTTATTATTGTATTTTTTATGCATAAGTATTTTACAGAAGGTCCTCAAAGTTCAGAATTGAAGGAGAGTAATCTCACAACTAGAAGTAATTTTACATCCTATGACACAATCTATAAGCTGCATTAACACATTGATACATAAAGGTATCAAGATCATGAGACAAAATTAAAAGGAGGTGAAGAGTTTCTCATAGATAATTTGATCAATCATGTGGGACACACAATAATGCACTAAATAAGAAGGAAAAGTTTTGTATCAAGAGCATCCAAGGCTTCCACTAAAATTCATATTCAAAACTGAATTACATCAAAATGCTTCTTTTTGTCAAAAGGAATGAGAAAGTCACTAACTCCAAAAATTACATAAGAAGAACTAACTAATAATGAGTTAAAAAAGAAACTAAGTAGCCAAGCTCCAAATAGTTCCACCAAACAAGGAGTTTCAACCTCCTTGGGTTAGATGCCACAATAAGGCCTAAAATCTAGCCACTAGATTTTATCCAAAAGAGCTCAAAATGGCTGAAAAGGTAAAACTTCACCATGTCAAATCATAAAAGCACCCCAAAGGTGTTCCAAGCTGAGTCAACATGCCTAAATTTTCTCCCAAAATAAAAATAAATACTCGTAGATTCCCTCCTTATGTTTGCAAATTAAAAGTAGCTCCACCATATTCTCTCCAAGATCATAAAGTGAAATAAAACTTCATCTCCTCTCCTTGGAATATGTTGACAACTTATTAAGTATTTATTTTTGCATTAAAATAATATTTACCCTAAGTGATTTATAGATCATCACCTTAGGTAGATATTTTACATTTATTTTTTAAAGTGCAAAAATTTACAAAGGCCCATGATTCAGCCATAGGGATTCATAAGAGTCATTACATGGGATGGGTAATTTAAGTTAACTCTAAGGCATAAGATACAAGTCCTAGCCCTCAAAATATATTTTGAATTCATTTATTTTAAAACTCCTAGTAGGTTGTGGCTTTAAATTTTCATTTCTATAATTTTAATAAGCTATCCATTGCGACCTTTAATCTTTTGGCCATGGCTGCTATTTGTATTCTTTGTAGCTTTTGGGAATTTACCTTTTAAAACCCTAAACCGAGGGTTTCACTTCTTTGTAGGCCATGTTTTTAAAACACATGGCATCTATATATTTCAGTTTGGGTTTCCACCTTATGATATTTCTCATTCAAGGTTGTCATGAAAGAATGTGCACCTATAATTCATTGCTCCTGACTTGATAACTATCACATTGGCATTAAAGATTATTTATCATCAATCTCTTAACTTTAGAAAATTGTCACAATGGATATTATTTATGATGAAAATAAAAGGAGCACTATATATCAACATCCTTATATGATACTTTATCCTTGACTAGTTAAGTCTCCACACATAGACTATCATTTCTTTTGATATTGCTACATAATGGGCATTTTCAGTCTTATTGAAGTCACAGTCCCTTGAAATCTGTCACTAACCCATTTATCAATAATTATTGTCATTCATTTCATGGATATGGTTGTCCCATCCCCATGTGACCTATTCCCTATAAGCATAGTCACTAAAATGAACAAAACTACCAACTAAAAGTTGAGGATGATTTTCCTTACTACTTTGACTATCATAACTTGTTATTTTCTCCATTGTCTTACAGGCGCTATGAGGGATTTGCATGGTCTTAAGGCCTTATATACTTGATAGAAGATGTTTTTTTTTTCTATCCCTTTACCATCTCTCTGTCATAGTAGTGAGATGTGACTTGATGTGACTTCCCTCATATATTACTATGCTTTAAAAGTGTAAAAATAAGATTTGTCTCTATTTTGACACCATCATGATAATTCCATCACTTGTTATCTCATTCACATGTCTATCATAGGATTTATAACTTTCTTGCTTCTAAAGGGACTATCATGCTCTTTGAACATTTATTACATTTGCAAAACAGCTTTATCATCTTTCTTGGCATGTCACTGCATGAAATAATTATATAAAGGTCTCATGAAATGCTCTTTATCTTGGTACTATCTTTGGATCACTGATTTGGACTAAATCATAAACTGATAATAGAAGTATGCCTCTTTCATTGAGCAGTACAGGATTTCTGATATGGCAAGAGTATTCTATTGCATCTATGTTGCCATGGTTGATCCTTGTTAATCCAAACAATGTGTGCTAATAGAAACTACGACTGCTCTTAGTGTTTAAACTAATATTTTCTAATCAGAATATGCTATCCTTTTAAGATATATTGTTCTTTAAAGACAACTATTTGTTCCTTCATGCAAGACCAAATCTCCATATTTTCTTTGTTTTTCAATAATATATAGCACTAAAAACCACTGCTCTTGCTACATTGAATCACTATCCCATGTTGTAATTAATCATTGATCATCATTGTGTGTACTCACCTTGATTGTTCCATTAAAAAATAGATTCGATGAGTATATATTTCTTTAGTTTCAATCATTGTTATTTTTTTCATTATCATCCTATTCTTAGTGCTACACCTGACTTGTCTTCCTTCATCATTGTAATTGAAAAAGCATTCATTATTTGTGACAATGAGCTAACTAACTCACTGTTATGAATGATATATAGTTATTTAATATCATTACAAGCATGGAGACTCTAAATTCTCATCTCTATCAAAGTTCAATAAGATAGCACATTGGGCTCAACCCTTGTGGGAGCCACATTTAACCCACATGTTGTAGTTATATGTAAAACAACAATATTACTTCTCCTAATATGCACATGAAGCAAACAAGTTAGAAAAAAAAATGCATGTTTTAAGTGTGTATGTTCACTTCAATGATTCTCCTATACACTTGAAGTATGCATTTTTTTTAATGCATATTAAGATCAGTCTATACATGCATAGGTATATGGTCATATAATGTTTGTGATCTTCATTTCTTTGAGAATTTGTCTAACATCATTTATTTTTCTAGATGCAAGACAAGGAACAAGATGGAGCTAGGAAGGACAAGCAGTTCAGGGAAGCAACAAAGTAGGATGACATACTAGGAACCAATCATTTAGGCAATGAATGGTCACTCTCCTTATATGCGCATATTGTTTACTTATTCATGTATATATTCCTTTTTTAATTTTCATTGAATAAGTTAGTCCCATGGCTTGTGTGATACAATATGCATTTTAAAATATCAATAAAGATTACTTTGTCAGAAAATATTTGTGTAAATATTTCCTATGTTGCATGCACTTTTATAAATGCAATGATTCATTAATGTAATCTTGTAAATTATTTCATTTATGCACTTGAATTTAACTAGGAGAGGATAAAATGTACCTTTTCTTCTTTCAATTCAAAACAATAAGCTCTACCTGATTGAGTTGTAAGGAAAATCTGGTAATAGTTATATATGCAATTTGTCTTCAAATTGGGTCATTTGTGCTTGGTTCCTTTTTCTAATTCTTGTCTCTAGATTCCACATTTTTTAAGTTGTTGAGGGAGAATGTTGAGATTCGAGGTTTCCCCACATCATTTTGAGCTCGTTCGAGAGTATATACAACCTTCAAACATTGGTTCCTTGATATGTACCTTTTCGCCCTTCGATTTTGTCATGTTTTCTTTCTCATTTTGTGTGTGTGAAGTCTTGTCCGATAAATGTGTTGGTTTTTAGATTCCTACGCATTTCTCTCAATTTTGGCATATTTGTCAAGTGTTTTTGGTGTTTTTTGTCCAAAAATTGTGCATTTTTTCAAATTTGGCACATTTATTTTGAGTAGTTGTTGAGAAACTATGCAGTTGTCTGAAAATTGTGCACTTGTCAGGAAACTGCGCCCAATTTTTTGTGAAATTGTCCTAAAACTACACTTTTATCCTGAAATGGTGCTTTTGTCTGGCTTTTATTGAGCATTTGTCTCAGAACCTGGTAATTGACTCTATGTCTGTTATTTTTCTCTTAGCTTCATTTTAAACCCTAGCATGTGTCTCTTCACCATCATAAATATTGTTTTGTTACCATACCTATGTTGTAAACCTTAGCTTGTGTCCATTTACCATCATACATGTCATTTTTCACCTTAGTATGGGTCGTTTTTGTGTTTCTTTGAATGTTTGGAGTGAAACACTAATGTCTTGGTTTATGTCATTCATAGGAAAATCTTCGACTGCTTATGACAAGAGAGAGACATCATCATCACTTGTTTGATCTGATTGCCCAGTTAAGTGCATTGGAGTGAGAATTTCTTGATGTAGTGGGTTTGCATCATATCTATTACATGCTTCCTATTAGGACCCATATGGTGATGTTGACCACTCTCGTGGAGAGGTGGCACTCTAAGATTCCCTCTTTTCATTTTCCTACCATGGAGGCAACCATTACTCTAGAAGATGTGTGGATGATTCTTCATCTTCCTATTCATGGTGAGCTTGTTTTGTACCAGATCCAACAAGGTGCTTGTGCTATGCGACATTTGTTAGGTGTGGAACATGTGTATGTTTGTGATGTAGAGATTGATTTATCTAATTTTGTAGACAATGCTAACACTATTATTCTTTTCCTTTGTGGATTGGTATAGGGATTAGTTGTTCCTCATAGATGAGGTTGATAGTTTGTTGTGGGTTGGGGTGTATGTATTGAGAGTATGCTCGAGCATGGTGTGAGATATGCCTAGGGTGCTTGTTTTCTTTCCCATCTTGACCAGGATATGCACAAGGTGGTGTATCGGGGTGGGAGGTCAATGTCTATAGGTGTATCTCTTTTGCATGTTTGGGTGTGGGAGCGTATTTTAGTCACTCATCCTAATGGTATTGAGGATCATTCTCTGGGTGATCCATACTGCTATCATTATGGAGATTTTATGCACTACACTTTTCTTAGGGATCTGCATTATTGGCACCGTCTATTTGATGAGATGCTTGATTTTGTATGGAGACCTGACATGAGCTACGAGGTTTGGCCAAAGGATTTAGATCACTTTATGTATTTTTGATAGACTTGTTGGTTTCTTGGTCATTTATCATCCTTGATAGAGCATTATCTACACGATCGAGTATGTTGTTAGTTTATGAGAGACAGGGGAAAATTCCTGATGCCTATGAGGCTTAGTTTGGTTAGACTTGTCGGGAGGTCCATGTATGGGGTATTTAAGTTGATGCAGATACTTTTACCATCGATTTTGTAGCACTTGCTCCAATTGGTTGGGGTTGGTCACTTGGAGTGGAAAATCTAGGTACTACTCATGATTTGAGGAGTGGTGGACATGAGATAGGCCTTTGAGGCTTACCAATCCTAGAGGTGATCCTATTATGGGAAGAGATGGCATCGTAGGTCATCACGGTGAGCAACAATGTGCTAAGGTTCTTGTAGAGTATTTGGGTCAGGCTCAATGTGATGAGGCATTGGATATTCAGGATGAGTGGGTGCCTTGTGCATAGGGTCAAAGACAGGTTCCAAATCCTCCTTCACCAGCTAGGGATGTTGATTTGTTTCTAGCTCAAATGACTTTGGATAGAGATGCAAAGATTCCATGGTGACAAGCTATGGAGGCTTTGGTAGATACTTTGAGGGTTGAATGTGATACTATGAGTGTTGAGCGAGATAGTACAATTGGTAGACTTCATGCGGCAAAGGCTTAGGTAGTATTACTAACAATAGAGAGAGATTATCTTTGGTTAGATCGAGAGAGTGATATTCGTAGACAATATGTTGCAGAGGCTCAAGTACTGTTACTAATAGTAGAGAGAGATACTCTTCGGGTAAAGCGTGATTGTATTCTAGGTAAGCGAGATAGGTATCTATAGGCATCTACCTATTATTAGACTTTATATGATGCTACCATTCCTAGGGCCTCTCGGTGTCCACGGTTTAGGGAGCTTAGTGTTGTGAGCAACAATGGTGGTAGTGTTGGTGCTAGTGTAGGTGATCATTCTATGAGACAGCTAGATCATTTTGATTTTCAGTAGTGTTATGTCTATCTTGTTGGTTCATGGTGTAGAGGCATTTTGTAGACATGTGTGCTATACATATTCATTGGTCTAGTCAAGACCTCATATATATGTTATGATTTTGGTACTTTCCTATCACACTTGTGTCATTACAGATGTATTTATGACATATTATTTTTTGATGATGATGATATATATATGAGATATACCTTCTTCATTTCAGCCTCTTTGTATGTTTATGTGATGGTGATATATGATGATGTATGTTTATATGTGTTTTTGTTCTTTTGCAATGTATGGATATGATGTAGATGTAGGAATCATACTTTCTCTCATTTTATGATGATGGATGTTGATAGATGAATGCCCCATACATGATACATGATGTTTTTAATTGGTTTATTATCATCATGATATGTATTGATAACATTTGTGGATGTTGAATGGATATGGTACTGATGATGTGTTATCCAAGATGATTGTTAATTTAGAAGAATTATGATGATAGATAGAAAAATAATGTTAATTAGAAGAAATATGATGATGTTTGTTAGTTATTAGAAATATGATGATGGATAGAATTGATGATGTGACTTTGCTTCACTCTAAACACTTCGTTGTTTGAACAATCATTTTTGATGTAGAAAAATAGATACGATGTACCAAGGTATGAATTAGCAAGGTGACTTTGTATCCATTGCATGGACTTTGATTCTACAAACAAAGATTATCTTTGTCCATACCAGACATATGGAAACTTTTTTTAAAGTATAGGGGGGATTGTGTGAATTTTTTTTCGGACCTATCACATAGAGAGGTATAGAACATCTAACATGTAACTGCTTCATGAACTTTTTTAATACAACTTCTATACTCAATAAAGCAAGTATTCACCATGGTGATATTACAAACATATCTTACAAATAGAAAATTGAAATGATGCTCAATTGCCCCCATTCCTTCTTCTCTAAATCCTTATGGACATACTTGAAAGATCCTGGGAATGAGTCAATAAAATAAATCACATAAGTAAGACCACAAAAAGATCAAAACAAAGTTGTAGTATCACTTGCCATATTTGTTTAGGGTGGGGATATTATCTATTGTTGATCATGTCTATTGTCGGAATGGATCCATAAAGGCATATCTCAGGATGTTGTTGGGACCTATTTAAAAAGATAGGTAGTTGATACTTTGGCATTGTTTTTATCTGTTTATAGTTTACTCTTATGTAATTTTTATTGCTTGAAAGTTCTAGTTGTTGATGTTTTATTTTCTTTTTCTTTTTTTTGTCAAAAGGTGATTGGGACAGTTTGTTTATTGTGGATGTTGATGATAGGACAAGCCTTTTGTTTTTTTCTATGTTTTTATGATATTTTTATTTTGTTTTTAGGGTACTAACCTAGGGCCTCAAGGGCTCATCAAAGATAAGCCTTCCCTACATTTTCCATGTAGAGGCTCATAGTTCGCTTGGTTTCACCTTTTTCTATTTTGTGAATGTTTCTGGGATTTTGTATTTTGAATTTTTTTGGATTTTTTATTGTTTGACTAAGTGAAATAAAGCTTGTTGGAAACCTAAGGGGATTGACCTAGGGTCTCAGGGTCTAAAAATCCTTTCCTACATTGTACATGCAGAGACCATGTAGTTCAACCGTTTGACTCAAATTATGAACTATTTTTGGGTAAAAAAAATTGATAGCATGGATTGATATCCAATTTTTCTATCTAGAGGATATGTTGTGGGAAATTCGCTTGAACTAGTTGTGAGGTTCAAGAAAATGTTGATATCTTAGACTATTTGAGTGAAGAAATAACCCAACGATGTTGTTTTTTCTACATGTTTTTTATCTTTGTTGTTTTGTAGTGTTTTTGACTTTTGTTGTTTTATGACCTTGATTGAATTTTAACAGATCTAAATCACAACTAGCTTTGGGAAGCTACCCCAATAAAATGACTTACCCTAATCAGTGACAAACCATGGTAGGACACATGATTCATGAAATGGATGGGTGGATGCTATGAAAAAGTTTTGATAGATAATAATGTATGTTTTATTCATGTATAGAACCTGATTACTAGGTTTTCACTATGGTACTTATTCTAGGAGTGCCACAAAATGGTTTCACTCAAAGAACAATTTATTTCTCTTTACTATTTTTCTTACTTTATTTTTGTTTTTTTGTATTATTTTTTTCTTTTTTTTTCCATTTTTTGGATTTTTACCCTTTTGCTTGGGGTGTAAGATGTTGAAAGCTTGGATTGATACTTCACCTTTTTTTTCTAGAGGATATGTTTTTGGAAAGATTACTTGAACTAGTTGTGGGGTTCAAGAAACTGTTGATATCTTATAATTTTCAAGCGAAGGAATAATCCATGTTGTAGTCATCTTTGAAGGTTACCTTGGTAGTGTGTTAGTAGGATACCTTGTTGATGGGATGATTCCTAGATCATAACATGAGCTAGAATACATAGATCAAGATTTATTCTGAATCAAAATGCAAGCATTTTCCCCCAGTGTCTAGAAATGTAGGTGATGGATTATCTTATCATATGATAACATCTTTGGATAAAGTATGCCCTTTGGAAAATTACTCATGGCTCAGATAATGTTGGATAGGATAGGATAAATGATAGTGACTCATGTTGAGATTTTCTCCATAAGCAAGTGTAAAATGTATATCAAACATTAATCAAGATCAAGATAAGTTGGATTTTGGAAACAAATGGCTTGGATTTATTATGAATCAGTTGAGATGCTTCCACCTGGAATGATGCATGTAGATGCTTGATTCTTACACATGATATTTGTTTTCCAGGTTTTCATCACGATACTTGTCCAAAGTTCCACCATAGTGGTTTTCACTAGAGGACGATTTTTCTCTTGACTATTTTCTTGATTTTTTGATGTCACACAAGATGCTTGTTTACCAAGTTTTCATCATGGTGACCATTTTTTTCTCATGTTGGACTACTCGATGGTGTTGATATAGATTTTCTTGGTGTTGATATGGCTGTTTTTGTTGTCATGATGTGCCAACGATATCCTCCTTGGAGGAGTTATTTTTCTAGGATATAGGTGCTTGACTGTAACCCTTGGAAATTCTTATCTTCCTTGTCGATACTGGAGTTAACCTTACCTTGATGTGCACATCGCGATAGAGTGCCCTTAGAGTCCTTATGAAAAAGAGTTTTTTCCAACACATGGTTAATGTGAGATTTGGATATCATGGATGAAAAAATGCGTTGAGGGATATGATATTTAGATGGAATGGTCAATAGTTTGGAAACTTTGACTCTCCAAACTTGGAATGATGAGAAATGATGGGTGGATATGGAGATTTGATTGGTACCAATATCTTGATATACCTTGTAAGTCACTCTTAAAGATTTCTTTTGCATTGTTGGACATTTTTTATGGATGAACTTCCCTTTTTGATTTTTCCCCATAGTTTCTTTGACTAATGGAGTTTGATAGGGATGATTTTCTTGCTTTATATTTTTATCCATTTGAACTTTTCTTGTCCATTTTTCTTTGCTAATTATTTTTCTTTAATGAATTGTTCCTTTATTTGATATAGATTTTTCTTTTGGTTTTGGTCCCAATCAGAGGATGGAAATATATGCGAATGACAATTCATGACATGGCTAGTTGTAGAATTGGTATCAATTTCATCATAAGGAATCTTTGTGCTTTCTATGTTGATGCTTGCATTGGATAAAGCTTCCCCCAATATTATGGAAGTATCCTTGATGTGTTTATCTCCCTTATTTTCTGAATAAACAAGACCTTGATGCTTAGGATTTCCCATAATCTACATTGGTTCTAAGATACCCTTTTCATGTAGACCTAATCCTTTGTCTTGATAGTGAATCCGTTGAGAGAGTTTATTTGCAATGGGATATGTCTCACCTTGGAAAAAAGGTATTAATCCTTCATTGCTTTGTTGTGGATCTTTAAATGTAGTAGCTTCTTCATCGATAGGATCCTTTAGATGTGGGATAACTTCTTGATTGATATCTTCATATTGATCTTGTGAAGTATTAGATTTTAATGCTTCTTAAAGAGGTGTTTCTCATTTACTATCAACACAAAATTATTCCTCATGATCCATTTTTTATATTTCTTCATAGGATTTTTCTGATTCACAACTTATGTATAAGTCCTCTTCTTGATCCCCTTCTAATATGTCTATATAGGATGTTTCTAATTCACAACTTATGTATATGTCTTCTTCATGATCTATTTTTGATATGTCTTTAGCTTCTACTATGTCTTGATCTTGCGTACAAATGTTAAGAGTAGGAGACTCTTGTTCCTTGGTAATGATTTTAAGAGTATGATTTTAAGATGATCTACATGTCCATTAGGAGTAAGAATCACATGGGTAAACGTATGCGTGCTCGTTATATGGATTTTTTTTCTTTTGAAAAAAATGGGATGTCTTCGAAGATATTTTCCAAGTCATTATAGTATTTTGATGATAGGGATTCTTGATCTTGAATTTTTGTGGTATCATATTTGACATTCTTTAGATTACATTCTTGACATGGATTGATTTTAAAGAAGGTATTGCATGTAAAGGATCCTTGGATTTCCTCCAAACATGGATATATGGGTGATAGCTCCTGGCTTAGATATTTTCCATTGGTTATAGGTGTTGGATCAAGAGTCTCTTGATCATAAATATGTACTACTATGAGGTCAGATAGTACCAATATATTGGCCTGGGTCATTGCTAGACTTTGGTGCTTGATTTTGATCATGCTTGGGACTAAATTTTTGATGTATGTCCTCTTGCTCACTAGATGATGTAGAGACATTGTCAATGTGATCGGTGATAGATAGCTCTTGATCACCATTTTCAACTTTTGAGGTTGAGAAATTATCATTGTTGTCATTGGTAGATGGCCCTTGAACATCATTTTTAATAGCTATTTCTCCCTGATTAATGAGGTCTTGGATGAGGTTTTTGAGGGTAGCACATCTATTCATTGGATGACCCTTGATTTTATGGTACTCACATCATTCATACTAGTTATACCAAGGGAGTTTAAAGCTTGGTTCACCATAAGTTGGACTATCATTGATTTTGATAAGTTTCTATTGTACTAGTTCATGCATGATTACCTCTAAAATTTTTCCCAAAGGAGTCAATTTCCTTCCTGGTTGGTAATCCTTCCTTTGTGGCTTTTCCTGATTCTTTTGCTCTAGATTTTGTGGAACTCCTTGATACTCTATTTGAGATACATTTTGATATTGCACATGAGGTACACCTTGGAATTACAAAACTTATTGATACTGTGATTGAGGTAAATTTTGATATTACACTTGAGGTACACCTTGGTGTTATTGGACTCCTTGATATTGTTGATATTGGAAGTGTTGTTGATGTGGATATTGAGGTGTTTAAGGATTGTCAAGATGTTGATATGTAATGTTCTAAATTTTCACATGGCATTGATGATACGTCAGATTTCATCTTTGTTTAACTTCCTCAAGATATCTATCAATTTTATTTAGGGAATTTTGATGTTCTGGACTTATTCCTTGATGGGTATTTTGAAACCCTTGATGTTGTGACCCTTGATAAGAGTGATTTGGGTAATGGATCGATAGATTTTAGGGATTTTTTGATATTCAATACCCTATCAAAAGGTCACTTGGTTTATATCCTCATGGGCTACTCTCATCATTCATGGAATTTGTTGGTGGGATACTAATGGTATTTTTTTTGGCTTCCATATTTTTTTCTATGCTATGATTGTAATGCCCCACCTTGCAACCCTAAAGGAAGTTGTAATTAACGACTTAAGTGAACCAATTTTTTTTTTAATAAAGTGTAATAACATACACATTCACTTACTAATTAACAACAACCTCTAAGGCTACAAGGTTAGGAATACTTAAACCCACACATACATATTACATATAACCATAGCATTATAAACTTTATGAAATAAACATCATACATCATGAGAATACCACATGACATAATAAGATGAACATCCAAAATACAATCTCATAAACATTAACTTAATCCAATAACTACATCACTCATTCCCAGAATGAGACAATAGAACAAAAGTATAACAATTACATAATCTCACCTCATAAACATAAGAGGGATAAAATACTTATACAAAAAGAAATATTACAATGCAAGAAAATACAATAGAACCATGAGTTGTCCATCTCGATGTCTCGCCTCCATGAACTGAAGATCAAGGGGGACCCAATGGTTTTGGTGCATGTTCCTCCCAACCAATGTGGTACCCGAAGGCCCACCCCCCTTGCTAGGAGATAGTAACCACACAACATGGTCAAGATACTACTACCTCTAACCAAAGGCAAACTCAAACTAACTCATACTAAAATAACCAAGCAAATGCAAAAACCAAGTACAACTCTCACATCACTAACATAGGTCACATTGCTTCCAGACATAAAATAGACCAAATATGTTCAGAGAACCATACACGTATACAAATACCAATCACCAAGGGAATCTCAAGAGCATACACCTAAGAATCATAACCACTCCATCCCAAGGGGGAAACAAGTATAAGAACTCACTCCAACTATTTTGGAGGCAACAAAACACATAGTCCACTCCTTTCACAGGAGGCAACAAAATGAAAACACATAACAAGGTCACTCCATATAAGGAGACATGGATCCCATAATCCGCTCCTAAACCAAGGAGGTGCAAACATCCCCGTTCATGAAAAATCGGGTAATAACTGAAAATACACCATGCACTACACAAGGGAAGAACAACTGGTTGACATAAAGATTCGACAACCCTCATTCACTAAGTTCTTTAGGAAGCCTTACAAATTTGGACTAACACATAATCCCATATCCCAACATACAACATGACAACATAGCTACGGAAGCATTCAAGACATTTATTCAAATCTAGTATTTGGATTTCCTAAATCCATATTCATTCAATCGGTGACGTTAATCAGGTCAAAGACACACTTACAGGGTTAACTCAAAAATCATATACTCGTATTTCTATTTCCATTATAAGAAATCTTAAACAATTTAAACTTACATCCCTTTACGAAATACAGAGAAACTAGAACATTTAAGACAATCACTAGAAAATTACTACTTTTGGATATACTTAATCCATATCTCTTTCGTATTTCATTCACAATAATTAATTGCTCTAATTGAAATATAATAAACTAAAATAACTATTTACCTCATCAATATAAACAACTTTTTAATTTACTTTTAAATCGACACAAATCCATGCAAGTAAACTCTTTCCATTTCCTAACCAAAACTTACATCTCATTCAATTTTCTATTTAAAACATTCAATCCCTTTAATATAACAAAACATTGTTTCCCTATCCACTTTCCCATATACACTAATCAATCCATTTTAAGTCTCTATTCAATAATATTTTGCATGCATCTAATTAAAATGAAATACGATAATGAATTTACACCTTACCTATTTATATATATGCTCCATATTATATATACACCAAACATATATATTAATAAACTTAATTATAAAGATTCTTTAATATTCCAATCACAACGATTAATTTGCTCTATGGAAATAAAGCATAGTAACTATTGCCCTTTCAAAACTAACTAAATAAGTGTCTTTAATTTATAATAAAGGATGGACTAGTTCAAATAATTTAAGTTGAATCCATTGTTTTCTTTTAAAACTAACATAAATCTTCTACAATAATTCTTTTCAATTTTCTAACCACATTCTAAATCTCTTTCGATTTTCTATTTGAAACATACAAATTATAAAATATCTTTTCCCTTATCTATTTGACCATACAAACAATTCTTATCCTCTAAGTTCTTCATGCAAAACTAAATTACATGTGCCCAATAAAACTAAAAATAAATATTAAACATACTCCCAATCAACAATACTCATGCAATAATTACATCAAAAATATATATTGATATTCTTTACTAACCAAATACGTTATTCTAAAATATATCAAAATTCGATTTATAATTTTCTAAATGCTTATGTTATTTACCTTTAAAAAAACTAATATGTTTTATAACATCCTTTCCATTTTCCAAACCAACATAGAACATGATATTTTTAAGATACAATTAATTTAAAATAATTATATTTAACTAAATGTCTATTCTCAAAATAATAGATTAATTATTTTAATTAACCTATTTAAATAATTCCAACTTAGATTAATTCATACACCCAAATCCAAAATCTACATTAAAATGTCCAAATTCATAATCATTATATATTTCTATATATATACAATAATTATACATTATATAAAGTTAATTCTAACATTATTTAATCCTTATAACAAAGTCCATGTATAAAATGTTTTTTTAAAACAAAATATACATTAAAACCCTTACATAAATCAAATTCCACCTAAATATTTAATATAAAATAAAAACAAATAAAAAAATAAAATAAAAAACAAACAAAGATCCCCAAAGGTTTGGGGATGCGGTTGTGCGATACACAGCCGAACCCCAAAACTTTGGGCGGTCGAATGCAAAGAGGGGGAGACAGTGCTGCCCTTCCTCCACACACTGTGTGGAGGGCACTGCCAATGGCAGTGATGCCTCCCATAAGGCAGCAATAATACAGGGAGAGGGGAGGGGGCTGCGGAGGCCCTTCCTCCACAGTTGTCCCCTCATGGGGGCAGCAGTGGAGGCAGCGCCTCCCAAGCCTCCCCCAATAATTTCGTAAACCCTAACAATAAAAAAAATTTGCGATTTAAAGAATTTCAAAATTTTTATTAAGGACGTCGTACGGTGGCGGTTCAAGATTTAAACTATTATTTTATTCAAATACAATATATATATATGTATTATATATACATATAAACAATATATATATATATATATATACATATAAAGAATTTCAACAATAAACAAATTGGGGAAGTTTGTAAAAAATATCCATTTACAGGTGTAATTGTGCAACTTTTCAGAAAATCTCAAATTATCTAAAGACTTGAAACTAATTCTTTTAAATCATTTTCCAGAATTCTAAAACAATAAAAGAACAAGTATAACAAAACAAATCTATATTAAATTTAGAAGCTTCAAACCCTCAAGATTTTTCACCTAATTTCTACATAGGGTTTTCAAATTAAATTTGTTTTCCTACAAAGGGTTTCATTTTCTAAAAACATTCTAAATGTATTGTTCAATCTCTATGTTTGAATTCCAATAACAAAATAATCGATTTCTTCAAATAATTTAAATTCAACTAAGGTTTTCACATTTTCCATTCAAGAATTTTCACAAAGCAAAAGCTGTAAATTTATTTAATTCTCTTCTTCTAATAAAAAAATTTCTCTTCTCAAACAGATTTAACAAACAAATCTTTAATCACTACTATTTTAAAAACAGTCAAAACAATAAAACACAAAGAGGAAAACCTGGTTCAAGAAGCTACAGGAAAGATGAATTTCTAATGCAAGCCTCCTCCAAAGATTTCTTGAATTTCCTTCAATCATCCAACGAATCCAATCCAAAACCCAACAAATGCAAACAATCTTTCCTCCAATCAATTCTACAATCCAACTTTCTTCAAATTCTTCTTTGTCCAATTTTTTCCAAAATTTCTTCTCTGGTATAAAAATGAATTTTTCTAAAGACGTTTTCTACCCTAAAATTAAAACATCTATTCCTTATAAATCAAAAATACCTAATGCAACCCTAATTCACATTACATGCAAATTAGATATTTCAATCTCAATTTCAATTTTTACAACCCTAATTCACATTACATGCAAATTAGATATTAATTTCAACTTCAATTTTTGAGAAACCCACTTTCAATTTAAAATGCAATTTCAAATAATAAATTAATTTCCAAAGTTAAAACTCATTTCCCAAGTAAACATTTAATTACAATTTCTAATTTAATTCCCACAAGTTGAAATTAAATTCCAAAATTAATTTTGATTATTTTATTTCCTTTCCTTCTCTTGCATCACATTTAATTAATTAATTTAATTATTTAATAACTAAATTCAACCCCCTTAAATAATCTTGCATCACGTTTAATTAATTAATTAAATTATTTAATAACTAAATTCAACCCCCTTGGATTAAATTTAATTAATTAAATAAATTAAATACAATTAATTAATTTAAATATAAAATTTTATCCACATTGCATTACTTAAATTAAATAACCATCAACA
This sequence comes from Sequoiadendron giganteum, assembly GCA_007115665.2. NCBI lineage: Eukaryota > Viridiplantae > Streptophyta > Pinopsida > Cupressales > Cupressaceae > Sequoiadendron > Sequoiadendron giganteum. The sequence goes on from CM021100.1 coordinate 628,206,727, forward strand.
TGATTTAAATGCAATTATTCTAAATATCTATTTCCAAATCAAGAATCCTTCAGAATTAAATAACATTAAAGCAAGACAGACAATGACTCGATACACACAACTGACGACACACTAAGGCTAGGGTGTAACTTGACACATGTTACCTAGCTACTATCTCCCATTCAACTTAACTGTTGGATCAATACGCTCAAACCTGTGAACCCAGGTGGAGTCGATGTCATGTACCTGCAATCCTGCAACCAAGTAAACAACATCATACAATATATCCAACATATAATACACACTGTGAAGAATAAATTACGGATTCGCAGGGTGCTCGCAAGCGAGTGATGCGAACCCATCTTCTTCACCAATACACTTATCAAAACTGACACTTCCATCATAATCCAATAATCTCATAATAACATCTCATGTTAACTTTACAACATCATTAATCCATATAGCATGTAAATTAAAGCCTCAGATAACCAAATCACATCACATAATATAGTTGTCGCTCAATAGTAGTGATCAAAACATCATAACAAAATGTATCCAGTATCAAAGTAGCTGCAACCAAACATAGCATAAAGCAAACTGAACAAGAAGCAAAATGGAGGGGTATTACATTGATCTCATGGTTGTCATAAAAAACATGGCTCTCCTTTGGGAAAGTGGTGTACTCTCTATTTGACTCAAATTATAAAGACCTGATGTTTGTCCTACATATTATGTAAGATATTGGAACTATTGGAACAAACCCAAATTCTGACAATAGTAAAAGGAATAAAAGTTTTGATTGTTTCTGGAAGCCCATTTGTAGAAGTTATATACCAACCTAGTTTTGGTTTTGTGAAGTTCCCAAAGGTATTTCATGAGAGCTTTTAGACTTAGATGCCCGAGTTTGAAATGATGACATGTGGTCTTTACCTTAGGGATCTTGACCTTACGTGAGATCATGAAGGGGATAATTATTTCCATGCAAGTGGTGGTAATATGGGTTTCTATGTTGCTTTGTTAGCTTTCTCTTCCTCTTTTTCTAGGAAAAGTGATGTGGTAAGAAATTGGTGGGGTGTTTATTTCTTCTGAAAAATGAAGGTTCTTAAGCTAATTATGATTTATGTTTGTTCACCTTCGATATATGTGAGATGAGGTTGAAGGATCGGGTGCTGCAAGATCTGGTTGTTTAACTGGGGCAGTTGGTCACCAAATGGTCATAAATTTTGGTGGTTTAATGGGATGGTTGTTGTGAAGCTCAAGACCCTAGGGTTTGAGTGTTGTTTTAGAATGATACTACTTCTTGGAAATAAAAATGTTGAATAACTAAGGTCCATATTCCACTTCCTTATCTAGAGGATATGTTGCGGAAAATTCTACTTGTACTATCTGTGAGTCCCAAGTAACTATTAATATCATGGACGTATAAGTGAAGGAATGACCTTAATGGTTTGTTTGATTTTTATTTCAAATAGGTAGGATGCAAATAATGGATGTGGGACTATCTGATCTTCTGGCTTTCCAATTGTCTTGGTTCGAACAATGATCTTGTGAACAACTCTTTTTCAATTTTTTCTCCGTGTTTTGAAGTATGGAAAGTGATAAGACAACACTTGGACTGACTCAACAAGCATGGACTTATGTGACCTTCATGTCTATAACTTAGGATGTGAAATCACAACACCCAAGCCATAGTTTCCAAATGTTTACTTTGATTAATGTACCATGAAATCAAATCCATAATGTTCAGAAACCTTTTAGGAAAGATCCTTTCAAAAGGGTGCAAACATAAGACTTCTCTCACAATTTTGCACTAAATCAAAGGATTTTGTGGTTTAACCATCTTGTTTAATGTTTTTTTTTAGTGTATTCTTTTTCTTTAGATGAAACACAAAATTTTGTGTAAAATTGTTTTGAATGTAATAGGCCAAGTTTAACATAAACTAGCAATTACAACCCTAGGCGATATACACCATTTTCTTAGTCAGGCTTTCCTCATGCTCCGAAGAGACAATTTTGCATGTAGCTTATGGCACGAGCATGTATTTCAAAATGGAAAGTAACTTCTCAGAAGTAAATTTTGATGCACCACTTTTAGAGAATGTTTTTGGATAATAGGGTGGCTTCTAAAACAATTTGGTTCTTAGTGATAACTATGAACGCAAAAATATGACACTCACCCACTGGCCACTTAAGGCTCTTTAACAATTCCCATTCCAATTAAGGTATGGGATTAGGTGCAGTTTGTTGTTAGCACGACTTGAAGCTACTTTCTTACGAGTTTGCAACCTTTAATATAGTCTGCCAATAAATATGCTTCAAGACCTTGCAATGATTTCTCCAGTGTGTGATGTATCTCAAGGCATAGCCCCCTCTTTAAGGTAACTTAAAAATAAAGTGCAATGCTAAAAAAAAATGTTCATTCGCTCACCCAAGATCGCCAAAAGGTGCGAGGGGAGAAGATAAAACACTTTTATCTTTTCCAATCAATGAATGCACAGTGAACAATCCATACCAATTTGATTCATTTTAAAAACCTTGAGCGATGTTATCCCCAAAAATTTGTGAGTAAACAAAATAAAAGTTTCTTTAATTTGCACCAATACGAAATGTTCAAGACATCAAGCAATTAAGATAGCAATGGTGAAATATCACAAAGAAATATTTGTTCATTTTTATGAGCTCCAATAGAGGTGTTTCTAAGAAAGGAAATCCTTGTCCTATCTTGGTCAAAAAAAGTAAAAACGTGCGTGCATCAACAAAATGAAAAATGATTTTTCTCTTTATATGTACCAAAATTAAAGGTTCCTACTTCTGAAAACATTAAATGTGTTCATTTTTAGAGCCCAAAAGTTTTTTTGTTCTTTTTATGAATACCAAACAAAAGTTCCTAAGTTAAAAAGCTTAAAATTTGTTCATTTTATCAACCCCAAAATCAAGTGTGAGTTTGTTGTTGTTAATTTTTAGAGCACCAAAATAAAGTTCCTAAGTGAAAAAAGCTTAAAATTTATTCTTTTTATCAGCACAAAAATCAAGTGTGAGTTTGTTGTTGTTCATTTTTAGAGCACCAAAAAGAAAGTTCCTAAGTAAATTAAAAGTAATTTAACAACTGGGACTGATCGTCTTCCCTACAATAAACATGTTAAAGTTGTAATCCTGCATCAAATCTATCAATTCCTCCTTACACATCCAAAAAAAACACCTGTTAGTGAAAAAAACCTATTGGAAGAGTGCAGGATTGGTGCATTTGTCCGTCAAAACAAATTCTTAGAACAAAAAATACAAATGAACAAGTTTTAGACAACTGCACAGTTTTAGAAACAAGTGCTAAAAACCCTGGAAAGCAAATGCTAACTTATGAAAATACAAATTCGCCAATTTCAAAAAAATGTACCATTCCCATGAAAAACATATAGTTCTTTTGAAAAATGCATAATTTTATTGATAGAAAATTTCTCAAACTTTCTGAACAGATGCTCAAGTTTTCTAGATGAGCACGTGAAAACTTTGACATGAGCATTTATGAGACCTACAACTTCAAAAATGACTCAAGCGAATGTTGGAGGAGGGGACAAGGGTCTCACTAGGAATGCCGAAATATGTGAGGGGGAAAAGGATGTTAGATTAATGATCCAAGAAGGACATGAAAGAAATCTAACAAAGAAATCTAATCTACAGCCAAAAAGCTTAAATCTAAAATCCGGAAACTCCTTTATTAAATAACATGATGAGGAACATACTGATTACCAGATGACATGAATACAAATGATAGATTTTACCATCTCATAGTGGAGTGTGTTCGCTTGATGTTGGATTTCTCTTATCACATTGAAGCCTTCAATGTTCATGTGGAAAGTGTGGATGAATGATTGTTGTGTTTGGTTCATCGAAGACAATGGATGGATCTCTCTCAAGGATGATCTTGACAGAACTTCATCGCTCAATGTATGTTAATTATTTGATCCTATTTTGTGAGGAGAGAGGTTTTTTATATAGAAAATGAGATTTGAAATGGACGATCAATATCATATTGAAGAATATCTAGATCAATGGTCAGAGTGTGTTGAGAGGATTTAGACATGAGAGAATTGTGCAAAGTGGATTTCACAATTTGTGTGATTGGGAAATAGATTGGCTAGTTAGTGATGTGATTGATCAGTTAACATAATAGATTGATCGGTCAACTTTGTGATTTCTTAGTTAGGAATGTGATGTTTTAGTTAACAAATTAGATTGCTTAGTTAACAAATCATAATTTTCTCAATCAAAAAGTGGGTGAGGAATATGAATTAATTGATTTAATTAATTAATTCCTTTTTCGAGTTTGAACGTGCAAATCAAGTTTGACTTTTGCAAACAAAGTTGCATTAGTTTGATTTTATTTTTGATAATTGATTTGAATATTTTGATTTAATTATTCAAATTTTGAAGGGAAAGTGTCATAATTAAATTATTATTTAATAATTTAATCCACTTAGGGGAATAAGATGATATAATGATGTAATTAAATAATTGACGTTATTTAATCAATTAGGATGAGATAAAGTGAGATTAAGAATTTATTAAATAAATGAGATTTATTTAATTGGTTGAAATGATGACAATGTGAATTAATCAAATAATGTTGTTTTTTTAATTAATAGAGGAATTAGGGTTTTTGAGACTTTATTATATAAATTAAATTTATTAAATATGTCAAAAATGATGAAAAAGTGAATTAATTAAATAGTGTTGTATTATTCAATTAATAGAGGAATTAGGGTTTTTGATGTCATTTTGATGTGATGTAATGTGGTGTGATGCAAGAATGTTGCATTATGATTTTTAGATGATTTGAGATATTATGAGATAGTTTTAATATGTTATGGGATGATTCCAATTCATTCCAAAGTGTTACGGGATGATTCAAAGTCATTTGATTCTGAATTATTTTGAGGCATTATGAGATGATTTTGAGTCATTTAGAAGTGTTATGGGATGATTTTGGGTCATTTTGGAGTGCTAAGGGATGATTCTGAGTCATTCTGAAGTGTTATGGGATGATTCTGAGTCATTCTAAAGTGTTACAAGATGATTTCAAGTCATTCTAAGGTGTTACGAGATAATTTTGAATCATTCTAAGATGTTACAGGATGATTATAAGTCATTCCAAAGTGTTATGGGATTATTCTGAGTCATTCCAAGATGTTACACGATGATTCCAAATCATTCTCAAGTGGTGTAAGATGATTCCAAGTCATTCTAAAGTGTTATGAGATGATTCCATGTCATTCTAAGATGATTAGAGATGATGTTCCATATCATTTGATGTTGTTTGAGGTTGTTCGATGTTTTTCAATGTTGTTTGATGTCATTCAATGTTGTTTGATGTTTTTTGAGGTTTTATGATAGGTGTCAAGTCAATTTTACATGTCTATAGTTCTTGAATAAAAAATTATGAATATATCTTAATAAATATTATAATTTGGAAAAATTATTTACTTGATCAAATTCCTTAAAAAAATATGAAATTACTTGAACATTTATGAAATTACTTGAACACATATGAAATTACTTAAACATATATGAAATAACTTAAATACATTACTCCTTTTTGACATCTAAATGATAAATTACTTAATGAAATGAATAAATTATCAATAAAATATGAAATAGTCATCAAAATTGACAATAAGAAATGTTATACAAACAAAAAACATTTAACAATCAATTAATTATCAATTCCAATCCATTTAAATCATTTGAACTCAAATAAAATAAATAAATCTCTTATGTTGTTGAAAAAATGTGCACATAAAGTGGAGTCTATTGTAGTGGGACCAAATGCATGATTGTAATGTGATTTTTTGTCCATTACAAATGCATATAAACTAAAAAAAATGTGTGTGTGTTATTTTTACATAACATTTATGCATTATGTTTCCATAACAAGTAAGCTTTATTGGCCCATAAACTTAAGTTTTTTCACTTTGGCCTCCATTTAGAAGCACCTATAGTGTCAAAAACGCATACGTGCTTTTAAATTTTAATAAAACATATATGTTATTTTCAATTTCTAAAACATGTATGTTCTTTTCTTATTTTCAGGTTTGGGGGATGAATTTACCTTTACAAAATATGTACATTCTCTTAACGTCACAAACTTCATATGCGTTTTTCTTAGTTTTGTGTTTAATCTATGGGTTTAGCTTTACAAACCACATATGTGTTTTTAACTAAACAAAAAATGTAATGTTTTTAACTAAACAAAACATGTACATGTTTTTAACTAAATAAAACATGTACACATTTTTAACTAAATAAAACATGTATGTGTTTTATTTATTTTTGGGATGATCATGGATCTAATTTACTAAAACCTAACACCTATACACTTGACCCTAAACTCTATACCCATAACCCTAAGCTCTATACCCATAACACTAAACCTTAGATACCCTATACGATCAACCCTAAACCATAGAGAGAGGGATTAGATAGAGAGAGGTAGTTATAGGGAACTAAAATCTATACCCTATATCATCAATTCCCTAAAGCTTATACCTCAACCTTAGGAACTCAATCCAATAAGTTAAACCCTTAGCCATATACTCAACCCTAAACCCTATATCTTAAACCATCAACTGCAAACCCATAAACCATAGATCCTACAGCCTAAATAATGAATAAATTAGAGATATTAAATGGAGAGAAGTGATATATAGGGAAGAGAGGCCGAGAGAGAGATATATATGTGAGATATATAGAAGAGAGAGATATATGAGATATATAGAAGAGAGATCTCCATAGGAAGGGAGGGAGAGGTAGGAAGGGGAGTTATATAGTGGAGAGAGAGGTTAGATAGAGAGAGCTAGACCTAGATGAGAGAGAGAAGTGATATAGAGAATAATAGAGAGGGGGAGGAGAGTAGAGAGGGGGATATGTGAGACTTAACCCTAAACCTTATCCCTCAACCTTGGGAACTAAATTCAATAGGTTAAAACCTTAACCATATACTCAACCCTATACCCTAAAACCTCGAGCCTAAACCCTAAACCCATAAACCATAGGCCCTACACCCTAAATAATGAATAATTTAGAGATATTAAAGGGATAAAGGAGAGAGAGAGAGAGAGAGAGAGAGAGAGAGAGAGAGAGAGAGAGAGAGAGAGAGAGAGAGAGAGAGAGGTGATATATAGAGAAGAGAGGCAAAGAAAGATATATGGGAGATAGATTTGTTATTCTATCTTAAGTGTTTAGATTTTTTATTCTAAGCATTTTATCATCATTACATTTATTATTCTAAGCATATTATCATCATTGCATTTTCATGCCTTAAGTGTTTATATTTTTTATTCTAAGAATACTATCATAATTACATTTCAATCTATTTTAGTGTTTATATTTTTTATTTGAAGCATCTTATCATTATTTCATTTTTATCTAAAGTGTTTAGATTTTTTATTCTAAGTGCATCTTATCATCATTTCATGTTTTCATCTTCAGCGTTTAGATTTATTATTTTAAGCATCTTATCTTCATTGCCTAAATTCATATTAAGTGTTTAGATTTTTTATTCTAAGTATCTTATCATCTTATGTGTTTATTATATTTCATATCCATAACATATATATACATTCTCCATTTAAAGATACATTCTAGATTCATTTTAAACCATATGCATTTATATCTGCTTTTACATTAACCTATATATATCATAAATCACATACACCAATAAAAGCTTTATTATGAGTCCATTTATATCATAATCAACATTAAAATAATCCATTCTTGATCATCATATAGATAATCTCCTTGACCTCCTTGATCTAGCTGATCTAGATGTCCCAAACATGAAGTACTTTATATAGCTTTATAAAACGTGTACATACTTTTAACTTAACATTTAACACGTATGTGTTTTTCTTATTTTTGGGCCTACATTGGATTTAACTTACCAAATACCTATTCACTTAACCTTAACACCTATACACTTAACCCTAAAATCTATACCCATAACCCTAAGCTCTATAAAAATCATCCTAAACCCTAGATACCCTATACAATCAACCCTAAACCCTATCCCTGAACCCTAAATTATAGAGAGAGAGAGAGGTAGTTCTAGGGAACTAAAGCCTATACGCTATACAAGCTATACCATCAATTCTCTAAACCTTATCCCTCAACCCTAGGAACTAAAGCCAATAGGTTAAACCTTTAACCATATAATCAACCCTATACCTTATACTCTCAACCCTAAACCCTATTTTTCAACCCTAGGCCTTAAATCCTATAGGATAAAACCCTTAGTCATAAACCCTACACCATATACTCTCATGATCCTAAACCCTATCCCTCTTGAACTTGGACCCTAAGGCCTATATAATAAACCCTCAACTATATACACTCAACCCTAAACCCTATATCATGTACCCTTAACTGTAAATGATGTCGCTTCACCCTAGGCCCTAAAGCATAGGGGATGAACCCTTGACCCTATACACTCAATCCTAAATGATATACCCTCAACCCTATACACTATATATGATATAACCTCAACTCTAAACTCTATAATCAACCCTAGGTCATAACACCTATACACTCTACCCTAAGCCTTATACCTTCAACCCTCAAGTTTATTATACCCTCAAACCTAGACCTTATAACTCAATATTATACTCTCAACCCTAAACTATACACCCTATATCATCAATTATAAACCCTAATACATAAATCTTATGTACCCTATATGTTAAACCCTAAAACCCAACATTCATAATTTAACATGAAAACCTACATAATTAAATTTAATCCCTAAACCATAAACTCTCAACTCTCCATCATAAACCATGAAGAAAATGATGCTTAGAGAGATGTAAAGAGAGTTAGGGACTAAGGTGGGGGAGAGAGAGTTGGATAGTTGGATTCAAGAATACTATGCTTTTAGTGCAGGATAGTACTTAAGTGTGAAATTAGGATTGTGTTGATATGCCTTTACATGCATGAATACATAGTTTCCTAATTTTAAATTTTAAATATATATATGTGTAATACCAACTATACTAATTTCCTCTAAAATAGATACTCAATGATTGTCTAGTTTTATCCCCTCTTCAATAATTTCTTTTTTTTTTGCATGATTCATGAACCAAAAAATTATTTATTTTCTTTATTTGTTTACCTATAATTTTACAAAACACGTACGTGTTTTAGCTTGCACAAAATGTGTTCATGTTTTGGCTTATAGAAATCACGTACACATTTTTTATTGCAAACAACGTGTACACATTTTGGCTTGTACTTAGGCTTGGATGACAATCCTTAAGTTTGGATGGTTCTTTTGCCTAATTTTCACATGATTTTATCCTCCATTATCATTTTCCAACTTGCTTGTCATTAGGTTTACACATTATAAATCAAATCTTAGTAAAACTACCACCATAATTTCACATGTCTTCTAAGCTTTGTAACCATATAATTTTTTTTTAGATTTGAACTAGATTAAAAAAATTATTTTATTTCTTTCACTAATATTTTCATAGTTATCAAAGACATATGTATTGAATTTTTTTAATAACTTTTGACCAACTTGTATAAATCTAAAAAAATTAAATAATACTATTCTACACTTCATTCTTTAGACATTGCTAAAAAATTGTATTTTCGATTATTTTGGTGCAAGTTATGTGGCACACACGCTCGGTGATGTGATTTTTAGGATGCATCCACTTTGAAAAATCATTAAAAAATACTAAATAAAAAATTAACTAAAACTATACTTCTAGTACTCACTCTTAACTATATTTCTGCCAATGAGTTTTTGAAAATACTAAATGCAACTAAAAAATTGAGGGGCACACACAAAACACTATGTTATATGTTTTTGAAAAAATAGGAACACTTTTGTGTGTGCCAAGCATTTGATCCGCTTAATCTTATCTACTTTTGGAAAAAAATAGTAGTTTAGAAACTAGATTCAAAGTACTACAATTCTTGTTCTTTTGGTATCTTACAATTTTGATTGCAATAATCTCAAATCACTCCTCCAAGTTTAGGTTTAGATGATTTAAAAATAAAAGCAGCCACTTTTGACCCCCTTTTGTGCACCATGTTGGTGCACTTTCCTCGAATCCCTAGTTGACACGGAAGAGTGTTAAAATATAATGTTATATTATATTTAAAATGTTCAAATGCATTGTAGTAGTGATGTACAAGAGTGTTGTATGTAAGTGTAATGAATGGAAGGTATGTGATAAAAGTATGAAGAAAAGAGGTAGAACCAATATCAAAGGGTCAATTTGAGTGTGAGAGAGTATCAGTTGTGTCTTTGGTGCATGTCAGAGTTAAATTTCAAATATGTCATTATTTCTATATTCTAGTAGGATTGGTGTTTTACCTTTTGTGTTGTTCAAGTAGGGGATTCGTGTCTCTTTTCAATGGGGATTGGTGTATCCAGTAGGTTGGTGCCTAAAAATTAATTTGGGGATTGGTGTCTCCAGTAGGTTGGTACCTACATATTCATTGGGGATTGGTGTCTTCAGTAGGTTGGTGCCTATATCAAATTATAAAATTCACTTATTATATTCCTTCTTGTGAGTGTTTCACACCGTGGTTTTTATCATCTTGGGTTTCCACATATATTTGGTGTTATGTGTTATCTTGTGATGTGCTTTAATTACTATCCTATATGGTTCAGTGATCTTCATGTTGAAAATATATATAATAGTTACATAAAGGTTTCCAATCTAATTGATTGATCTATTGATTCACCCCCTCTTAGTATATTGTGTGCCCTTCATAAATCTTCTTAAGGGGTCTCTTCTTGTCTACATGTAATAATTTTGAGATAATTTCAACCTTTCCCGCATAATGATAGTAGATAATTTGGTACTTGGAGTGATATATAATAGTCCTAGATGCTAAAAATATAAATAGTATGCTAGTAAAGTAGGAAAAATATTCAAAGACCTAAATTCTCTTATAGATTGGCACCATCCCTAGTAATGATACCAAAAATGTATACTCCCTTCATTAACCAGTAAATTTGGTGTATTTGAGGCCTGTACTCAAATCAAGGAACCTAGATATCCTTTATCAAGTGAATCATCAGCTGTGAGGGTTACATTTATAATGTCAGACCAAGAGCATATCTTCTTGGATGATGTTGGTACCATGTATATTGCCCGAATATTTTTGGGATTTCCTAGGTGGTTTAGTATAGGAATATAACTAGCTTATTCAAAAAATAATTCATATAAAAAAAATAGATATCATATAAAAAATATCTTATAGCTATTTCTATAGGCTAAAGCTAGTGTTGTGCATTTTGTAGAGAACAAGAATTAATTTATATGGATAACAGTTATGAGTCTCTTGATAATTAACCAATGATCTATACATAAAATATTGAAACAAAAAATCATGAATACTAACAAAAGAGTTGCAACATTACCTCAAATGGTCCCTTTCTTGGGTTTTTACACTCTTATAATTCATAAATAATTTAGTCAATCCTTTATGTCCATTCATTCACATTCAAACTAACACTAACTAATATTAGTTGCTCTTGATTATTTTTCAAGAAAAAATGATATAGAATGTTGAAAAATCATTGTTGTGATTCTACCTTAGATCTTTGAATATATAGATTTTTAATTCAATAACCAATCTTAATTGTCCCTAGAAAATCGGACTCCTAACCATCTACTTTACAAATGTTGAATAATTTCCAAAATATAGGAAGAGGATTATTTCATCTTAAAAAATAAAACAAGAAACTTTAAGAAATAAAATCTTAGGGTAATTCTTCTAATTGTGATTGAGGAATTGAGATCATTGGCATGTCTAAGCAAGTGGAATTATGTATACAAAAAAATAATTATTGCAATGTTGGCAATTATATGCTAGCATGGAGTTTCTTCCCACTCTTCATGATATATTTTTTATTGCGGTTGAGATTATATTTGCATGCCCTTTCTCTGATGGATGTGGGTTCCCTTAGCTACAAGTATCTCATCTATATGGGTCTACAAGTGAGTGATCCTTTGACTACACTGATTGATCTTGTGGCTATTTGTCTACAATAATCCTTCTGCTATGTGTTGTCTACTACCTTTCATGCAAGGTTGGTTTCTCAAAAATACTTATATGTTATAAATACCATAATTCATAATAATATACTATCATATATTTTCAAAACAACCATATAAGCATGAAAAAATTGATCCATCATTTATCTATATTAGTGCTTTATAATTTAAGTATCAATCATAAATTTTTAGGAATTTCCAAGAGAAATGCTTCAAAGAAAAGGAAATAAACATAACTAATAGGTAAAAATACTAGTATCATCACACACCATAGCATAATAAATTGTTGAAAGGAATAACATGACTCTAAAGGAGATGGATAGTTTCGTGATTCATTCCCATTCTATTGCTCCAAGATATTTTTTTAATCACTTAATTATGTTACACATATTTAGATTCAAGTTCACAAGGCCTTGAAATATATGACTCCTTTTGAAGCTTGGTATGGAAGGAACTATTTTTGTGGAATTTTTATACTTTTAGCTCTCTTTCTTGAGCACTCTATTAGAGAAGTGCAATTATTTTGATCCTCAAATCTATCCTTGTATCTTTGTTGGATATCCTAATCATATCAATGGGTATCACTCTTGGATCCAAAGATTCATGAACTCTTCATTAAGAGGAATGTTAAATTCAAGGAAATATCTTATAACTTGGCATCTCATTCTTCCTCCATAATGGAATTATATGATTGTGACTCAACAGATTGCATCTACATAGGGTTCAATTATGTTGAGGATTATTGTCCTTCGTCCCCAAATTTATTGCCTCAATGGGATTGAGAAACTCTATAGTCAAAAAGAAAATTTATTGGTGATCCTTCAAACACTCACATGACTTATCCATAGAATTAGCAACTTCCATATGTATAAACTACCTCTAATTTTTATCATTATCATTTAAGGAAGGTTTAAGAATTATTGAGTAAGATTCATCAATAGAGGATGATTTTAGTTCCTTGATGAAGAAATCCATGTGGGACCTTGTCCCTCTTCCTAAGAGAAGAAAAATGGTTTGGTGTAAGTGGATCTATCAAACCAAATTTTTATTGTATATAGCTATTGACAAGTTTAAAATTAGGCTTATGACCAAAGGTTTACTTTAAGTTCCTAGTTTTAACTATAGTAAGAAATTTTCCCTATCATGAAAATTAATTCCATTTAATTAACTCTTTCTATTACTATAGCTTATGGTTGGGTTTTACATAATATGGATATGAAGAGTGCATTTATCCATGGGGATATTCAAGAGGAGATTCACATGGAGAAACCACAAGGATTTGCTTAGGATTTTTCAATGGTTTTTAATTTGATGAAATCTATCTATGGCCTCATCTAGGCCCCTTAAGGTTTGGTATGTAAATATGAGCTCTTTTCTTCCATCAATCAAATTCTTTATAAAATGTCACTTTCCCTCTTAAATATGTTTAATTATTAGCAATGGATTTAATATATTAAATGTTAGAGATAAGATAATTTACAAGATATAATGTCATTAAAATAATGTGTAAACTATAATATGTAATAATTAGACAAGAATTCTAAAGTTAATAATTAGCATAGTAAATTGAATAACACATCCATATAATTCATTCAATTTAACATCAAAATCATAATATTCCAATATATTTTAATATTAATGGACTTCAATACTTATTTGAATAACAACACTTGGAAAAGATAATCTCACCCTAGGAAGATGTTGATGGTATTGGATCTTGATGTTGAACAATCTAGGAGGAACTAGTTCCTTTCAAAACAAAACACACTATTGCCCTCTACACAAGTGTTGGCTCAATAGAACAATTCTCAACACAAGTGCATGCCAAGCCCTTTCCAAGACCGTCTAATTTGTGCGTTGTACCCTGAGTTGGACACACTCTATGTACCCCCTTCTCCAATGCCCATATCTCACCAAACCACTTTATTCTTCCTTTAATAGTCTTCATGCCTTTCCAAGTCTCACATAAATGCTTTATATAAGCATTAAGGGGTGATTTCCAAACCATAACACCCTTTTACAAAGGTTTCCTTATAATAATTATTTAAATAAATAATTATTCTTCCCTTTTTAAAGAGATTTTATACATATTATTTGTTAATATTTATTTTAACCAAAAGGATCATAATATCCTCTATTTTTTTATCTCCCTTTTAATTCTAAAAAGTTATTTTATAACTTTCGAGCTTCTCTTGGGAAAAAAATCACATAATATTTCTCCCCTTGTAAATTAGTTGTTTTCCTCAGTAGCATGAGATACCTCTTCATCACAATTGAAAAAAAACATAATCAATAATTAAAGCAACTAATAATGAATATATATATATATACATACTTCATCTACATATTTTTCTTCTTTTAATTCATAGATCTCTTTTTTAAATTTTTTTAAAGTTAACAAGTAATTTCAAGAGAACCATTTTTCCAATCAAAATTATGACAAGGATTGTAAATACATACATATCAATAATTTACAATCAAAGAAACTAATATTGCTCTATATGTTTAATCACATATATTTCAACATTATCAACTTTATCTCATGTAACCCATTTTATTTAATATAGATGTTTTAATCACTTACCTATAACTTCAACATTAAATTTACTAGATCATTCTCATGTGTTGGCATAAAATTTACCTAGTGAATGACATGCATATCCTATACTGTGTAGTCACTCATAGCTGAACTATATAATTTATATAGTCAAAATATATTATAAGTTGATAATCATGCATTCTGAACTACATTAGTATCCTCTTTTTTCTATATGTCAAGTATAACTGAATTGAAACACTTGTATAAAGTTATCCTAAAAGGATTTCATATTTTTTCTATACAATACTTTATAAGGCACATGTACAAAGTTATTGGAATGATCAAGTCTAATAACAAAGTGCAATAGGGTAAAACATAGTAATATTTCTAGGCATCTTAACATGAATATAAAAATAGTAAATAATTAACATGCATAGAGCACTTCATAGAGAAACATTAGGTCTATTATTTCCTTCATTTAATTTAATTCAAAGACGAATATATTTTAATTAAAATGATAAATTGAGTAGATAATTTGACTAGATAGGTATTTTTAATTAAAATTATAATTAGGTCCAACTTTGATAGGCCCACAACAAATTAACCTCTATCACATGTTCTATAATCTAATGTGGCATTTACTTTAGGGTTTTTTTGCTCAATTTGAGATCATATCAAACATTTCTAAAGAACATAATTTCTATTATTCATGTGAAAATATTAGCACCCATCTAAAATATTAACTATGATAACTAGAATACACTTGGTATCTATAGCTAACTCATTCATTATTATTCCTTAATCTTTTTGACACAAGAAGGTCCATGTCCCATGAGATGACACTCATTCAACAATTTCTTTCATCATTTATTTTTTCATGTAAGGATGTTCACCACAAGAAATATCTAGTAGTGAGTCCAAGAGACCATATAAAGTTCTTTTGTTGGGTTTTCCATTTTTATTCACAAATGTAGTCCAATATTTGTCAATTTGGCTATGACACCATTATCTACCAAAATTCGATTAGCCTTGAGATCTCTATATATGAATTCTAACTTATGAAGATTACTCAAGGCCTTCACTACATCTTTTAATATTGTTACAACTATAGACTCTTTAAATGGGAATCATCAAATGAATTTTTAGATATATTTGATCAATGTAGCCCATAGATATGATATAGCTATGCATAATAATTTTCCCACCATGAAAGAGCAATGAGTATCTAATAATTTTTAAATATAGGTGGTTTCTATCATTGTAAAAATTTGACATGCACCCATGTCTAAGGCTAAGAGAAATATTTTAGTTCCTTATCTTGTAAAACATTGTATTATTTTAACCAATGTATTCTAATAGCTTGATATTTACCAATTTTAAGATAAAAATGATCATAGGACCTGTGGTTATGGGCCCACCATGCCTCTATTATGCCATTATAATACTAATCTAATATAAAATATACCTTGAATCAAATCCATGGATGTAGACTTGACCTAGGTTATTTATGTCATTATGGATTTAAAACCTTAACTTTTAAATTTTAAATATATCTTGTGTGTTGTTGTGATCCATTCTAGAGATAACATTATAATGATTTATGTGATTGGTTATGTTTAAATATATTCACTCATTTATTTGAGATAATGTGGGAGATTATCTAGGATTAAAGTACAAAAATTTCATAGATTATTTATGAGAGCATCAAATCAAAATTATTAGGGTATCCTATTAGGATGCATCATATTAGGTCTATTGCACACTTTCTTGTAGCCTACACATCTATTTTCTTAGATTTGTAAAGCAAGTCTGCTAGAGGTTTGATTAAGGAGAGCATGACCTTCACAATCGAGTATAAGAAACGAGGTGGGATATTTCTAATTATCTATCCTTTGCAAGATAAATCTTACAAGATCAAGTTCATATTTATGCATCATGTTCAAGTTGACACTCATGCAGATCAAGTCTACAAGTACAAAAGTAAACTAGAGAAGTGCATAGTTAGACTTCTAGGCTAGCAATAATTTTCTAACAAGTTCTAAAAAACATAACGTCATCATGAAAACTGAATTCCTAAAATCTTCAATAAGACTAAATACTCATATAATTTCATTAATTATGATTCCCAGCTCATAAATATCTAGACCTTTTTATTTGTTGCTTTGATTAATTAATTAGACTAAAACCTTTTATATAGAATGCATATTTTCTCTTACTACTATATATAAAAATCAATAGTTTTTAATTTATACATAAATATTATCAATAATTATTTCTTAGTAAAAAGTGACAATAACTTGCCGATATTGACATGGTGTGATGGTTTAAAGGTGGCATTGTTGTTCTTACCATCAAGGTTCAAACAATATTGAGGTGGTATTGTTGAGTGGTTATATTAGGGATGAGGTCTCCCATTGGTGACCTCACCGGTTCAAACCCTATTGGGGTGTTATTGTTGAGTAATTATATTGGGGATGAGGTCTCTCATTTGTGACCTCACGATTCATAGCTCCGGATCAAAAGCATTTACCCTTTAAATAAATAAATAAATGACAATAAATTTGTCTCGAAACGAAGATGTCAATGACATAAAATAATGATGATAATAAAGATTTAATAGTTTTGAAGTCACTCATAAATATAATCAATAACCTTTACTCCCTCGTAATAACAACATCCATGATGAGAAACACCAACAAAGTGCACCATTTATTTGTATTTCTTGGGATAAAAAGAGAATGCAGTTAGAGCTGGTTTGTAAGAGCGAAAAGAAAATGGCTGGTCTGCAGTGTTGTGAGTCCCCTCCGTCCTAAGACCATCCTACAGGGGTGTATGAGATGACTTCTTTGAGGTATTTTGTCAGCTTATAGCATGCCTTATCTATTATTCTACATATTTAACTACAATATCTGACATAAATCTTCCTTCTTTTATGATTTGATGGATGTCCATACAATGTTTCAAAGATCCCATTTTGGCACGAGCAAGGAAGACTCTACAAGATCCCATTTCATGGAGTTTTAAATTCTCAGACTTGACAATATCCTAAGTTGTCTTCTTTCGCGTGCTCACATCCACTAAATCAAGTCTCATAATCCTAATGAAATATAGAAAATAAGCCTATCCTATCTCATGTCCCATCGATGGCCTTAAAATGGTTTCAAGTTTGAGTTTGTTGTCAATGTTATATTCGCAATGACACAAATGGCTCTTTTTCCTTTCTAGTGGTCGATTTCCTTTCTAGTGGTCGATGAGTGGGATAGATTCTCTCCATTCTGCTTTACTCGACAACCATAAAATAGTACAATTGAGAAAACCAACGTTTGAACCTCGGATTATGTATAATTTCTGCAAAGCCTCTATGAAATGCTGACAAAATAAAGGCCGCCAAGAAGATCAATGTTTTTTGAATGTTAAATACAGTGAACCCACACAAGAGAGAATTAAAAAAATTTCACCATATTTTTTAATAAGTTGTATTATTATATTTTTAATTAATAAAAAGTATTTTATATTTTATTGATAATAATAAAATTTAATTTTTATACATTGCAAGAATAAAATTGTTATGGGGGAGGGTCTAGTTTGATTAGTTAAAGCATTGGCAAGAGGTCACGAAGTCTAGTCTCCCCTCTGTTTCCATGGTACTGTAGGACGCATCCCAACATCAATCGAAACATTCTACTTTATAATGTCAAAAAAATTTACTGATCACACTGCAGTTTATAAAAGAGCTACCCAATTCCTACAATCTAAAAAACAAAAAGACAAAATTGCTATAAATTTCTTCTGTCCTAACTTTGTTTCGGGAATGGCTGATTATCTCATTGTCTCGCAGGAAAAATCTCTTACGGTGGAAAACGGTAATCTGGCTTAAAAGAAATGTAAAAGACTGTCCCATCCATATCTTCATTGCCATCATAATTCTTCTTTTGGTTTACACCAGAATAAAATTCTAGACATGATACAGATTGAGAGAAGTTGTAGGTCACGACACCTTAATATTGACATCATGGAAGGTGTCACCAATGATTTGGAAACAGATGCTGCAACTCAACAAGATCTGCGAACTAATCTCAACATCATGTAATTCTCATTATCATAATTTCTTCTAACTAATTCTTCATCATCTCAAAAGAAAAAAATTAATGAAGAGATTGTGTGTGCAGTTTGTCATAAATTCAAGGCTACTCTATGGTCCATGAGATTTTTTCCGACTCTATCTATATTATTAGGAAGTCCAAATATTCCATTAAAGTTGTTATACTTACATATCTCTCACCTAGTTTGTTGTCTATGCTTATGATTTGAGCTCGAGGTTCAAATCTTATAAACTTTGAAACTAATTTCTAGATTGAGAAAGGGTCCAAAAGTAAACTTAGCAGCGTCCTATGGTTTTTATTTTATGATATGTTTACTTGTAAAGATCAGAATCTAAAATTTTTAACAAACAAATCCATCAGAATTTCCTTCAATTTTTTTTCTCCGCTATATGTCTTTATCAGGTGGGTATCGTTTTTACTAATGAAAATGTGAGGGAAATAAAAACTGATTGTGGGTTGTAATACCATATCACCAAATATATTTCAAAAGAACTTTATGTATTAAAGTGAAGAACTTTTGATTCAATATCTGGTTGAAAAATCCATTCATATGCTATGACAGGCATATAATGCTTGAGTTGGTATTAAAGTGCCGAAAATTTGTATATATATTTATTGTTTTTCAAATTCCTTGTTTTTACTGCTCTAGAAACCTATGTATATAAACAGAATAGGCCAGACATTGATGCACACAAAAAAAATGTACAAGCTGCTACTATTTTTTGGTGGCAAGATGGGAGAACTGTCTCACTTGGACACTAAAAACCCTATTCGTATGTCAATTTTCTCGAGTGGAGGCTGAATTTTCCTGTGCCCATGTACTTCCAATACAATGTGACTTAAATAAAGAATGTCTAGATTGTTAGAAATATTTAATACTTGTCAGAGGATCTGCAGCAGCAGACTTTCTCCCCTATAGAGCAACGTATATCTGTAGTTAGTTGATTCGGGAAAAAGCTACCCAGCATACAATCATGATCATTTGATCAGATTTATTAATTAATTAAAAATAAAGATACAGTGTTAACTTTATTTTTAATTAATTAATATATCTGGTCAAATAGTCAGATTGTATGCTGGGTAACCATTGCCGTTGATCTGCAGTCTGTCAGCGTAAATTTGCTAAATTAAATGTGGTAGGTTAATTTATACCATCTTTCCGATTTCCTCATATTTTTAGAGTGTTTTATTCTGTTTTGCATGTGTTGAGAGTTCCCTTACTTTGATATACTATGATATTATGTTGTTATTTGATTGCTGACATTGGAGCGATGAAGGTTTTATGTTGTGATGTGATAATACACTATATTGATGTTTATTTATGGCATGCTTTGTAATTAGCATAGTTGTTTATTTGAGTTGATATTGATATATGCTCATCTGTAATTTATTGATGTTTAGTTTTGTCAGTTTTGATGTGACACTCTATTAGTGAAGGGAACACGATTGCATCACTCGTTTGTGAGCGTCCTACGATTTCGTGATTCTCTCAACATGGTGTGATTGATTATGATATATATACATGTTCAACGTATGTTTTGATTGCAGGATTGCAGGTACAAGACATCGACTCCACTTGAATTCATAAATTTGAGAATGTCAATTGTCCAATGGTTAATTGATTGGAAGATAGTAAATGGGTTTTCTTGTCAAACCACAACCTTAGTCACAGTGTGTTGTCAGTCTTTGTTGGTCATGTTTTGTTGCCATGTTGTCCCTTTTTTCCTTGTTGTTTATTTATGTTGCAATTTTTTTTGTATGGGAAATTAATGTTTTTAATGTTCTAAGTGATTATTTGATTAATCTTGATTATTGTAATAGAAGATATTTTGGGGAGGTGGTTGAAAGTTGGAGAGGTTGTTGAAAATTTGGGGAAAGATAATCTCGAGAAAACTTTGGCTCTGATTTTGTTTTGTTCTTTCTGGATAAGTGAATAAATTGGAAGAGGCTTGATTTTTTTGAAAGAAGCTTTGGTTAATTAAAATTTGAAGGTGAAGCTATATTTAGATTTTCATTTCCTCAAACGTCTAGAAATAGGTTCTTTAACTGTTTTAATTAATTTCAAGTTGGAAAGGCTATTAGATTAAATTGTTGTTCTGAAAAAGATTGCATGTGCAAGAAAAATATGCTATTTGTTGTGAATATTTTAATATACTTTGTGATTTGAAAGATTGTTGTGTCTAGAAATTGACCTAAAAGATTGAGCTTCTGTAGATTATTTTTAAAAGTTTTTATTTGTTTTAAAATCATGAAATTGTCAGGAAAGCTTTGAAAACCTCTATAGGAATTTTTTTTAAACAATAGAAATTCTCCAAAGAAAACAGTAGACGTTTCGGAAATTTTCATTGAAATGGATTTAAATCTTCCTATAGAAATATTTTGTTGTGTTGAAAAAGTTCTTTTGTAGAACGTTATTATTTTTCTTCCATTTTATCTATTTGGCTAGGGAAATTGAAAATCTATATTAATAACGAGAAAACTTCTATAAGAAAATTTATGAAATTAAATTGCCCATTTAGAACAATTATTGGTTTGTGTATATATATATAAAATTTAAATATATATGTATATATACACATGTTGTATTTTTGCAAATCTTCTGAAGATATTTTATTTATAAAAAAAAAGCTTTGGGGAAAATTGTCGTATGCGAATTTTAATTCAAAAGTTTTAATTAAAATGAAAAATTTATAGGAGTAATAATGTTTGAGGAGGTTGGGGATGTCCCACAGTTTCCCCCATTGGGAGGCGACATGGGGAGATAGTGCCCAGTGCTGCCCTCCCCATGTCCACACCCCCATTTGAATGGGGTTCAGTTGTGGGTAAACCACAACCCCCTCAAATCCTTGTGAAGACTCGACCGTAAATAGTGACGGTGTATTCTTTTATTTTGTCTGCCCTTAAAACTTGGAACATGTGGTTTTAATTGTATGTTATTTATTTTTTAATATAATATATATATATATATATGTATATATATTTATATATGTAAATATACCTTTGATATTTATATTTGGAAATTGTAATTTAAATTTTAAAGATATTTAAATAAGATATTAATATATATGTATATTATATATAATAATTATATATAGATATTTAAATGATATTTTAAGTTAATGCATGCAAATGCACAAAGAAGATGATTTTAAATGAAATTATTTAAAAGAAGAAATTAAATTTTATATTGATGTAGTTAGGGAAATTGAATTAAATATTAGATTTTATTTCTTTGTTGATTTTATATATTGAAGTAATTGGGAAATGAAATTAAACCATTAAATTTATTTTCCTTATTGTTTGTAAATGAATATTATATTAAGTCGATCACTTGAGCAATAAATTATTGTTCTTAAAATGAAAATTGGATTTAAGAAATCCTAATGATACTTCTAATCACTATGCCTGAATTGCTTTTATAATTGTGATTTCCTTTTGTTCACATTAGTTGGGGAAATTGGTTAGATGTGTATGTAAGTCTTCCAGATGAGGTTATTTTATCAGAGGATTGTTGTGATTTACGATTCAGCCCTTTGTTTTTCCCTTGGCTAGTGCACTTGGTTCTAATTCAGTTAACCACCTGGTTACTATGAACGAAAATGTGTTGCCTCTTATATTTTGGATTCAAATTTATTATTCGGTTTTGTGCACTGTGTTTACCCTTGGGTATTGGTTTAGATCCTTGTTTTGTCATTAGGGAAGTGGCTCTCGATGGGTGTTGGGGCCTAGAAAGGTCTACCAAGGTAATCCATGATGCTACTTTGTGATGACACTTCTTCTATGACAACAGTTTGTATGGTTTAGTTGGTGTACTTGATTATTTTGTACTTTGGAAGCAATATAACCATTAATATTAAGTATTGTATTTGTTTAGTTAGTTTTGTGATTTCTTGTGTCTAGAGGTTGTTAATTTTGCCTAGGAAACTCTTTTTCATATTCTTCCCCTTGTCATCCCCAAGGAAATGGACAGGCATAGTCTAGTAATAGGAGTTTGATGAAGATCATCAAACATATGATTGAGAAGAACAAAATGGCTTGGGATTCAAAATTAAAATTGGCACTATGGGTTGATAGGACAACTGTCAAGAAGGCAATTGGTCATTCACCTTTTAACCTAGTTTATGGGATGGAAGCACATATCCCACAAAACAACCTGCTGAAGATGTATCAATTTGTCCAAGAATATGATATTGATATATGTGATGAGATGCAACACAAAATGGATGAATTGAATCAATTCGATGAAACTAGAAGAGAAGCTCATAAGAGAAATGAAAAACTAAAACTTCAGGTAAAGCACCTTTATGACAAAAGAGTAGTTTAGAGAAAATTTGACATTGGAGTAATGGTGTTGCTTTGGAATGCAAGATCAGAAGATAAGGGAAAGTATGGAAAGTTTGATTCCCTTTGGCTAGGCCCATATATAATTTTGGATACACATGGAGGAGACTCATAATTTTTATAGTCACTCACAAGAGAATTTCTTGAACTGCCAGTACATGGATAGTTCTTGAAATACTATTTCTCTAGAAATAGCTCTTTTTCCATCTACGTTGTGTAGTCCTGTAAATAGTGTATATAAGTTTGATTGTTTTTGTTTTGTTTCTTTTTTTGTCTACTTGTCTTGTCTGGACAAGTCCTTGGTTTTGTTTCTAGTCTGTGTAACCATGGATTCTGGAATCTTGTTATGCCCACAAGGGGCATACATCCCCAGTGGAGCCACTAGTGGAGCTTTTATTTTTTTCCCCTTGTAGGTTTATTTTGTCCTTGGCTCTAATTATATGGGTTTTCTTTTCGAGCATTGACTTGTTATTAACGGTGGTTGGTTGCTTAAGTGGTGTTTTATCCCTTTTTGGTCGTGACTTTACCGACCCCTTTTACCCATCCTTTTGGTCTTTTGCGTCATGACCATATTATATTTTCATAGTGTTGGGTTGATGAATTGTTCTAAGATTAACCTCTAAATAATCTTTTTTGACCTCGAGGGTCATTTTCTTGTCCACCTAGTCGGTCCCCTTCTTTAAAATAACTTTTTCACATGTGTAGATTGTGTGATCGTTGGATGAAGTGATTTTAATCTTAACCATTCCTCGCAGACCTCACAAGGTTTCTACTTAAGTCATAAATATGGTGTGAGGCATGAAAGATGTTGCCACCTTTTATGTTTCATGGTGGGGACTAGTTTTTCTCGCTGACAGATGATGGATGCTGATGTTGACAGTTGTCTCTTTACTAACACATTGTGGTCGTCCCTCGTTGACCTCGCGTAATTAAAACTCCAATTTCAATAATGTTGTGAAGTGTGTGATTTTTTGACACGTGGACATCAATTTTGTACTATGGATGACCAAGGTGGGGCCCATTCAGTGTTGATGTGATGCCAGGTAGGTGAATTTCTTGTCCATTTGATGACTAGAGAATGGACGTGGCATTTTAAAACTATTTTGACTTAATTTGAGTCGTTCTGCTAGCCAACATTGTTTTTGATCAATGGCTCATATTTAAAATAAACTGGTGTTGTACTATAGCCATTTTATCTCACGTGAGTGAATAGTAATGGTTGAGTTTGACCCTTCTCCCATAGTTAAATGCCAAAAGATTAACGAATTTCTATTTCCGTGCTATATCTCTACACTAAGGAAGAATTGTTTGGTATCAAGTGAAGCAAGCCATTGTTGTGATTTTCCAATCTCATTGCCTTGGATGTTCTGTGAATGAAACAGTAAGTAGAACATATGCCATTTCTTATAATTTCAGAAGATTTTATGGTTGTTTGTTGAACAATTAGTGATATTTTCCCGTTTTGTTCTTGAGTAATTGTTCGAAAATAGTTTTCTTTAGAGCTTGTCTAGATAATTGTTGGGGATTCTAGAATCGTGAGGTATTTTTTTGTTTAAGGTTAAAAGGAGAATATTTGAATTGCTTGCCATCTGAAAATAAGAAAACCCTAGTTCAAGTTATCAATTGTCTAATATAAATGGCACCCAAGGCCTGAAGTTCTAGTTCTGAAACCACTACCAGGTCTTTCTTTCAAGATGTTATTGATTTGTTGAAGCCCTCTACTAACAAGAAGTAGGAGGGAAAGGTTTATTTCTATGGACCCTTACTCTTAGAAGGGCTAACAGACAAGCAATGTGCAATTAGAGATGTTGAATTACCATATATCGGGTGGTAATTGTTCTCCAATTGGTTTGGGAACATGAATTTGTCGATCCCTTTGTGTAACCCATTGAGACTAGACTTGGGTAAGTTGGTGGTGCCCAATGTCTACTTGGATGTAGATCTTTTAAAGGATATTTTTGCGAGATATGATCCTGTAACTCGAGTTTTCAAAACTCACGATGGTGTGCAAATGATTAAGGTAACCAGAGAAGAAATAATAGAGATTTTCAAGTTGCATGAATGGAGTAAAGATATGATTCTTGTCAACTTTGAGGTTTTCAGACAAGAGTATCGAAATACTAAGGGTTTGTTTAGAACATCCCTTTTAATTCCTCATTTGGGTATCTTGGGAAGAGGAAAAAATCAGAAGAAGGTAGTGATCGACAAGAATGAGCCCAAACCTTTTCCTGTGGACTATTTCTTCAATTATTTCAAGAAGACTATTTGTGCTTTATGTTAGGTTCTTGGAGTCAGTTTAAAAAAAACCTTGCCTACTAATATTATGTATATGGTAGTAAATCTCCAGCACTCGGGTTTCAATGTGGTGTATGATTTTGCCACTTACCTAGCAGATAAATTGCACATGGGTCTGGTGGCTTTCAAGGAGGGGAGAAATTGGGTTGGATTCAAGTGGTTTTCTCTGTTAATCCACATGTTTTTGTATAGGGTTCAGGCTGTGTTTAAAAAAGACATGGAATTGAAGAAGAGGGAAGGTAGTATTGAAATGTCTATCCAATATTGGACCAGGATTCTTGACATGCATGATCATAAATGTGATTATCTAACTTTCCATAATGTCTTTGGATATAAATTAAGCAAGGCTCTAGTTTGTAACCCCCCAAGGATTCCAAACGAAATTCATGACTTCTTGAGGCTGATGGAGAGGAGACTTGAATTGAACATAATGCACAATTGGGGAGACATCATCCCCTATCATAATACAATAGTATTTAAGGTTTTTGGCACCAATGTCAATCCAAGGGTCCTACCAAGGGAGGTGCCCCTTAGAATCAGATTTTTGGAAATTATGAGGTAGTTGGGAGGCACTCAAGAACTACACTTTCCAGTTGAACAGAAGAAAGGTTTTTTCTTCCCTAAATATACAACATTTGCCAATTTTTTTATGGTGAATGGAAGATGGAAGGAGTTACACATATTACTTGGGCCTTATAGGCTAAGGACTGTGCACCCCAAGAATCATAGTCCTGGGGGTTTTATCTATCAAATGAAGGAAAAACATCAGACAAGAACCTTTGTCCACAACTTCTACTTTCCTGAGGACATCATCAGGAATATTTTTTATTTAGAATTACAAGAGGAGAGAAAGACAATGTACATTAACTATTCTAAAATGGTAAAAAGTAAGAAGGAAAGAATACCTAGTTTCAATCCCATACCTAATGCTAAAGATGAGTTCAGCAGGGTGATGTATGCCATTGATAATTTTGAGAGTTTGGTGGGGGTTTTGAAAGATGAAAGGGTTGTATAAGAAAGGGGAAAATAAAAAAAAATCGAGGAGTACCCTGAAGTAAGGTTAGAGGAGAGGCCTACTTATCAGCCCTAAAAGAAGATAAAAGGTTTTTTATAGAAGAAGAGGAAGTAGGGTTGAAGATTCTACTAAAAATATTGCACCATCTTCTTCAGGGCAGTTAGTGTCAAATATTTTTTATTTGGATTCTCCGCCAAGTTTTTCAGAGCAGGCTTGCCCACCATCACCAAAAAGGCAGAATGTTGAAAGAGTAAATATGGTTGATTGTGATGGTGATGAGGATGATGACATTATTGTGAATCCAGATGAAATGCATTAGGAAATGCCATTAGACCCATTTGACACTATGACAACTTCACAGGTAGTTACTTTGAGTTTAAGAAAAGATGAAATCAAAGGAATAACAAGTAATGATGACTCGATAATAAAAGCCAACAAAGAGTTCATGATGGATGACTCTTTTATTCAAGCTAGTGCTTTTAAATATTTTGTGTGGAGAGCACATACTACATTATATGTTGAGAAGGTGGCACATGAGAGAATTCTACATCCAGAGCTCCCAGACAAGGTAATTCAATCTAAGGTCAGAGAATAGATGAGAGACAAACTCAGATAAATAATACCAGAGCAAGGTTGAGTATTGGTACAAAAAAGTGGAGTATTTCTACTTCCTTAATGGTATATCATTGGTGTTGTGGAGTTTGACACAATTAGAAGGGTCAATAAGCCACTTCTTGATACTGAAGAGGAGGTTACATTAACACTCAAAGGATCACCCTTTAGTGAGGAATGGGATGCTTTGACAATCTAGTCTCTATCCACTAGCTCTAAAAAGCCATTTGTTACATAACCATCTGATTTTAGTGGTCACTTGGTTGTGAGGAGAGTTGTTGATACCTCGACCTTGGAAGCTATTGATATGGTCGTGAATGTTGCCAAATTCACTAGAGCAATTGTTGAAGATTTGACCAAAGACTGAGATACTCTGAGAGGCCAATATAATGACATTTTTATTGAGTATAATAAGAGTCAACAAAAGGTAGCAGAGTTGAAAATTGAATTGGCTTTATTCAAGCAACAAATGGATACCATGAGGTCTCAAAAGAAAGCTAGTTCTAGCCACACTATTTTTGACCCACCAGTAAAGCAGTCTCAACCTTCTGCACAAGCACAATATTTGGCTATTGTTCCATATAATATGGGACAAGTGCCTATTGAAATTGAGAGGGTTACTAGCCCAAGAGGGGGACTCTCTAGGGAGAAATTGTTTCATCAGGTTGAGGAGTATATGGGGATGGTGAATCAAATCTGGAATGCAGCTAGGAAAGAATTTTTAGTGATACTTGACATTGTTTTGAAACATTTAAACAAAAGGGTCCAAGGTAAGCTAAATAGTGTTCACACAAATTATGTCATAATGTTGTAAGCACTAAAAGTGTTTCCAAGGGATAGAGAATTGGCTATCCCATTACTGAATAAATCGAGCCCTAGAATGGAGAAGTTGAAATTCATGGCATTAGGGGAAAAACAACACAGGGACAAATATCCTACTGTTATAGCAACATATCAATTTGTCAAGGAAATTGTTGAGCGGAAGTTTCAGGGATTTTCTACCCCTATGGAGTCCAAGATTAAATTTTTGAAGGATGTATATGATGGAAAGGACTTGACACCATTGCCGCATATTTTGCACAATTAGGATGAATTCACATCCTTGCAGGTTTGGAAGGAGTAGATGAAAAATATAATGATGGCTCAAACACATGAGATATGAAAAAATGTTGACATCCGCATGCTAGAGAATACATTGGAAAATTTGTCTTTTATCATTAGTTTCTTAGAAAAATTTGATAAAAAGGCCACATCGATAATGGTGAAGTATGCACCCTATCGAAACAAAGATGATCAGATTGTGGCATTCAAGTGGCCCTCCGAGGAGGATTTTGAATTATGGAAAAAGGCGTTCACTGATGAACTTGAATTATGAATGTTATAGTTGAGAATTGCAAATTGGTCATGTATAGTACAGGTCTAGCCTTAGATATTATATTTTAAAATTAATTCTCCTTTCGACTTCAAGTATAGGGTGTTGAGGTGGAGTAAGTACTATAATGGTTAAGAATGTCTTTGATGAAAAGTTAGTAGCCTTTAGAATGATGTCTTCTTTCCTCCATATCAACTAATGATGATTTTTGTCTTATGCTCTCCACTTGCATAATAGAATTGTAATTGAATTAGGAATTAGCGGTCCAATTACAAATGGACATGTGTACTCTTTGGATTGAAGCTTGTTGGCTCCCTTGTTTTATAAAAGGGAATTCTAGGCTGCGAGAGAGGTCTATTGAAATATCCAAAATATGATAAGTAAGAGTCTAGTGATATAGAGACAATGAATTGTAAGTCCAATTTTTAAAGTTTTGAGTCAAATTGCAGAACTTAGTTAATCATGGGGTTCTTGAGCATGTTTGTATCAATCTCGTGAATATTTGGAGTTTATTTCCTTTCCTATTATGTTATGTTACATGGATTATTAATGAACTATTGATCCAAGATGATTTTCATTCATCTTCATTTTTCTTTACTATAAATTATGTTTAACTATAGCTCTGGTTCAAACGATCGGTTAAATGCTTCAGTTAACCAATAAGTTCATGCAATATAACAAATAGGATTCATAAAGAAGTAATAAACTTAGGTATAGATGTATGGATTGTAATGCAATTTATAATAGATGATAAGTGTTCAAGATGAAATTTACCCTATAGTTCAATTTTCTCTTTTGACTCCATGCATTGGGATATGACACTGGAATTCTGATCACATTTTATTCTCGCATGTTTTGTGTTATGGCCTCAGGATTTTTTACTCAAACAATTTCCTATCAATTCACTTTAAGTTGACTTTGTGATTCTTTGTTAATTGGACCCAAGCCTTTTCAAGGAATAGCTAATTTCTTGAAGGATTTCATCCTTTAACAATAATTTGGGATCTATCTACTATTTACCTATGTGCAAATGAATCAATTAAATATTGTATGTTAAGAGCACATGTTAGGGAATACCCTCCTGGATTTTATAGAGTCTAAAGTGTAAGATAATTAGCCTTATTTATATTCTCGTTAAGTTGGCCATACTTTTCCTTGACTTTTATTATCGAATGTGGAAATTTCATAGGAGCTTCTAGGAAATATGTGTGGGTTGCAGTAAAAAGCGCTAATAGAATGGAAACTCTATTGGGTAACTATTGAATGAAAAGTCTCTAGTGTAGAACTGGTTTTGTCAGAGTCACTTGTTATAATATACTTAGTTTACATTGTGTGACTAATTTTTCATATTTGGTGCATGTGTCTATTTTTCCTAATTTTTGTGTCAGTGTGTTGGGTAATGTTCAAAATCTTGTCAAAAGTCATGAGTGCAAAAGTGAAGTGCAATCACTTCATTGTTCCCAATATTTTGGGTGGCGACTCTAATATATCAAACACAAATATTCATACAAATTACAAACATCAACATGCAAAGGAGAGTCCTCGTACACCAAAGACCATGAAGAAGACTAGAAATTATGCAAAAAAGAACCCGAAGCCAATGCTAGAGCTTGAGCTGGGATAGGACAAGAAATGGGTAAAAATAAATGATACCCCAAGTAAGTCTATTTCATCTCCTATCGTCTCTTCTCCTACTTTAAATTTTGAATTGAATAGTAGTTTTATTGGTGGAGATTCCTCAGAAGTTATTGTGTCTCAAATGGATCATGGTAGTTTTCCTTTTGAAATGGCTCAAGAAGTTGAATCTGATATATCCAAGTCAGAGAACAAATGAGAGACAAATTCAACGAAATAATACGAGAGCAGGGTCGAGTATTGGTACAAAAAAGTGGAGTATTACTACTTCCATAATGGGATATTGTTGATGTTGTGGTGTTTGACACAATTAGAAGGGCCAATAAGCCACTTCTTGCTACTGAAAAAGAGGCTACATTAACACTCAAAGTATCACCATTTAGTGAGTAATAGGATGCTTTGACAATCTGGTCTCTATCTACTGGCTCTAAAAAAACAATTGTTGTAGAACCATCCAATTTCAGTGGTCACTTGGTTGTGAGGAGTGTTGTTGATACCCTAGCATTGGAAGATGCTGATATGGTCATGAATGTTTCCAAATTCACTAGAGAAACTGTTGAAGATTTGACCAAAGACCGAGATACTCCGAGAGGCCAATATAGTGACATTTTTATTGAGTATAATAAGAGTCAACAAAAGGTAGCAAAGTTAGAAACTAAATTGGCTTTATTGAAGCAACAAATGGATACCATGAGGTCTTAAAAGCAAGCCAGTTCTAGCCACACTATTTTTGACCCACCAGTAGAGTAGTTTCAACCTTCTACACAAGCATGGTCTTTGGCTATTGTTCCATATAATATTGAACAAGTGCCTATTGCAATTAAGAGGGCTACTATCCCTAGAGGGGGACTCTCTAGGGAGAAATTGATTCATCAGGTTGAGGAGCATAAAGAGATGGTGAAGCCAATCTAGGATGGAGTAGGGAGAAGCAATTCAGTGATAGTGGACATTGTTTTGAAACATTTAAACAGAAGGGTCCAAGGTAAGCTAAATAGTGTTCATGCAAATTATGTCCTAATGTTGCAAGCACTAAAATGTTTCCAAGGGATAGAGAATTGAATATCCCATTGCTGAACAAATGGATCCCTAGAATGGAGAAGTTGAAATTCATGGAAGAAGGGGCAAAACAACATGGGGATAAATAACCTACTGTTATAGTAAAATATCAATTTGTCAAGGGAATTATTGAGCAAAAGTTTTAGGGAGTTGTTGACCCTATGGATTCCAAGAATAAATTGTTGAAGGATGTCTATTATGGAAAGGACTTGACACCATTGCCGCATATTTTACACAGTCAGGATGAATTCAAACCCCTACAGGTTTGGAAGGAGCGGATGAACAATATATTGATGGCTCAAACACATGCAATATGCAAAAATGCTGACATTCGCATGCTAGAGAATACATTGGAAAAGTTTTTTTTTGTCACTAGTTTCTTAGAAAACTTTGATAAAAGGGGCATATCGATAATGGTGAAGTATGCACCCTATTGAAACAAAGTTGATCAGGTTGTGGTGTTCAAGTGGCCCTCCGAGGAGGATTTTGATTTATGGAAAAGGGTGTTCACTAATGAACTTGAATTATGAATGCTATAGTCGAGAATTGCAAATTGGTCATGTATATTATAGGTCTGGCCTTAGATATTATATTTTAAAATGCATTCTCCTTTCGACTTTAGGTACAGGGTGTTGAGGTGGAGTAAGTACTATAACGGTTAAGAATGCCTTTGATGAAAAGTGAGTAGCCTTTAGAACGGTTTCTTCTTTCCTCCATATCAACTAATGATGATTTTTGTCTTATGCTCTCCACTCGCATAATAGAATTGTAATTGAATTGGGAATTAGCAGTCCAGTTACAAATGGAGATGTGTACTCTTCATATTGAAGCTTGTTGGCTCACTTGTTTTATAAAAGGGAATTCTAGACTGAGAGAGAGGTATGTTGAAATATCTGAAATATGAGAAGTAAGAGTCTAGTGATACAAAGAGAATGAATTGTAAGTCCAGGTTTTAAATTTTTTAGTCAAATTGGAGAACTTAGTTAATCATGGGGTTCTTGAGCATGTTTGTATCAATCTCATGAATATTTGGAGTTTATTTTCTCTCCTATTGTGTTATGTTACATGGATTATTAATGAAATATTGATCCAAGATGATTTTCATTGATCTTCGTTTGTCTTTACTATGAATTATGTTTAACTATAGCTCTGGTTCAAACGATCAGTTAAATCATTCAGTTAACCAGTAAGTTCATGCAATATAACAAATAAGATTCATAAATAATTAATAAACTTAGGAATAGATGTATGGATTGTAATGCAATTTATAATAGATGATAAGTGTTCAAGATGAAATTTACCCTATAGTTCAATTTTCTCTTTTGACTCCATGTGTTGGGATATGACATTGGAATTCTAATCACATTTTATTCTCGCATGTTCTGTGTTATAGCCTCAGGATTTTTTACTCAAACAATTTCCTATCAATTTACTTTAAGTTGAGTTTCTGATTCTTTGTTAATTGGACTCGAGCCTTTTCAAGGAATAGCTAATTTCTTGAAGGATTTCATCCTTTAATAATAATTGGGGATCTATCTGCTGTTTACCTGTGTGCAAATGAATTGATTAAATATTGTATGTTAAGAGCACATGTTAGGGAATACCCTCCTGGATTTTATAGAGTCTAAAGTGTAGGATAATTAGCCTTATTTATATTCTTGTTAAGTTGTCCATACTTTTCCTAGACTTTTATTATCGAATGTGGCAAGTTCATAGGAGATTCTAGGAAATACGTATGGGTTGCAGTAAAAAGCACCAATAGAATGGAAACTCTATTGGGTAACTATCGAATGAAAATTCTCTAGTGTAGAACTGGTTTTGTTAGAGTCATTTGTTATAATATACTTGGTCTACATTGTGTGACTAATTTTTCATATTCGGTGCATGTGTCTATTTTTCCTAATTTTTGTGTCAGTGTGTTGGGTAATGTTCAAAATCTTGTCCAAAGTCACGAGCACAAAAGTGAAGTGCAATCACTTCATTGTTCCCAATATTTTGGGTGGCGACTCTGATATATCGAACACAACTATTCATACAAATTACAAACATCAACATGCAAAGGAGAGTCCTCATACACCAAATACCATGAAGAAGACTAGAAATTATGCAAAAAAGAACCTGAAGCCAATGCTAGAGGTTGAATCAGGATAGGACAAGAAATGGGTAAAAATAAATTATACCCCAAGTAAGTCTGTTTCATCTCCTATTGTCTCTTCTCCTACTTTAAATTTTGAATTGAATAGTAGTTTTATTAGTGGAGATTCCTCAGTTTTTATTGTGTCTCAAATGGATCATGGTATTTTTCCTTTTGAAATGGCTCGAGAAGTTGAAGTTGATATATCCAGGTGAGAGAACAGATGAGAGACAAATTCAAAGAAATAATATGAGAGCAGGGTCGGGTATTGGTACAAAAAAGTGGAGTATTGCTACATCCTTAATGGGATATCATTGATTTTGTGGTGTTTGACACAATTAGAAGGGCCAATAAGCCACTTCTTGCTACTAAAGAGGAGGCTACATTAACACTCAAAGGATCACCCTGTAGTGAGTAATAGGATGCTTTGACAATTTGGTCTCTATCTACTAGCTCTAAAAAAACAATTGTTGCAAAACCATCTGATTTCAGTGGTCACTTGGTTGTGAGGAGAGTTGTTGATACCCTAGCATTGGAAGATGCTGATATGGTCATGAATGTTGCCAAATTCACTAGAGAAACTATTGAAGATTTGACCAAAGATCGAGAAACTCTGAGAGGCCAATATAATGACATTTTTATTGAGTATAATAAGAGTCAACAAAAGGTAGCAGAGTTAGAAACTAAATTGGCTTTATTGAAGCAACAAATGGATACCATGAGGTCTCAAAAGCAAGCCGATTCTAGTCACACTATTTTTGACCCACCAATACAACATTCTCAACCTTCTGCACAAGCACGATCTTTGGCTATTGTTCCATATAATATGGAACAAGTGCCTATTGCAATTGAGAGGGCTACTATCCCTAGAGGGGGACTCTCTAGGGAGAAATTGATTCATCAGGTTGAGGAGCATGAAGAGATGGTGAAGCCAATCTAGGATGGAGCAGGGAGAAGTAATTCAGTGATAGTGGACATTGTTTTGAAACATTTAAATAGAAGGGTCCAAGGTAAGCTAAATAGTGTTCATGCAAATTATGTCCTAATGTTGCAAGCACTAAAATGTTTCCAAGGGATAGAGAATTGAATATCCCATTGCTGAATAAATGGATCCCTAGAATGGAGAAGTTGAAATTCATGGAAGTAGGGGCAAAACAACATGGGGATAAATAACCTACTATTATAGTAAAATATGAATTTATCAAGGGAATTATTGAGCATAAGTTTTAGGGATTTGTTGACCTTAAGGACTCCAAGATTAAATTGTTGAAGGATGTATATGATGGAAAGGACTTGACACCATTGCCACATATTTTGCACAGTCGGGATGAATTCAAACCCCTACGAATTTGGAATGAGCGGATGAACAATATATTGATGGCTCAAACACATGCGATATGCAAAAATGCTGACATTCGCATGCTAGAGAATACATTGGAAAAGTTTTCTTTTGTCATTATTTTCTTAGAAAACTTTGATAAAAAGGCCACATCGATAATGGTGAAATATTAAAACAAAGTTGATCAGGTTGTGGCATTCAAGTGGCCCTCTGAGGAGGATTTTGAGTTATGGAAAAGGGTGTTCACTAATGAACTTGAATTATGAATGCTATAGTCGAGAATCACAAATTGGTCATGTATATTATAGGTCTGGCCTTAGATATTATATTTTAAAATGCATTCTCCTTTTGACTTTAGGTTAGGGTGTTGAGGTGGAGTAAGTACTATAACGGTTAAGCATGCCTTTGATGAAAAGTGAGCAGCCTTTAGAATGGTGTCTTCTTTCCTCCATATCAACTAATGATGATTTTTGTCTTATGCTCTCCACTCGCATAATAGAATTGTAATTGAATTAGGAATTAGTAGTCCAATTACAAATGGACATGTGTACTCTTTGGATTGAAGCTTGTTGGCTCGCTTGTTTTATAAAAGGGAATTCTAGACTGAGAGAGAGGTATGTTGAAATATCTAAAATATGAGAAGTAAGAGTCTAGTGATACAAAGACAATGAATTGTAAGCCCAGGTTTTAAATTTTT
Source organism: Sequoiadendron giganteum (assembly GCA_007115665.2). Lineage (NCBI taxonomy): Eukaryota > Viridiplantae > Streptophyta > Pinopsida > Cupressales > Cupressaceae > Sequoiadendron > Sequoiadendron giganteum. Next base: position 628,241,909 of record CM021100.1, read on the forward strand.
GAGTCAAATTGGAGAACTTAGTTAATCATGGGGTTCTTGAGCATGTTTGTATCAATCTCATGAATATTTGGAGTTTATTTTCTCTCCTATTGTGTTATGTTACATGGATTATTAATGAAATATTGATCCAAGATGATTTTCATTGATCTTCATTTGTCTTTATTGTGAATTATGTTTAACTATAACTCTAGTTCAAATGATCGATCAAATCCTTCAATTAACTAGTAAGTTCATGCAATATAACAAATAGGATTCATAAAGAAGTAATAAACTTAGGTATAGATGTATTGATTGTAATGCAATTCATAATAGATCATAAGTTTTCAAGATGAAATTTACCCTATAGTTCAGTTTTCTCTATTGACTCTGTCCGTTGGGATATGACACTGGAATTTTGATCACATTTTATTCTTGCATGTTTTGTGTTATGGCCTCAAGATATTTTACTCAAACAATTTCCTATAAATTTACTTTAAGTTGAGTTTGTGATTCTCTGTTAATTGGATGCAAGCCTTTTCAAGGAATAGCCAATTTCTTGAAGGATTTCATCCTTTAACAATAATTAAGGATCTATCTATTGTTTACCTATGTGCAAATGAATTGATTAAATGTTGTATGTTAAGAGCACATGTTAGGGAATATCCTCCTGGATTTTACAGAGGCTGAAGTGCAGGAGAATTAGCCTTATTGCTATTCTCGTTACGTTGGCCATACTTTTCCTAAAAATTTATTATTGAATGTGGCAAGTTCGTAGGAGCTTCTAGGAAATATGTGTGGGTTGCAGTAAAAAATACCAACACCCTAGAGGATGTATGTATTATGTGTATTGCACTTTACTTATTTTTAATTACACTTTCAAAAAAAATTGTTAGGCTTTCGTTGTAGTTGCATCTTCCTCTAGGGTTACATGGCGGGGTGTTACACATGGTATTAGAGCCTAGGTTCATATACTGGGTACTCTGGGTACATATGATCACATTATGTTGTCCTTTTGAATCTATTAGTGGAGTTGTTAAGTGATCACGATGTTCATGGCATTGACATTTAGCATCATGTTCTACATGGAAAAGAGTAGAGTGAAAAAAATTGATAAAAGGTTATGGATGAAAGTAGTGATATGTATCACATGGTTTATGGAAGTAGATGTACTTGTAGATTTATGTATGTAATTGTGCCCCCCTGTAAATGTGAGGAACTAGTAACTATGCATTGGTTGAGTGTTGTGAATACCCCGTACTTTCTTTGTGTGTCCATGGGATGGTGATACTAGGTACCTATCCATGGGGAATTTTTTTTATTTTGGTGTGGGGTAAACCATACCATTATGTGTGTTTGCATGTTTACTACCTAATTGAGGGCCAACGCATGTGTAGTTGAAACTTATATATAAGAGTAACCAAAAATTAGTTTCATAGATTCTTTTATTTTGGTTCTTAAGCTCCTCAATCTGTGAAGGGGTAGTAACATCCATAAATTTCCTTGCATGGAGTGTGCAACATACGCATATTACGGTGCAGAGCGGTCTAAGCTCAACCAATCCTGAGGAAACGTACCCACTACTTTCCCTTATAATGGATTAGGATACTTGATCCATATGTGTTAGCCCAATCCCAACATATTTGAGTACAACAACATTGGTTTGTTAGTATATGTCTGGCCATCCATAGGGATGTTGATTTTGCATTATTGAGTCAACCTCATTCATATGAGAGGTGAAGCTCGAGTAGCCCCATATTGATATAATCATATATGCATTATATATATATTGTATCTGCACATGTTTCGACATGATGCAATAGATACAATGTCACACCCCATTGATATTCCAACATAGTTTTGGTGATGATTTCATGTTACACGATTCCACATGCATAGACATGTGAAGGTGCACTATGATATTGTGTTATGATAGCATACTTGTGTGATGAGAATTATGAGGCCTCGCACACTTGTAGAGGGAAACTCATGGTTGCTTCAGTAGTGTTTGGTCAGATAGCATATGAGTATTTCCTAGCCATATATACCTCTAGCTACGATGAGTACCTACATGTGTCTTCCCCATGAGGTATCATTATACTAGGCATGTTATGTGTGTGCCTAATTTTGTGGAGTCATAGACACACTGCCATGAAACATACGACCAGTGTGTTCCTTCCCCAACTAGCGTATGACCATTTCGAGTGACAACGCGATGCAGGGTGTATCCGTGGAGTACACTCTAGGTCATGTGGATGGAATGTTCACTCTGCACCATATGAGGCCTACTATTATAGCCCAACTTTGTTTCCTCCTTCCTCATTTTGTGGCTAGTATCTAGTCACATAGTGTTGTACAATGTAATTTTAAAGATTGTGGACTTTCTTTATGGTTATTGATGATTTTTTGTTGATTGTGAAGGTCGGCACCTTGTTATATTTGATTGTGATGTTTTAGCCACACTTTGTGAACTTATTTTCTTGTAATTCTCATGGTTATATTTGATTTAGTGTTGAAATTGTGTGCATTTATTTCCTTATTGTTGAAATTGAATTTTCACTTGCTCTTTGTGGCTAAACTAGTTTATCCTTATTGTTTTCAATGTCAAAAATATGTTGTATTGTGAATCTTCTCCAAGGATGTATGAGGTGGATTTGGTGAGTGTATACGAGGAAGAAGATGCAAGGAACCTTGAGGATGGGGGTATGTGATATTTTTATACAATTAGGACCCACTATCCACCTATGTGTGATGACTATCTCTTGGAGGCTAATCACATTTACATCAAGAGACAGGTCATGTGGTCTTATTTGGATGGTCTCACCATGTGTGTGGCCTAACACCATCAATCCATTGAGTAGGAGGTATAGATTACCTGAGATGGATATTGGCTCTTGGCTCATGGATTATGTATCATGGATTAGTATGCTACTTTTCGATGTCCAAATGGACCCATGTGTGGCCTTGTGTTGTGATTTATGGTGATGTGCATTGGTGTATATGTGAAGAATTTATGTTAAATAATGAATATGGTGCCTGATGATTATGTGATATAATATGGATATTGTACTATGCGTGTTTGCAGGCTTCCAAGAGTAAGTTTGATCCTAGGGGGGAGAATGTAGCACCCCTTAAATTTTCTCATATTTTCACATAGTGTTTTATTTTATTTTGCATATGTTTCTGACAGTGCCTTTACTTTGATATACCATGATACTATGTTGTTGTTATTTGATCACTAAAATTGGAGCTATGAAGGTTTAATGTTGTGATGTAATGGTACTCTATGGATGTTTATTATTATGACATGTTTTCTAATTAGGGTAGTTGTTTATTTGAGTTGATATTGATATATGCTCATCTATAGTTTATTGATGTTTAGTTTCATCAATTTTGATGTGACACTGTATTGGTGAAGGGAACAGGATTGCAACACTCGGTTGTGAGTACCCTTTCATTCTTTGATTCTCTCTTCATAGTGTGATTGATTATGATATATATATATGTTTGATATATTCTTTGATTGCAGGATTCTAGGCGCATGACATTGAATCCACCTAGATTCACAAGTTTGAGTGTGTCCATTTCCCAACAATTAGTTGATTGGGAGATAGTAACTAGGTTTCCTTGTCAAACCCCAACCCTAGTCACAGTGTGTTGTCAGTCTTTGTTGGTCATTCTTTGTTGTCAGGTTGTTTATTTATGTTACAAGGTTTTTTTTATGGGAAATTAATGATTTTAATATTCTAAGTGATTATTTGATTAATCTTGATTATTGTGATAAAAGCTTTGTATTTAATTTAATTAATTATATTTAATTTATTTTGTAAAATGATTTAATCTTGAGATTAAATTTATTTAATAAAGTAATTAAATTAATTAGATTAAATTTAAATTAGAAAATACTATATGATTTTGACTTATTAAAATGCATAAATATCTTGTAAATATCATAGAGGGAATATCTATCAATTGGTTGAGAAGATATTTTAATTTTGACATGTGTTGGGAAAATTAAACACGGTTGTTGGGAAATTATTTCTTGGAGAGAATATTTAATTTAACTGAAAGAGGAAAGAGGCTACTTCATGAAAGGAGAGAAGATATTTTGGGGATGTGGTTGAAATTTGGAGGGGTTATTGAAAATTGTTGTTAAAAATTTGGGGAAAGATAATCTCAGGAAAAATTTGGCTCTAGTTTTGTTTTGATCTTTCTAGATAAGTGAATAAATTGGAAGAGGCTTGATTTTTTTGGAAGAAGCTTTGGTTAATTGGAATCTAAAGGTGAAGCTCTACTTCAATCTTCATTTCCTCAAGTGTCTGGAAAGAGGTTCTGTAATTGTTTTAATTAATTTCAATTTGGAAAGGCTATTAGATAAAATTGTTGTTCTAGAAAAGATTGTCTATGCAAGAAAAATATGCTATTTTTTGTGAAGCTTTAAATATACTTTATGATTTGAAATATTTTTGATTCTAGAAATTTTCATAAAAGCTTGAGCTTCTGTAAAAATTGTTCTATTTTTTTATTTATTTTTAAATCATGAAATTGTGAAACCTTTGAAAACCTCTGTAGGGATTGTTTTTAAACAATAGAAATTCCTAGAAGAAAATAGTCGACGTTTTGGAAAATTTCCGTTGAAATGGATTTAAATCTTCCTATAGAGATAGTTTGTTGTGTTAGAAAAGTTCTTTTGTAGAATGTTATTATTTTTCTTCAATTTTATCTATTTGGCTACGGAAATTGAAAATCTCTTTTAATATCTTGAAAAAAATTTGTAAGAAAAATTGTGAAAATAAATTGGCCATTTGGAACAATTATTTGTTTGTTTATATATATATATATATATATATATATATATATATATATATACATATAAAAATATATGTATATATATGTTGTATTTTGCAAATCTTCTCAAGATAATTTTTTTTTTTAAAGCTTTGGGAAAAATTGTCGTACGCAAATTTTAATTTGTAAGTTTTAATTAAAAAAAAAATTATAGGAGTAATAATGTTTGGGGAGGTTGGGTTTGTCCCACAATCGCCCCCCATTGGGAGGTGACATGGGAAGGTAGCACCCAATGCCGCCCTCCTCATGGTTGCACCCTCATTTGAATGGGGTTCGGTTGTGGGTACTACAACCCCCCCAAATCCTACCCACAGCCCCCACCAAATCCTTGTGAAGACTCGGGTGTAAATAGTGATGGCATACTCTTTTATTTCACCCACTCTTAAAACTTGGAACATGTAGTTTTAATTGTATGTTAAATTTAATTTGTAATACAATATATATATATATATATATACCTTTGATATTTATATTTGGAAATTGTAATTTAAATTTTAAAGATATTTAATTAAGATATTAATATATATGTATAATTATATATATGTATTATATATATATATATATGTATGTATGTATGTATGTATATTTAAATGATATTTTAAGTTAATGCATGAAAATGCACAAAGAAGATAATTTTAAATGAAATGATTTAAAAGAAGAAATTAAATTTTATATTGATGTAGTTAGGGAAATTGAATTAAATATTAGATTTTATTTCTTTGTTGATTTTATATATTGAAGTAATTGGGAAATGGAATTAAACTGTTAGATTTAATTTCCTTATTGTTTGTAAATGAATATTATATTAAGTCGGTCAAGTTTGAGCAATGAATTATTGTTCTTAAAATGGAAATTAGATTTAGGAAATCCTAATAATAGTTCTAATCACTATGCCTGAATTTCTTTTTTAATTACGATTTCCTTATGTTCACGTCAATTGGGGAAATTGGTTAGATGTGTATGTAATTCTTCTAGATGAGGTTATTTTATTAGGGATTTGTTGCGACTTATGGTTCAACCCTTTGTTTTTCCCTTGGGTAGTGCACTTGGTTCTAATTTAGTTAATCACTCGATTACTACGAACGAGAATGTGTTGCCTCTTATATTTTGGATTGGGATTTATTATCCGATTTTGTGTACTATGTTTACCCTTGGGTATTGGTTTAGATCCTTGTGTTGTTAGTAGGGGAGTGGATCTTGATGGGGGTCGGGGCCTAGAAAGGTCTGCTAGGGTAACCCATGCTAGTTTGTGATGACACTTCTCCTATGACAACAGTTTGTATGGTTTAGTTGGTGTACTTGATTATTTTACTGTGGAAGAAATTTAACCATTAATGTTAAGTATTGTATTTGTTTAGTTAGTTTTGTGATTTCCTATGTCTAGAGGTTGTTGGTTTTTCCTAGGAAACTCTTTTTCTATCTGCTAGCATAGGGGGTGGGCCTTCAGGTACCACTTGGTTGGGTGGTACGCGCACCTTACACCGTTGGGTTTCCTTTTCATGTTCGTGTTGGTGGGATCTTTCAGTTTGGAAGGCTCACATGTTCCTACTACTGTGTATCACATCTTATGATTTTTTGTATACATTGGATACTTTGTATATGTACTACTCCTCATGTGTATTCGAGGAGGAATCTTGTATTTTTATAATACAACATTATTGTATGATCTTCCTCATTTTGGAAATGAGCTTTGTAATTGTTATATGGAATGAACGTAATCTATGAATAGATTTTTTATGTACTTTGTATCTTATGGAATGTGTTTAATGCTTAGGATGTATGTTCTTTATTTCATGAGTATTTTTATATGTTATGGGATTTAGTTGTAAGCATTATCCTGTACCTTAGAGGATGTATGCATTATGTGTAGTGCACTTTACCTATTATTAATTACACTTTAGAAAAAAAGTATTATGCTTCTTGCTGTAGTTGCATCTTCCTCTAGGGTTGCGTGGTGGGGTGTTACATAATTTGAAATTCAAATTGTAGCAATCATTTTTTAGCAAGGAATTAAAACAAGGCAAAATGAATGTATTTGTTGGAGTAAGAAGTAGTTTTTTTTGTATTGGGATTGGTTGAACTTGCAGCAATAGAGGAATGTATTAGCAAAAGACAAAGAGAAATACGAAATAGGGAATGTTTTAGCAAATGTCATGCACTGACAACAGCAGTTATAGAATAGGTGTGAGATTAGCACCATATGTATTGGACATTTTTTCAGATTAGTCTAAGTTTCTTTTATGTTGTTAAACAGAGCATGTCCTTTATATTTTGTAAGTTTTGAAAGCAACAAGGAATCTATGCAAAAAAAAAAATTGTGTGTTTAGTTGTTCTATTGTTATGCATATTCTATGGTTATTTTCTACTTTGTTCATAGTCACACTAGTGTGTTTCTTTTATTTTCACTTATGCTTGCCAACAAATGGTATCAAAGCCCTATTTTTTGGGTAGTTATTTTATTGTGGGTATTGTGGAAGAGCCCTAGGTTATCTAGGCATTAACTTTTCTCAGATTTGAGAGGAGAAAAATGGTAGGTGGTGAAAGAAAAGTTTGGCAACAACCACCAAATTTTGGTGGGTAGAACTATGATATATGGGCTAAAAAAATGAAAAAATATTGGTTGCATAAATGACCTATGGGAATTGGTCACTAATGGGTTCAATGATATCATAGACCCAACAAACTAAGAAGCCCTTTAAAACCTCAAAAGAATCAGTTGAAAGAAGCAAGAATGAAAGATGAAAAATCCCTCAATTTGATTGAGGTAGCCTTGGCTGAAGTTGTTTTCCCACACATTGCAGCAGCAAACTATGCAAAACAACTACAAGGGGGCAGATAAGTGAGATTAGTAAAGTTGCAGCTCTTGAGAAGAGATTTTGAAACATTGTAGATGAAAGATAATGATTCAATTTTTTTATATTCACACCAAAGTGTTCACCTTAATAAATCAAGTGAGAATCAATGGAGAAACAATGGAAGAACAAAGGATTATTGAAAAAATCCTAAGAATTTTTCCTACAAGATTTTATCCTATAGTTATTTTCATTGAAGAGGAAAAGGACTTGTCCAAGATGACTATAGATGAGTTGATGGGTTCACTACAAACCCATGAGTAGTGGTTGAACAGATATGCTCCTTCCCTAGAGCAAGCTTTCAAAACTCAAACCAATAGAAGAGGTTGTGGAAGAGGAAGAAACAACATAGGTAGAAATGAAAGAGGCAGAGGAAGAAATAATTCTGGAAGAGGAAGTTCTGACAACACATAGGAGATGAGCAACTCACAGTTAGCAAACCAGAACCAAAAGAGCAATAGTTTGAGTCAAAGGAATACAAAAAATCAATGTGCAATGTTATTAATGTCACAAACATGGCCATTATGCTAGTGAGTAGAAAGAAGCAACGTGACCATGGAGGCCAAAATGCTAATGTAGAAAATGAGCACAAAGTTGAAATTGACAAACAAACCAATGTATTCATTGTTTGCAACCTTGTTGAACATAGCAATGATGAAGTGTGGTACTTGGACAACGGATGCATCAGCCACATGAGTGGTAACAATAATTTCTTCGCTTCCATAGACAACAACATAAAAATAGAAATCAAGATGGGAAATGATGAGAAGGTTCCTGTGATGGGAAAAGGTGTAGTCAACTTCCAAACCAAGAATGGTGAGAGGAAAAATATGCAGGATGTATATTATGCCCTCGATATAAAGCATAATTTATTGAGCATTGGAAAAATGGTCCAAAATGGCAACAAAATCCTAATGGAGAATGGAGAATGCAAGATTTTTGAAAGAGGGGGCAGCAAGAGAGTGATGGTTGTAGTATAGATGACGAGAAACAAAATGTTTCCTCTCATGATGCACAAAGTCTATGTGATAGACACAACATTCAAACAACAATAGCATTGTCTGTAGGCACTCACAGTAGTCACACAAAAATCAGTAGTTGAACAACAATTGGCTTTCAAGACAGTCATCAAAGGCCCATCCAAAATTTGTCATTTAAGGTATGGGCACTTAAGCTTTTCAAGGCTCAATTTATTGCATGGGAAAGGCATGGTTAGGGGTTTACCATCCATTGTAGAACCCGATGGCAAGTGTGAGACTTGCATCTTCGGAAAACAACATAGGTAACCATTTCAATTTGGGTATTCTAGGAGAGAAAGAGCTCCATTAGAATTAGTGCACTCGGATTTTTTTGGACTAATGAAAAACCCCACTTTAGCTGGAAATACATATTTCATGACTTTCATAGATGATTATAGAAGGAAAATTTGGGTCTATTTTTTGAAAAAAAATCGAAAGCCTTTGAAAAATTTAAGTGGTTTAAGGTAGAAGTTGAAAATGGGAGTGGTCACTATATCAAAGCCCTTAGAAAAAATAGAAAGGGAGAGTACATCTCCAAATAATTTCTGTATTTTTGTAGGAATGAGGGCATTCACAAACACTTCACAACTAGGTATACTCCACAAAAAAATGGAGTGGCTAAAAGAAAGAATATGACCATTCAAGATATGGCAGCAAGTATGTTGAAAGAAAAAGGGTTGTCACACATATTTTGGGGAGAAGTTGTAGCAACACCAGTCTATATACTGAATAGGTGCCCCACAAAGGTTGTATGTGATAGGATTCCACAGGAGGTGTGGACTAACAACAAATGGAGTCTTGAACACTTAAGAATATTTAGGTGTGTGGCATATGCATTCATGCCAATAGAGAAGAGGTGGAAATTTGATGAGAAAAGAGAAAAATACATTTTCATAGGCTATAGTGAGGATTAAAAAGCCTACAAACTATACAATCCCATCACCAAGAAGGTTGTGATCAGAAGGGATGTTATTTTTATTGAAAATGAAGCATGGGATGGATCAGTGGATGACACCATGGGTATATTAGTCACAATACCTCTTGAAGATGAAGAAGCTCCAGATGATAGAAACATAGGGGGAGCTCAAGAGAGAAGTAGCTCAAAGAGAAACTAATGTAGAGAATTGGAAAATAACAGCTCTAATGATGTGCAGCAGAACAATAATATTTTTGACAGTGTTTAGAAAAAAAAAGCTCTGGATAGAGACAACAGAGTAACAGCTCCAGAGTATAGCAGAGCAGTAGCTCTGATAGTCAGTAGTAAAGTAGCTCCAGAGGTCAAAGTAGAAGTATCTTAGAAGAAAAATCAAACCCTACACTTGTATCATTGATGCCACAAAGGACAAGGAGTGTGAGGGAGATTTATGACAACACATAGTATGCTGATTTTGATGAAAACTTGGATTTTGCATTATTCTCCTATAGTGATCCAACACATTTTGAGAAATCAGTGAAACAAGAGAAGTGGTGTAAGGCCATGGATGAAGAGTTGGAGGCTATAGAGATGAACCAAACATGGAAGTTAACCAATTTACCCAAGGGTAAACAAGTGATTGGAGTCAAGTGGGTCTATAAGACCAAGTGTACAGCTAATGGAAAAATTGAAAGACACGAGGCAAGACTTGTTGTGAAAGGGTATAGACAGTAGCTCGATATTGATTATGATGAGACATATGCACCAGTTGCAAGGTTGGAAATAGTGCATATAGTCATAGAAGTTTCAAGACAACATCAGTGGTTGGTGTTTCAGATGGATGTAAAGTCAACATTATTGAATGGAGTGTTGAAGGAGGAAGTGTATGTGGAGCAATCACTTGGCTATGAAGTCCCAAGGCAAGAGGAAAAAGTGTATAGGCTTTGAAAATCTCTTTATGGGATAAAAAAAGCACCTTGGGCATGGTACAACAGAATAAACACTTATTTTATAAGCAATGGCTTAGCAAGAGTAGAAATGAGCCCACACTCTACATCAAAGCAACTCAAGGTGATATTTTAATTGTTGTTTTCTATGTATATGATTTAATTCTTATTGGTAATAGTGACAGGGGAATTGTTGATTTTAAAGAAGTGATGAAAAATGAATTTGAGATGACGGATCTAGGTTTGTTGAAGCATTTTATTGGGATAGAAGTTTAGCAAACACAACATGGAATTTTTATTTCATAATCTAATCATGCCAGATAGATTTTAAGGAGTTTAAAAATGCATAACAACAAACCTACCCCCACACCAATAGAAATAGGTCTTAAATTACGCAATATTGACATCAGTAAGGAAGTGAACCCAACCATCTACAAGAGCATGGTTGGAAGTTTGATGTATTTGACATCAACTAGGCTTGATTTAATGTATGAAATTAGTCTAATTTCTAGGTTCATGGATAAACCTAAGGACACACATTGACAATCAGTAAAGAGGATTTTTATGTATGTCAATGGAACAATAGGGTATGGCATCATGTATGGTGCAACTAATGAATTCAAGTTGGATGGTTTCACGAATAGTGATTTGGCAGAAAATGTGGATGATAGGAAGAGAACATTAGGGTATGCCCTTAAAATGGGATTGGGTGTAATCTCATGGGCATCAAAGAAGAAGCTGATTATCTCTCTTAGCATATCAGAGGTAGAGTACATAGCAAAAAATGCAAAAACTTGTCAAGCTATTTGGTTGAGGAGGATCCTTGTAGATTTACAACAATAGAAAGTTGACAACATAGTCATACATTATGACAATGTCTCCTCCATAGCATTGATAAAGAATCTAGTTTTCCATGAATGAAGCAAGCACATCCAGATCCGATATAATTTCATAAGGGAGATCATAGAGAAAGGTGAGATAGAACTTCAATATTGTAGATCCGAGCAAAAACTCGCTAACATCTTCACCAAGGCCTTACCAAGAATAGTTTTGAATGCCTAAGGGATAGGCTTGGTATTGTGGATAGCTTCGGAGATCAGCTCTGAAAGGAAACTATAGAGTGACAACATACTTTGTATTAAGGGGAGTGTTAGAAATATTTAATTCTTGTCAAAGGACCTGCATCAGTAGACTTTCTCCCCTACGACACTATATATCTATAGCTAGTTGACCTGTATCCTGCCAATGTAAGCTTGTTGAATTAAATGTGGTAGGCTAATTTAAAATTCAAATTGTAGCACAAATTTTTTATCAAGGAATTAAAACAAGGAAAAAGGAATGTATTAGTTGGAGTAAGAAGTAGTTTTTTTGTATTGGGATTGGTTGGACCTACAACAACAAAGGAATATCTTAGTAGAAGACAAGGAGTAGCACATAATAGGGAATGTTTTAGCAGACGTCGCGCACTAACAACAGAAGTTACAAAATAGGTGTGAGAGTAGCACCATATGTATTGGACATTTGTCCAAATTAGTCTAAGTTTATTTTATGTTGTTAAACAAAGCATGTCATCTATATTTTGTATTTTTTGAAAGCAACAAGGAATATATACAAATATTTTTTGTGTGTTTAGTTGTGTTTTTGTTGTGCATATTTTGTGGTTATTTTTTGCTTTGTTCATATAGTTACAACGATGTGTTTATTTTATTTTCACCCTTGTCTACCAAAATAGATGTGGGTGTGCATGGTTTCTAAATTATTTAATGTGCCTATCGATGGAAATATTGAGGATGACCACAATTGTTGTAGTGACCAGTGTTGACCTATAAATAGAGCATTTTCCTTGGGCATGGAGCATTTGGTAGTTTGAATAACCACGTGTGTTATAGGTTCATGCACCTACAATAGGGTTCTAGGAAAATTCATTGCCAAAAATTCACCGAAGGAAAATTCAATGCCAACAATTCATCATCATGGAAAATTCACCGCCAAATAAAATTCACTACTAGCAATTCACCATAGTAAAAAATTAACCACATTAATAGTTTTTAATATATATTTCAAAAAAAAAAATTTTATTAAAAATATTAATGCAATTAATTTTCCGCCACGGTGAATTTTACTTGCTGGTGAATTTTTTGTCTATGAATTGTTGGCGATGAATTTGTCGAATGCCCTACAATATTATACATGCATTTTATCATTGCAATGTAACTACTTTATAGCACATATGATGACACATGATGAATAGGATGTCATGTTTATTTAGAGACACAACCCCTAACACAAGAGGTCTCAACCTTTCAAAATATGGTATTTCAATGAGGGTCATTTATTCTATATGCATTTACACAAATCTTTGGATATCAAGAAATGTGGATGTTTCATAGTTCATAGTGGTCTACAAGAATGACATTTTATATAATAGAATGTGAATAGAAAGTGTATTTGAATGGATTTTTTTATGTATAGTAAAGAGGATAGAGATTTCAAGAGAGTGAAGAGTTAAAATTAAATAATTTATATATGTACATTTTTTAAATATTGGTGATCTTTATGGGTTTATAGGTTAATAATTTACTTTTTTACATATATTTATTATTATTAATAATGGATATGATGTTTTAAGTTGAGTCTACATATAAATAGGAATTTCTCAAAATAATATGAACACGAACATGAATACATATCTGATTAATATGTTTAATAATGCCAATGAACAATAAAGAAAACAAAATTGGCAATGTGGTAAAGGTTATAAGCTAGGTATTATTTAATTAAGTCTTATGACTCAAAATTTAGGATAATTAAATATTGTTAGATATATGCAATGAGCATTTTAAAAATTGGTTAATAGGAAAGATAGGAAAGCCTGATTATTAGGCATTGATACCAAATGCAATGCCACCTTCTCTCTTAAATTTTTTTAAGTATTAGCAACATATTTAATAGATTAAATTTTCAAGTTAAGATAATTTACAAGATGTAATGTCACTAAAATGATGTGTAAATATGTAATAACTAGACAAAGATTGTAAAATAAATAAATAACATAATAAACTGAATAACACGTTCATATAATTCACTCAAGTTAACATAAAAAGCATAATATTCTAATATATTTTAGTATTAATGGACTTCAATACTTATCTAAATAACAAAACTTGAAAAATACACTCTCACCCTATAAAGATGTTGGTGGCATTGGGTCTTGATATTGAATAATCTAGGAGGAACTAGTTCTTTTCGGAACACAGTACACTATTGTACTCTACACACGTGTCAGTTTAATAGAGCAATGCTCAACACAAGTGCACACCGAGATCTAGCAAGGACCATCCTGGGTGTATGTTCTACCCCGAGTTGGAGACACTCTTTGTGCCCCCTTCTCCAATTCCCATAGCTCACCAAACCACTTTCTTCTTCCTTTAATTCTCTCCATGCCTTTCCAAGTCTCACATAATTGCTTTATATCATCCTTAAGGGGTTATTTCCAAACCATCACACCCTTTCACAAAGGTTTCCTTCTAATGATTAATTAAATAAATAATTATTCTTCCCATTTTCAAATATTTTTTATACATATTCTTTATTAATCTTTCTTTTAACCAAAAGGATCATAATATCCTCTATTTTTCTATCTCCCTTTTAATTCTAAAGGGTTCTTTCATAACTTTCTCTTCTCTTGGGGAAAAATTCACATAACACTCTAGATACTACTTAGATTTGGTTGTCTATATTTTATGACAATATTACTCTCTTTCTTTTGAGTTTATTCCCCAACTCTACAACTCCCAAGGATCATCTACAATCAAATACTTGTCACAAAAAGAGATTAAAAAAATTGAAGTAATTGCTATGGAGACCAAAGAGACTTTTGATCCAAAAAATCATGAATCATTATGAATGTACATTATTGTGCATTATGAATAATACAATATAATGAATCCTTTTAATAAGGAAAAAGAAAAAATAAACTCTAAATAAATCCCTAAGAGAGGATAAAATTGTATCATGACATGTGTCTTTATCTTATGACTTGAGACAAAAAACCACACGACCTAAGTAACCTTAAGTATGCTAGTGTGAAAAGGGGCCTAATTAATTAAATAAATTGTTAAGAAAAATATTTTTTATTCTCACCCCCTTAAGTGCAACTTAGGGAGAAACTAAAATCCTCTAATTATGAATACATAAAAAGAAAAATATGGGTCTCAACAACTAGGCCTAATGAGGTAACCATGTATAAATTAAAAATATCTCTCATAATCGAGGAAAAGGAGAAAACCTCATGGTAAAAACTCCTCTCTGAAAGAGAGAGATATATGAAAGACTAAGAAGGCTTTCAAAATTATGTCCCAAAAGAGTCAAAACATTAAGATGATCATGAAAAACACCATTGAAGCACAAATAATCTACAATTAATTGTCAAATGGTGGTTTTTATAGTGCTAAAACCAAAGAACCTCATTTTAAATTTAGATGAATATCTATATCAAACAATAAAAAATATGCATGGGTGACCCCAATGACACTAATAAAATAATGATTAGATGGTAAACCAAGAAATAAATATGGCAATCAAAGACATAGATGACACATCAATATACATGAATGCAACAACACTACTCAATTGATGTAAAATATATTGTAATTCAAAGATATAGGATCTAATATTCTGAAAAACTATAAACTAGGGATGAAAGGTCACCTCTAAAAATAGGAATTCAAGAGCATCTATCTGGTACTTTTTTCATCTCACCCAAATTTATGGGCAACCAACCATTGCATCCCTCTAGTATATAAGAATTAAAATTAGATACATAGCTCACTATAAATTGAAACAAAGTAATTTCATTAGAACCAATAGTGTGATATCCCCCCATACTTCTGACAAGGGATATGTATGAAAATTCCATTTAAATTATGTCTCATAATTTATTCCATAAAGGAGAATAAGCATCATTAAAACATACATAATATAGTACATACAACTAAAAAATAGTGTAAAAAATAAGGAAAGGATGTGTGAAGATAGACAAGGTTGTGATTTTTAAAATAAAAAAATTATAAATAATGAACCCCTTGTGGCACTTCATAAAAAATTTGGAGTATAAAATATGACACAATATAATGTGCAAAATCTTCAAAATACATGTGGAGTGGTGGCACTTTATATCAATATGTTTACAAATGAAAATTGTATTCAATAGATGCTCAAAATGTCTATAAAGGATCAAACAATGAAAATACAAATAGATAAGATCAAATGAATTCATGTCATGCGAAAATTAAAAAAAACAATTGACATGTCCAAGTAATCAACCAAAATATAAAATAATGCTCAAATAAATAAAAGATGTCTAGGGTAGATTTTGAAAAAGGTACATAGATAGATGTGAAGAGCTCTAAAATACCTTTCCAACACTACAAAAATAATGAAATGAAGATCCGAGTAAAAATTTATGAGCTTGGGAGCCAAAATTGAGATATGACTTTGATAAGTGATAAAATGTATCAATAGAAAAATATAAAAATATGCCTATACCATTGGAAATTGAAGAGTTCTTAGAGCCAGTTTCCTAACAATATCTCATTTTCTAAATTTTAACAATGTGTGCCCAAGTTATTCAAAAATAAAAATATCTCATTTATGGAAAATTAAGGCTTGGAGTAGTTTTTGTTGGGTTGTATTGTGATATCATGCAAGCATCAACATAAAATGCCAATGAAATGTGCTTGGATTGGTTAGAATATTCCCTAACATTCACAAAATTCTTGTGCAATAACGAAAATGATTAGCATAAGGTCTAAAAATTTCATCCAAGGGTAGAAAATTGTTTTTTGCTAGCTAGAGATGGTTTCCTAGTATGTTGGTAAATCTGGTGGCAATAAAATTCACTCTCTAGATAAGATTGACATCACCAATGGTTTCAATAGAACTACTACTAGGTGTGATGGTTAATCTATGTTCTAGTCACCATCAATGATAATTTTGACATAGATAAGGCCATCAAAGAGTAGAAAGTCAACACATGTTGCTAGGAAATAAAATTCACACTAAAAAAAATTAGCCACCATAAAATCCCAAATGATTCCAGAAAACTAAAAATGCATGTCAAAAAAATAGTGACACCATAAAATGTGTGATGTGCCTATGTGGAATTTGTGTATCATTAATGAAAAATATACAAATTCATAAAGCTATATGAAAATTTTCCTTTGAGATCTATGTAGCCCTAAAAAATGGCTCAAATATTTTTTCCCTCTAGTTTTGATATTTGGAGAGGAAATCTTTGGGTTTTTGGGCATTCTAGATGCAACAATGGGGTATGCTTTTCTCCAAGATACACCATTTGATTTCTCAAGATCAAATCTCTCAAAAAATAAATGAAGAATTATAAATTTGGAGCCTTGATACCATGTTGAAGTTGATTACTTAGCCCTACAACTCCCAAGGATCACCTACAATCAAACACCTATCACAAAAAGGAAAAAAATAAAACAATTTTTTGTAGAGGTCAAAGAGACAATTGATCCAAAAAAACATGAATTGTTATGAATTTACATTATTTTGCATGATTAATAATTAAAAAATGAACCCTTATAATATAGAAAAAGAAAAAAATAACCCTAGATGAAATCTTAGAAGAAAAATAAAATTATATCATGACATGTGTTCTCATCCTATGATTTGGGTATGTGCAAGATCATCATGGAAAAAACAAGCCCTTAAGTGGCAATGAAAATTCAAAAAAATCAGAGTTAGGCAACTTGACGTAAAAATTTGAATAAGTTATCTATATTATTACAAAAAAATTTAAGAATAGAATCTGTAGAAAATTGAATGTAGTTTCTAAACTACTAGATATATATATATATATATATTTATTTAAAATCTATTTGGTGAAAATTTTGAAATTTCAATGCAACTGTACTTAAATTTTAGGGAAAAAATAAGAAGTAGGTTTCTATTTGACCACCTTAACCACAATAAAATGATAATATTTTATATATAAGTAGAGGACTCATGTCCCGATGAGATGCATATTTTTTTGTATTTTTTTTCTAAGTAAATAATTAATTATGAATTTTTTATTACAACTTTTAAAAAATTAAAAAAACTCGTATGTTTGACCACCTTAACTTGGTCAAAACTTCATGAAATTAAATTTTTTTTTTTCATCCTATAGTATGCAAAGCATAGAATGGGATGCATGTTTTGGATTCAAAAAATGTGATATGGTTTGAAAGATATAGATGTTTTTCAATCAACCTATCAATCAAGAATTTAGTCGTAATTCAAATAAAAAATGAATAATAATTATTTATTAAATTCAAGGTAAAGCATAATTTATATCGGTAGAAATTTGAGAATCTCCTTTAAAAACCCTTTTTGTTTCATCAATTTAGGGTAAAAAAAAAGTCATCAGCCACATGGGGGAAGTCTAGAAAAGAAAGGTAAGTTGTTAAACACGTTTTTTGTGTTGACTTCTTAGGATTGGCGTGTCCTAGACAAATTCCAGAGAAAACCCGAGGCTAATCCCTAGGTAGTAGGTTTTGTGTCATACATATCGGATATCCAATTTGAATCGAATATCCAATTTTCAAAAATCTAATATAGTTTTTAATATATGATTTAAAAATTTGAAATTTTCAAATCAATATCTAATTTATTTTAGTTCTAATATAGTTTTTAATATATGATTTAAAAAATTACAATAAATAATTTATAGTTTATTTTAATATATCTAGTTAAGAATATACAATATAGTTTATAATTTAATTAATTTATGATAATCTCTTATAGAATTATGTATAATATATAATATATTATACTATTATGTATAATATTAAAATATTATTTATATATTCTAGTTAATGTATAAATATATATATATATTGAGCTAATATATAAAATATTATATAACTATTTAATATTACTAATATATTAAATATTTAAATATTCTCTCCCTTCCCCCCCTAATTCTCTCTCCCTCTCTTAGACCTCTCTCTCTCTCTCTCTCTCTCTCTCATTCTTCCCTTCTCCCTTCTTCCCCTCTTCCCTAATTACCCCTCCTAATTACCTCTCTCTCTCCCCCCTTCTTCCCCTCTTCTCCTCTCCCTTCCCCCTCCTAATTCTCTCCCTCTCTCTCCTCTTCTTCCCCTCTCACTTCCCCTCCTAATTCTCTCCCCCTCTCTCTCTCCCCTTCTTCCCCTCTCCCTTCCCCCTCCTAAGTATCTCTACCCTTCTTCTCCTCTTCCCCCCCTCTCTCTCTATGTCTCCCTTTGTCTCCCCTTCTTTCCCCCTTCCCCTCACCCTTCCTCCTCCTAATTCTCTCTCTATATTTGTTTGTCTCTCTCTTTCTCTCTCTCTCTCCTCCTCTTCCCCTCTTCCTCTCTCCCTTCCCCTCCCAATTATCTCTCCCTCTCTCAGACCCTTCTTCCCCTCTTCCCCTCGCCCCCCCTTCTCTCTCTCCTTCCCCTCCTCCCCTTTCCCTTCCCCTTCCTAATTCTCTCTCCCCTCCTTCCCTCTCCTTCAGCCTCCAATTCTCCCTCTCCCTCTCCCTCTCCCTCCCTCTCTCTCCCTATCTCTCTCTCCCTTCCCCTCCTCCCTCTCCCTTTCCCTCCTAATTCTCTCTCCCTCCTTCCCTCTCCCTTCGCCTCCAATTCTCTCTCTCTCACCTTCCCTCTACCTTCCCCCTCTCTCTCTCCCCCCTCTCTCTCTCTCTCCTTCCCCTCCTCCCCTCTCCCTTCCCCCTCCTAATTATCTCTGCCTTCTTCCTCCAAACTCTCTCTCTCTCTCTCCTCTTCCCCTCTTCCTCTCTCCCTTCCCCCTAATTCTCTCTCCCTCTCTTAAACCCTTCTTCCCCTCTTCCCCTCTCTCTCCCTTCTACCTCCAAATTATCTCTCCCCCCACCTTCCCCTCCCTTTCCCCCTCTCTCTCTCCTCTCTCTCTCTCTCCTTCCCCTCTCCCATCCCCCTCCTTCCCTCTCCCTTCCCCCTCTCTCTCTCTCTCCCTTCCCCCTCTCTCTCTCTCCCCCCTCTTAGGTCTCTCCCTCTCTTTCCCCCTCTGGGTCTTTCCTCTCCTCTCTCTCTCTCTCTCTCTCTCTCTCTCTCTCTCTCTCTCTCTCTCTCTCTCTCTCTCCTTGCCCTCTCCCTCCCCCTCCTAATTCTCTCTCTCTCCCTTTTGCTTTATCTTTCCCTCCCTCTCTTTCCCTTCCCCCCTACTCTCTCTCTCTCTCCCTCCTTCTTCCCCTCTTCCCCTCTCCCTTCCCCTCCTAAATACTTCTCTCTCTCTCTCCCCCATTCCCCCCCTCTTCCCCTTCCCCCTCCCTTCCCCCTCCTACTCTCCCTTCCCCCTCCTATTATCTCTCCCTCTCTCTCCCCTTCTTTCCCTCTCCTTCCCCTCTCCCTTCCCCCTTCTCTCTCTCTCTCTCTCCTTCTTCCCCTCTTCCCATCTTCCTCCCCTCCCCCCCCCTCTCTCTCTCTCTATCTCTTGTCCACCCTACACCTCCTAGTTACTATTGGGTCTATGTATGCCAAAAATCAGATATCCATTTTGTGGCACCAAAATTTTTTTGATAAAAGGGTAAAATGGGTTTTACAGGGACCCGAAACCACAACGTTTACAAAATAGAAAAGAACAAACCAAATTCCAACCAAAAAGACCAGCTGCCCAAGAAAATGTGGCACCAAAATGTTACTGCCACAATACATTTTTAAATGTTTTCAAATATTTCCCAACCCCGATTTTTTATACTTTTAAAAATTGGATATCTGATTCAAAATGGATATCCAATTTGTAAAAATTAGGCTTTGGAATTGCTATGGAGCAATTTACTGACACCCAACCCAAAAGAAAGTCAACTCAGGATTTTTGTGTGTTTTGGCAAGTGAAAAACATTACTTTTTCCTATTGCCACTTTTTGGCCCATCATGATCCTACACATGCCCATTTTAGATAAAATTAAAATATGATCTAAGTAAGATTATGTATTCTAGTGTGAAAAGGAACCCAATTAATTACATAATTAATTAGGAAAATGTCTTTTTACTCTAACAATTGTATTCTTGTTCTCTCTGTCAATTACTTGATCATTATAGAGACTTCATCATCCATCATTGGAAAATTCAAATCTATTTTGCATGATAGGTTTTCTATGACTGAATTTTATTTTTTCACTACTTTATCAAGATTGAGATCACTCAATCCTCTTCAAAGATCCCTCTTTCTTAATTCAAGTATACTCTTGATCTACTAGCTTAGTTCCATATGGTTTGTTGTAAACATACACTAACTCATTTTTTATGGATTCAATATTGAGGAGAATTGTCTCACTCAAATCATTAATGTCACTTTTATTTTTAGCCTATTGGGAGCTTCATCTATCTAACTTGCACTCACCCTAACATTTAATTTTCAGTTGGCATGGTTTTATTATTTATGCAAGAACCACGTAAGATTTATTATAAAGAAACCAAATATGCATTGCATAATATGTAGAGCACTTATCGACATGGGACTCACTATGCAACAAGTACAAAACCAAACTTGGTTGAATATATATAGATTATGATTGGGCAATAAATATTCATGATCATAAGTCCACATATAATTGTAGATTTAATCTTGGTTCATTTATCATCTATTTGTAGAGTAAGAACTAGTATGTCATTGATCTTTCTTCAATTGAGGTTGAGTATTAGGGGCTATAAATATAACCATTGAGACTATTTGTCTTTAGAATATTTTAATTTTGGCTTCACCATTTTTTGACCATCTATCCTATTTTGTGACATCTAGAGTGCCATCCAAATATCAAATAATTTGGTTCAACATCATTGAACCAAACACATAGAGATTCAAATGCACTACATTGGGTAATTAATTTAGGAGTAGGTCACTAATTTTTGGTATTCTCCTACCAAAACTTTTTCCTACAAGAAAGTTACAAATATCATCATTTGTGAACTCCTTTTGGGGTTTTGGATATTTCTTTCAGTGGAAACCTAACCTTCTCTCTTCATTTTATTTTATGGGGAGGAATTTAACCTCACATGAAGTTTTGTCCCTCTTATCTTCTACATAACATTTTTCACTCTTTTGGAGATTTTTTCCAATAGTTTTTCTCCTTTTCCTATTTATGAGAGATTCATTTGTACATGGGTACAAGTTATAAAATTTATATCTAAGACCCATATTTTCATGTTTTCATATTTTATTCCCCCCCAAGTTGCACTTAAGCCCACATATTGGTATGAATAGGGTTATTTCCCCAACTCATTCTCCCATTAAGTATTGTTCACACCTTTTCACTTAAGTTTACTTAGGGAATTTTTACTTTATGTCTCATACAATAATTTTAAGACACATATCATTGTAACTATGAGAATTTTTCTAGGGTTAGCAATATCACATGCAGAACATAAAAACCCAAAGCAATAATGAAGTGCAAAGGAATAGATGAAACAATCTCACTAGATATCTTCATCCTCCATGATTGACCTCCATTATACCATCTCAACTTGCTAAAATATGTAGTTGCCCTCAGATTTATGATGAGAAAGACAATGGAAATGAAAAGCCCTATGCAAATGTTTAAGGATTTTGAATGACTATATGCTATACTATGCCCTAATGCAACTAGTAAGCATCTAAAAATGTCTAAAATATGTCAAATAAAATCTAAATATGCCTATGAAAAATGAAGAAACATGTAATAATATGAAAGTGCAATAAAATTAAACTCCAAGATATGCAAAAATGAGACCAAAATTGCCATTTTATAGAAAATGCAATTTTGTGTGAATGGGCAAGATTAAAATTCAACAAGTGCCCTAGAATAAATGGATGAGATTCAATATAACAACCCACAATTAGGGTTAGGGAAACATTAGGTCAGATTCAAAATGAATAGACAAGATTGATTTTTAGAAAATCAAATCAATGGCTCACAATGCATGTGACAAGAGATTTTGGGCACACAAAATGAAGTTACTGGAGAATAAAATAATAATTTAAAATTATTTGATTCAAGAGGTGATGTTGACCTTTTGAATTAAAAATTAATTTAATTCAAAAGTGGTGGGGTCATGTGACAGTAAATAATTTAAATTTAAATTTTTTACTCAAAGAGGGAAATTAGAAAGTGAGACTTATTTTAAATAAATATATTTATTTAAAATGAGAACAGTAAGAAAGGATAAATTAAATAATTATTTAATTTAGGTGGCAGGACTTATTTTAAATAAATAAGATTTAGAAGAACTTAAATAATAAAATTTAGGTGGAAATTAAATAATAAAGATATTATTTAGTTTATAGAAGAATGTGACAAAGGGAACCTTTTGAATTAAATAAATTGATTTACTTCAAAATTTAGGAGAGTGGACCAAATTAAATAAATGAAATTTATTTAATTTAGGAGAGAGGAGGCTAATGAATAATTAGATAATTAAACATAATTATTTAATTATAGTGGAAGGTGGACAAAATTAAATAAATGAGAATTTATTTAATTTTCGAAAGAAGAGGACTTAATTAGTGACATAACTAAATAAATAAATAAAGTTATTTATTTAATAATTAGGAAGACATAATGGACAAAAATAATTAAATAGATTAAGAAACTTATTTAATTATAGAAACACATTAGACAATTAGTGACACATTAAATAAATAATTAAAATTTATTTATTTAATAAACATGAAGAATAAACATATATGAATTAATTAAATAATTATGAATTATTTAATTAATAGTCGAAAGTGAGTTAGAAAGATAATTAAAATGTCATAATTATGATAGGATGAAAAGATTAAAAATAGAGCTTGTATGCCTAGGTCATTTTTATGTGTCTACATTTGCCCCTCTTTGTCATAATGCAGCCTGTCGCATTGTGGCAAAGGAAATAAGTCCAAAAATATGCCTCAGTGCAAATTAGGATGAGGAAGAATGATGAGGAGGGTTGCAGTATGCCCCCTTGGGAGGACAAATGGGTTCTAAGAACATGGGTGTGCTCTCAAAATGGATGAGAGGACTAGAATATGAGGAGACAAAGAAATGTTAGTGTAAAAGATATGGATGATGACATGGACGCAATGCCTATACAAGATGCATGTTAGTTCCTAGATCAAATCCTTCAACATATTACCATAGGAATTTAATATTTATTTCTCTTAATCATCATTGGGAAGATTATTGTGATTGCCAACAAACACCATGATATGACATAAATAAATATGTGCAAGGTTGCACCATCACATAAGATAAATAGTCATAGACAAGGATGATCACGACTCATAATGAGAGTGTGATTGCTCAGTCTTTTTTTCATAACCAACCGCAAGAAGAAAAAGACAAGAAGGACAAGCCATGAAATGTCGTTGCTTCTCTAAATCGTGTTTCCAGGACATCCTCGAGAAACTAGCAACATGATTGCCAAAAAGAACAAAAATAAAGCCACCATCATGGTATGTTGTTGTTTTTCTAAATCTCGTAGTCAGGACATCACTGAGAAACTAGTAACATGAGTTTCAAAAGACAAGACAAATGTCATGAGACATCATTGTTTCTCTATATCCTATTGTTGGGATCTCGTTGAAAAACTAGTAACAAGATGAAAAGGACAAAGGCAAGTGTCAAGTGTTTGCCAAGTGTGTATGAATGTCAAGTGTTTTAATGCCAAGGTTGCCAAATGTCGACGATATTAAATTTAGGAAGGACACATCCTGAATGACATTGATATCTAGGAGATGAATTCTCAGAGTTAGGAGAATCCATCAAATAGTCAGATGATGAGGACAATTCTTAGGAAGGACACATCCAAAAGAATAAAGAAATGATGAGAGTTTCTCTTCAAAAGGACACATCTAAAGACGATCCCAAATTTTTGCCAGGTTAAATTGTCTTGATAGAAATTGATCACATGTGATTGCTGATATGATGAATTGACCAGAATTGTTGATGAAATAGACTATTGATAGATTGCTTGCTCGATATTGATGGAAGATTTTCTTAATTTGAAGAAATTTTGACGTGTGTGAACATTGTGCCATGAACCCTAATGGGCTGACCTAGTGTGGCCTTGGGGGCTCATCGATTGATGGCCTTGCCTATGTCATGCACTTAGAGACCTCATAGTTCAACATGACCAATGACCTTGGGGTGAACCCACATAACTGGTGAACACTTTTGTGGAGGAAGGGAATATTCATTTTTTCCCTCTACACAAAGTGAAGGGGTTCGGTCGAACCATTATATTGGTTCGGTCAAACCACCAGGTTTGACCAAACCCTCTATTCGCTTGAACCCCATTGACATATGAGAAAAAATATTAAAATAAAGGGGTTCGAGCGAACTAGGGTTCAGTCAAACCCCCTTAATAGAGATTTAAAAAAAAAAACCCTGTCATTTTCACCAACAGAGTTTGGCGAACAGTGACAGAGGTGGTCGACGAATAGGGCAATGTGTGCGGTGAACCAGCAAAGAAGTACTTGCACAAACATGATCCATAAACACCTTCACCTTTGAGAAACCTCCATCACCCTCCAACACATCCTCTCTGGTTGGTTGCATTGTTCCATAGCTCATTTTGGTGCAAAATTCGTGGCATGAATTGCATTTGTTTGAAAGTTTCTAAAGCATTTTCAACAAATCCATTCACATAGTTAAACGATTTGTTGTTGAATTTAAATGCTTTAATGGGTATCCATACCCTGCTCCAAAACCCCCATTTTTCCATCATCATCTAATCACCATGTCTTAACCATAATTTTTGATATACCAAAGTTGATTTCTAATCTAACTTTCTTGTTATACTATATTTTTAATAATTTGAATAATTGATTCCATGTTTTTAATTTGTTTTTGATAATTGAAAATAGTTATTTTCTTATTATTTTAAATAATTTTATTTTATTGGTATATAATTCAACATAGCACCAAGAAAATAATCAAAGACTCAAATATCAAAAGAGTATGAAGTTGAAAATTCAAAGAAAAGATAATAAATGATACAACTTCATGAAACTAATAAATTGAACTCCATAGATGAATATATATCATCTTTTTCAATTTAATTAGATCATGAAAAATTTATTCAAGGTATGGATTTAAGAAGAATTTGGAGAAAAAAATGGAAAATGTAAAACTTCATGTAGTTAAGAAATTGAATCACAATACTATAACTCCACTCAAATTGAAATATTTATGTACATATAACATTCATTAATCCAACCAAAAATACAAAGGAAGATAGAAAGACCTTGAAACTTGGTATTATTTTAAACTAGTGATGATCATGCACTAATTCTAGAGGGTTGTGCAAGGTTAATTTTAGATTATATATGGAAGTAGTAGGAGCATCATATTTGGTTAGCATATTACATATAGTCAGATAATTGTGCATCAAAAGTTTAAAATTCACATATATTTTATTGGCTAATTAGGATGCATAAAAAGAGTGGTGTTCAATATATATGGAACTTATTAGGATGCATGAGAATTTAGATGAAATATACTTTAGATCTAGTGCAAAGTTGATAGATGAAACATCAAATATACAATAGTGTTTAACTCTATAATTGGTCTAGGTAATGAAGTAAAGTCTATTTCATAAATGTTTTGGTTGGTTGAAAAATATAGCATATAAATATGAATATTTTTTCACATTGAAAAAAGTGATTTACATATATCACTTTGATTGATCCAAAAATATATTTCACTTAATTCACATATCATTTTGATAGATCAAGTGTGTTTTGGATCATGTGTTACACCTATGTATATTGACCTCTTTTCATATTTTTCTAATCAAGAAGGGCCTCATGCAATCCAAAAATAATAATATTTTTTTGTAAATTTGAGCTAGGCCGATAATTGGTGATCTTCTAAAAGAGAAAAAATAATTAGAATTTAGGGTTTTCCTTCAATACCCACAACTTTAATGATATGTTGGCACAATCTTATCCCCTCAAATAAGTCATCTAACTCAACCTCATTATGTGTGTATGGGTGGAGTATCTTAGATACAACTCAAAGGAGATTACCTTTGTCATTTTTTATTATAAAAGAAACCCAAATTGGAGTTCAATTACCTTTGCAAGCCCCGTCCACATTTATTTATTATCTTCCAAAATGAGGTTCCAACCATCTGATTTCCATCATACCCACCTTACTCAAGCAATAGGAGACACCCAATAGGAGACCGAAACCTAACTAGTTATTTGTCATCCTATTGTCCTAGCTAGTGAACTCAATTGCTCTATGTGAAACCATTCTAAATTTGGTTGAAATATTCTTATAAATAATTATTTCAATTTTATTTTGTAAAGAATTAAATTGAATGTCCCTATCATTAAATATTCATCAATTTATTTCTTTCCATAAATTCTAACTCATCTTAAATGGGCTAGCCTTCCATATTCTATCCCAAGTGGAATTAAATGATAAGCATAAATTCTCAATTGATAAATAGAGATAAGAGATATTGTGAGAGGGAATTAGACCATTCTAACTCACAACAATGCTAATTCTAGAACTTAGAAGAATATGAATAGTTGAGTAATAGGTGATTGGAAGATTATTTAGTAGACATGCATAGTAGAAACCTTAGAGATAGATATGTAAAGAAAAATGTGTGACTTGTCTATATCCTATAAGTATTCTCATATGAAATTTCATCTAAGGAAAATTCACTAGCTTTTGGGAGGCATGATTTCCCCAACACAATCTAGAAAGCCAACCTAAGGAATTTAATGTTAAATTTTCCATTTCATAACCCGATTTGATTGAATAGTGCCCATAAGAAAACCACACACAAAGTGGATGGGACACACCAATAAAATAACCATAAAATCCCATGAAAAAATTCCATATGCAATTCCAATGGACAAAGAAGGAAAAGAGAGTTAAACAAGGATGGTATGCAATCCATTTTTTTATTCAAGCATAAGCAAGATCTTCTCACAACTTTATCAATCAAATATAGCTTGACCAAAATTTTAAACATCAAATATTGATAATACAAGAATACCATTTATTTATCAAGGCCTCAATAGCACAATTTTAATTCGCAAACATATTTCATAGATATTTTGGTAACATCATTACCAAATTTTTAAATTTCCAAGAAACACACTTTTTAAAAATTAAATATAAAAAATATAATATCTCCTCAAAATGTTGATTTAATAGATGTTTTTAAATTGTATCCAAATTATATTGAAAGCATCAATGATGAAAGATAAATTATTTAACCTCTTGATCACAATCCTCATATACAATAAATTTAAATTCTCCAAAACACCTACATTTAAATATTAAAAAATGTTAAGAAAAATAAAATTGACATCAACTACAACTTAACATTTATTACAAAAAATATATCGGAAGATTAAGAATCACTACTTAAAATTATAGAAATTATATTATATGCCACCTTAAGAACCATATCATATGTCTCCACAAAGAAATAAAATTAGCAGTGCTTCTCTTGTGACCAACTCACATCTAGAATCTTCACCTCCACTCTTCAAATTGTATTTTACTATCTCATATCTCTTTTTCTCAAACATTTTATTTCCCAGATCATTTTTCTTCCATCATGGGTACATGATATAAACTTTGATAAGCCACCGCATTGTAAATGCTTCTCATTTAAACACATTTTTACAAAAACTACAATCATTGTATCTAACACATTAAAATAAATCTAATAAGTCCTTGGATAAATTTGGTATTTTAATTGTACCACACTCTTGTAAAATTTGGTTAGTATACAAAGTATAATTAATATTACATAATAGTTCATGATAGATAAAAACTACATGTTGTATTTACAATATGTATTAGAAATTTTAAGAGACATACAATAAAAAGGCTTACAAGATTCAAATTCCCTTTGTGATATTTTTAAATGAATATATTTTCCAAGAAATTTTACACAATTTTGTTTGGCTACATTCCAATTAATGTTTAATATGTGGTGTGTGGTCTTGATCACCATTTTTTTAATTTTAAAACATCATTTACATTGAGTGATACTCTAGAGTTAAAGTGCCAAAATCATTCAATTTCATCATTTTTGTTATTAATTAGCTTTTTATGAACTCATGGAATCCTACCATTGAAATCTCATGTACCATTTTCAATAGGACTATCTAGTCTTGATCTTATTGCTAGTGCTTTTCACAATATTTTATAATTTATGCTTAAGTGAAGATGAGTTTTCCTCATTAATCAAACCTTTCTTAATTTATTTCTTACTATTGAGGTTTTTATTACTCTACAAGTAGCTCTTTTATCTTTCTACTTACTAGTAATCCTAATAGAATTGAGAGAATTAAAAAATATTTTAATAATAATTTTATTTTAATTAGAAATTTTGATTGCCTAAATATTTAATTTATTTTGTAAAGGTCTTATTTTTTATAACTTTAGTAATTTTACAAAAGTATTCATTTAAAAATTTTGAAGCTCAAAATTGAATGGTTTATGATGGTCTCTTTAATTTAAGACTTTATCTTATGTTCTCATCAATTTTAAGTAACCATTTTTGGGTTCCAGAATTATTACAATTTTATCAAGCTCATTAGAAAATTTTGAATATGGGATATCATTCTTATTTGGAAAGGTCCTCTCTTTTCTTAAGTAACTTGGAGATACAATGTCTTTCATTTTGTTATGTGTGTTATCAATTTTATTAATATTATCAACAATTGGATCATGGAGTATAATTTTAATATCATGGGGTTCCTTTCTACATTATTCAAAAATATTTCTAAATTTGAATTCTTATTTTTCTATGATGTTACTCTTTTCAATATGTGTTTCATAACATTTTGCAACATTTTCCCTTTCATGTTCAACATTTTTTTTTTATTATGGCTAAATAGTTTATATAATATTAAATAGTTGTCCTATGTGGTATATAATTTTTTTACTTGTGAAATTCATCCATGTTAAAACCCTTTTGATTTTATGTCGAATGGGAGTCAAATCAAAATTATTCCAAGTCCACTATAAGCCACTTGGATGATCCACATGGTTCAAATAATTAAGCATATAACCACCCTAGATATCTTCTATGATATATTTACATTCATATAATTCTAAATAGGCAATTAATCATTTATTTCCATTTTGATAAGACTTTAGTTCATGAGCCATCAAGACCTTTGGGAAAACATATAGTGTCCCATTTAATAAGAGGAATACACTTACTTTCATTCGAACCACCCCATAATAATTTATTTATTGTTTTATCTAAATCTTGAGAGATCTTCAAGAGGATCAATAAACATGACATCATATAGATTAGAATGTATTAGATCATAGCTTTAAGCATTAAGATTCTTCCATCCAATTTTAAATGATTATATTTTCATGAAGTAGATTTTTTTTGGGAAGCACTAATGTTGTCCTTCCATAGTTTAGAAATCATATTTACAAGCTTATCATTTGTCTCATTTTCTTCTCTTATTTGTGCCTTCAATAATGACTAAATTGATTTTACATGACCGCCAATGTTAAGTAATGATGTTTTCCCTTTATTACTAGTTGTAGGAAATAAATCTTAGATGCAACCTTTATCAATGTTTTTAATTTGTCTTTAATGACACATTTTGTACTAGAGTGCACATGCACACTTGTAAATTTAAATTTTAGAATTGTTTTAGATTATGTTTTTTGTGCAATCTAGTAGTGTGAATGTTTTGATTATTAAAAACTATGATAGATGCTGAAATTTTTTTTTGTTAATGGTCTAGAAATATTATTGATGAGTAGATGAATTATTAGAACTGTTTTAGATTTCTATTCCTTATATCTAGATATATTATTTAAACTAAGGTCTCATTGCTCCTTTAGGTACACATATACATACATAACATGGATAATGCAGATGTTCCACCTCTAGAATATTTGTTTGCAAATGCCACTAATGAGATTAAAAAATTGAAAGACTCATTAGTCAAAGTGCAAACCCAGGGATATATTCTGAACCATGCATGTCAATATTGCATAGTCTTGAAAAACTAAAAGATGAGCTTGAGAGGACTAGTGCATTTTCTCCAGATAGAGTAGTTGTTATTATTTCCCGCATGCGGGAAGAAGTAAATGGTGAGGTTCCCCTTAAATAAATATAGGATAGTGTGACCAAATAAATGATAAAAACCAATTTTTTTCCATTTTATCAAAGTGCACGTAAGGTTAGGGGATACCAGGTCACTAGATGTGTTGATCATGCTATGGCCTCATTGATCTACCCATAATTTCTTGCATCACATGGTCAATACCCAAACAATGACCAGATTCCATTATATTTTGTTCAATAGTTATATGTTGAGGTCCATTTGGGCCTCAAAGTCAACTACCTGGACATTCCACCATATGTTGGTCAAGGGCATGGTAGGATTGCTGACAAACCCACTTATCATCGAGCAAATAGATCGACCCTAGTGTTTAGGGTATTGGTTGGTGAGAAGTCTCCTGCTCTCACCCCAGCTCTAGCCCCCATACTAAATGAGGTTGTTGTTGCTTCCCAAAAGGAAGCAATTGATATTGTAGGTGACATTGCAGCTGCCACCACTAGGATATATGTTGATCATGTAGGTCAGTATTTGATGTCTAGATGTCCCTAGACCACTCCATATTAAGCACAGTGGACCACCATGGATCCTTTCACAACAGCAGGCATCCCTACTCCCACAGAGATTGAGGCACTTACAGGAGATATGGCATGTAGGACTCTGCATTGTTTGGTTGAGGAACTCTTGGAGGCATATGCCTTCATTGCATCAGACTATGGGATCGATATAGAGCATGTTAGATATCGTTTGGCATGTGGAGGTCGTTCACTTCTAGGATCCCATCACTCTCAACCTAGCACTAGTGCACATCAAGATCCACCATCTGATCATTTGATAGCTACATAGACAATGGGTTTTATTGAGATGTTGGTTGGTGCCGGTTTGTTATTGTCGATTCCATCTCACCTACATAGTCCTCTCCACTCATCATTGCTAGCACGACATGAGATAGATCAGATGGATGCAGATATTGGTTTGTCGCTTGATTGTATAGTTGATATGGTGAATTCAATTGTTTTAGAGGACTCGAGTCATCTAATATCAGATGATGTGCATGTGCATGTATGTGTGCATGTGCATGTTTCAATTCCTTTATAATTATTTTTAAATTTTAGTTTTAATAACTAGATATTCATGTACTAATATATATGAATTTATATATTTGTAGGTGGACATACCTAATGTCACTCCTAGCCTTGTTCTAGATCGTGCACATCGACATGACTCTGTGGATGAATCTGATGCTAGTGGACATGTGAGTTTTAAATTTTTATATATACATGTGTCTATGTACATGAATATGTATGCATAGATCTAGATACATATTTAATATAAATTATATGTATTTAACACATTTTGTACACCATTTTATTTGCAAGGCTCAACACATCCATCAGAGCAGGATCGTTCTCATTCAGATGGTCATTCGACTAGGAGTCAACGTTTGTATTAGGCCCTGCACTATATTTATGATTGTTACTACATGTATTTTCTTATATGATGATCTTTCTAGTATTTGACATTTCATTATCTCTAACTTACATTTGCTATATATGATGATTTTAAGTATTCGACATTTCCTTATATGATGATCTTTAGTATTCCACATTTGATGATCTCTAACTTACATTTTCTTTTATGATATACATACATTTGGCACTTTGCTTATAACATGTTACATGTTTATACATTGATCAATATTGAAATGTTTATATGATATATGTATACATTTTCTTATATTCAATATACATACATTTTCTTATTTGTTGATCTCTTACAACTTACATTTCCTTATATGATATATACATTTGATCTCTCTAGAGTAGAATTTTAGGAAATGAATGCCACTTTATAATTAAGTTCATTCACATGTTGATCACAATAAATATTTTTCACACGCATGCCTTGGATATATATGATCTTGAATGTTTTCCTTCTATGTATATTTTTTCATAAGATGGACCTCTATAAGCACTTGCAACTATTTATAGATCTAACTAGGAAAACCTTAGTGATAGAATATTCCCTCTCAAAAATTGGTTGCATTCATAGGATATAATAAATTGCTAGAAAAAATAAACAATAGTACATGGGGATTAAATATAATCTCAGCATGTAGACATATAATATTTTAAGAATATAATCATTTAATCATATAAAAATAGAACCATAGACTCATATAAGCATTAAATTAGAACTTTTGGCATTAAAGAAAAAATCTAAAATCCTAACTAATTCAAGAAAACCTTTTATTGAGCATTGTATGATTGTGCTCAAGATAACAATGATATGCATGTTCTCATTATACTAGCATAATATTACCATTCTTTGGATGATAAAATTAATAACATGATTTTATATTAATGATCAATGTTGAAGATAATATGTTGAGGATGCATTTATAGGTTTTTGAAAGGATGAATGGATGATCTAGACTTGATATTGAATCTTGAGTAACTCCATTAATTTTGGAGTTAATGAAGAGAAGTGGAAATCACGGAGAATTTAAGACTTATTTAAAATTTTAATTAATGATAATTGAGTTAAGTGAATTGGTGAGTGAGTGAACAAGATTGATTGTGAGTTAGGAAGAGCCAAATATTTTCATAAAATAGTTAAATAAGTTTATGAAAGAGTTAGTTGATTCCATGGATCAGTTTATTGATTGCATGAGGAAGTGAATTGAATAGATCAATGAGTGGACATTCAAGATTAATGAGTTAATTAATCTTGATTTATTAGTTAACTAAATGAGATGGAACTAGAAATTTTAATTCTTTATTTAAATGGATAATGTGTGCATTTGAGGTGGAGTTTGATAAAATAATTAATTATTTGATGGATAAGAGATGGACAATGTGAATTTAATATATTTATTAAATGCGGGAAATTAATTAACTTTAAATAAATAATAGGAATTAATTCACTAAACTGTAATAAAATATTAATGGACGATAATGAATAATAATGGATCTTAATTATGGTACATATGATAAAATAATAATAGTGGTTCGACAAAATTATTTTAGTGTCTTACACGATGATGTTCAAATTAACATTGTTTCAAAAAAAAGAACTTAAAGAAGAACGAATTATAAGAGATGAAAAAAATAATGATATGCCTCAATTAGGTGGAGGAATAAGAAAATATTAGGTAGTTGATGATTACTGGACTCAAGAGATTATTTGTGTAAAAAATACACAAGTTATCTCTCAAAAGAAGAATTATGAGGAAAATTTCATATGAAATATAGAAGATGATGGAAGAAAAGAAGAGAAGGAATGTAGAAAAGGATTTAAGCAAAGTAAAACTAGGTGAAAAATGTGATTGATTATTTTTGAATACTCAGTTATGTTGACATGTGAAGATCAACTTTATCTTAACATAGTAGTAGATTTCATGCACCAAATTATGTAGGATTGAGGTTAAAATGTATCCAATGCATGTAATAACTTATAATAAAATAATAAACAAGAGGAATCCCTAGTACTCAATAAGACATTTGATTTTCTTATTGGGTCTAAGATGGGACAACCAATAGACACAAAGAGAAGTTCCCATCACATCTCAAGGTCTTTGACCTAGGTGGATACTATGAGATAATGAATTTGAGATCAATCTTCCCTAATCTATTATATATAATTCTTTCACACACACTATGGGTTTTGACTTAACATGAAGCACACCATACTAGACACTTTTGGGATTTTTTGTTTGGTACAACATTCTACAAGACACAAATTTTAATATGTTAAGTTTCCTTTTCTACAACAAAAAAGAAGATTGAGACAACATTCACTTTATATATATAGAAGACATGGACTAATGAATCAATGATTTTTCTTGGATATATAGGAGAAGAAACATCTTGAGATGTGGTCATAACATCTCCTTGTGTGCCAATTGTCTTTTTTGTTGAGATGCTAGATTTGGGGGATCATTGAAACTAGCACTAAATTTTCTTCTACTCCCACCATCACTCTTCCAATGAATTTTTTTATGATAAGGTTTTCACATTATGTACATAACAAGTACTTAAATTCCATGGAAAAAATATATAATTAGAAATATCTACTCAATTTAAGGTTCTGAATATATTTCAACCCCTAATTTATATCCAACCAAATTTAAAACACTTGTCATCAACATATATTATAAGTAACTAAAACAATCTAGAGTTCAAACAAGTTACTTTAAGTTCTCATCTTGAACATGTACGTACATGTACAATTGAACTTGAAAATCATGGATATAATCTAACTCAAACATTCTGGTTCAACCCGCTCTTGAATAACATGTAAATTTTTTTGATGGTCATCACTATCTAGTCTCCATTTTTTTCATCCATGTGCATGTGGAACTACATGAAGATGTAGGGCGATAGCAATTATAAGGTGACTATATTGATATACCTTGTTATCAAATTTATAGTCCAAAAAATGAATCCCATGTTGAACAACTTTGACTTGTTTTAGATATATTCCTTGCACAACAACAGAACCTACATGGTAAACATGAACCTGACGTAATACATGTGCATGTGTACAACATTTGCATGCTCAAGGTTTGTACAATATATTTAATGTTTTTAAGGTAATGTACACATGTACACAATGTATATATATAATTTTAAATTCAAACTCACCTGTGAGAAATAACATTCCATCATTTGTTTCAGGTCGTGTTAGCTTATTCCTCTCTTCTATGCAACACAGTAAATAATAGCTAACACCTTCTATGTTTCCAGGCTCTGCTATAACTGTAAAAACATCTCCTGTACACCAAATTTATACAATAAAATTCTAAAAAAAATAAAATAGTCTCTAGACAAGTTAAAGATCATTAAATTTATATAATATTTAAATTATTGAAAACTTACACATGTACCTTTTCTAACCAATCCTAAAATATGGTCATAATCAATTGAAATCAAAGGAATGTCTTGAAATCTTTCATCCTCATTTTCATTGTATGTGTCTGAAACAAATAGTGGCACCATATCCCATTTACTAACATATTCAAGTTATTCATTGTTGCATGCATGAGAGTTTCCCACAATACACTCAATGCAGAAACAAGAGTAATCCCTCGTGTATAATGTCCATCTAGGGTGACTATCTAAACTCATAACACAATGCAAAGATCTTTTTTTTTCTACCCTCTTACATCCATGCATTGATCTTATATCCACACCTAGATAGATGTAATTGCAACAAGCTTATGTGAACTTGAACATGTGTGTATATATATATGTATAAATTTTAAATTTAAATAAATTTATTTTTTTTAAATGTAATTTATACATACCCGATATCTCCCAAAACACTCTATGTGGAATGTCTCGGTTTATTCTTGAAAATGTGCCGACCTCATTTGATGCAAATTTTTTCTTTCACCATTCAACATCATGCGCATCATCTATATGATCTTCTAAATAACTCATTTGATGCTTTCTTAAAGCACGTTTGATGCAAGCTCTTGTGTCATCATGCTCACCTTTTCTATGCCCACTCTCAAAGAAACTCCAAACATGTGGTATGTTGTAAATTTTATGATATCTAGAAAGTGCATAAAATTGTCGTGATGATTTGAATTGTGTGGCACATCCATCTGACCATACAAAATATTTTTCAAATTTTACACCCCTACTTCTCAAATTCTCAACAAAACATTTTGTAAAACAATTTTGTACAAAAAGTGTGTCATGCTCTTTATCATCACTAATATAAAAGTGATATTATTTCTTGATGGATCATTTTCCATTTGTACTCTCAACACCATCCAATTCCAATTGTGCATCTTGATAACACACATGAACCATAATAGTGACCTGCGTTGAAAAGTAATATTCTGATCAAATCTCTTTTTGATGTACAAAAGAGTAATTTTCTGCAAATTCAACTACTGATAGAACTATTCCAAGTGGGAAAGTATCTCTTAATGTTTGAAATTGATGTGCTTGCCACTTAGCATAAAAGGAATTATGTATGTATGGTTGTATCAATTTTTGAAAATCTTCCATAAATTTTTCAATAGGTATCTCCTCTTCTACATAGTTTAACCTTGTGGATTCTTTCCCAAAGTTTGTTTGAAACTTTACATACTTGTAAATTTTGCAATTTATTATCTTTTTTAGGTCAGCATTTTCATTTGTTGAAGGAAATTTAGCCAACTTTCCACATGTTTGATAGATTCCTTTTATGCATTTATTTGAAGTCCATTTTCATGATCACATAATAGATCCTTTATGAACAAACTTACTTGTTTAGGAGGTTCCTTTTGAAAACCATATCTTTCTTCTCTCATCTTTCGAAACACCTAATAGTAGAGACCAAATTCAATGTGATAACGACAACAACAATTTTCAAAAAACTTATTTATCTTCACATAGTATGGCTTTAACCTTTCAAACATTGTTTTCCCAATCTTTATATGAGGATACATATTACAAAAGTTCATATACATATCAAGATGTGTTATGTCTAGCCAATGTTTAATATGTTTTGTATAAATACTAGGTTCAATCCTGTGCCTCATAAAATCTCTAGTATTTGATGACAGATGGGTCTGATCATTCCAAAAACTTGAGATCAAGTTCCTAACAACATCTTCAATCCTATTAGATTGGGGAGCTCTACACATTATTGCCCAATTGCCTTCAGAACTATCATCTAAAACCTTTCTCTTTTTCTCATATTTTATTAGTGTGGTTCTACTATAACCAAATTTAGTGGAAAGTGCTAAAATTTTTCTTTTTTCTAGATATTTCTTTATTTAAAAAGAGATGTCAAAATCACCTTTCTTGCAATGGTTCTATCCACTAGTCGAGATCCTTTCCCAATGGAATCTAAACCTTTTTTCACATTTTCAACAATATCTTTTTGCAGTCTCATGTGTTTCCTCTCATTCGATGCAGAATGTACACCCAACAATTGTAATGACTCTTCCAGCTCATCATGAAGAAATAAACATGATAACAATTGGGTTTTTTCAAGTGTTTCAAGATGATTGAAATGGTCATGGATTATTCTATTTACAAATTTAGTCATTGACCTCTTACTTGTATTTTTAAGTTGATCGGCATAACATTTTAGTTTCTCCATATCCATTTCAAGTAAAATGATCTAAATTTCTATAAGAAATTTATTTCCCCACTGTTTCAGCTACTCTTATATGCTCATCCATTGGTGTAGAAGGAAGTGATCCCGACCCCTCTCCAACATGCATTGTTTTAGCTTGGGCCTCCTCCCTATCTTCAAGGTCCATGTGTTCTTCAACTAATTCATTTGGTCCAATATCTAGATTGGGCTCAACTTCTGCTTGAGAACTTCCTGCTTGTTGAGCCACTTATACATGTCACAAAATATTGTGCAAATAAAGTGAGAGATGATGATATATAAGTGGAGTTGAACATATGAAATCAAATGAAATCAAAGATTCTTGAACTTAAGAATTCCATGAAAAAAATGCATTTGAAAAGGATATGATTCAAAGATGGGATATATGAAATGTAACACCTCTGTGTTTTGCTTTATGGATTGGATAGTGTGTCCTTGTTTTGTTTTGTTTTATGTTCTAGATATTCGGATACTTTATCTTGTGTGTGTATTTGATCGCCATTTATTGAGCGATAGACTATTTGATGTGATTTGATTTATCTGATAAATTTTTTTACATGTTTTAGTGGTGTAATGATGATGTTAGTGATATAACATGTTAGTGCTTATGAGAATATTCAATGTATTGTGGAAGTGTCAGTTTTGTTGAGTGTATTGGTGAAGAGGACAGATTCGCATCACTCGCTTGTGAGCGCTCTACGATTTCGTGATTTATTCTTCACAGTGTGTATTTTATACTGTTTATATTATATGATGTTGGTTACTATGTTTTCAGGTTTGCAGGTACATGACACCGACTCCACCTGGTTTCATAAGTCTGAGCATGTCGATCCAATGGTTAAGTTGAAGGGAGATAGTAGCTAGGTAACATGTGTCAATTCTACACCCTAGCCATAGTGTGTCGAGTCGTTGTTTCCTTGCTTTAATGTTATTTAACTCTGAAAGGATATTTGTTTGGAAATAAATGTTTAGAATAATTGCATTAAATCATGTTGATGGTTATTTAAATTTAATTATGCAATGTGGATAGAAGTTTATATTTAAATTAATTAATTAAATTTATTTTATTTAATTAATTAAATTTATTTTATTTAATTAATTAAATTTAATCCAAGGGGGTTGAATTTAGTTATTAAATAATTAAATTAATTAATTAAATGTGATACAAGAAAATTAAAAGAAAGAAAAAAATTAAAGTTAATTTTGGAATTTAATTTCAATTTGTGGTAATGAAATTAGAAGTTACTAAATTATATTGGTAAATTAAATGGAAATTAGTTTCAATTTTGGAAATTAATTTATTAGTTGCAATTAAATTAGAAATTGAAATTGGATTTTAAAAGCAAAGTTAGTTTTCAATTTTTGAAGTTAATGAATATTTAGATATTTTAAAATTTGAGATTTGCATGCAAAATCAAATTTGGTTGTGCAAGATAATTTCAATTAGGCCAACATGTGTGAGTTGAATTAAGATTTAAGAGTTGGTTGCAAAATTGATGGGGAGAGAGAATTTTGAAGAGGAAAAAACTTCTTCTAGTGTGAGAGAATAATTTTGGAAAAATTGCACAGAGGAGGGTTTGAGAAAATTTTTGGTTGTAGATTTACATTGGAGTTATTCTAGAAATCTTTGTGGTGTTTGTGGATTGTTTTATTGGTTGGAATCATTTGTAATAACCCTCTGTTTTACTTCTTGTTTGGTTTGCTTTATGCTATGTTGGTTGCAGTTACTTTGATACTGGATACATTTTGCTATGATGTTTTGATCGCTACTATTGAGCGACAACTATTATTGTGGGATGTGTTTATCTGATTATTGTTTCACATGCTTTATGGATTAATGATGTTGTAGAGTTAACATGAGATGTTATTATGAGATTACTAGATTATGATGGAAGTGTTAGTTTCGATGAGTGTATTGGTGAAGAGGACGGTTTCGCATCACTCACTTGCGAGCACCCTGCGAATCCATAATTTCTTCTTCACGGTGTGTATTATATGCTAGATATATTGTATGATGTTGGTTACTTAGTTGCAGGATTGTAAGTACATGACATCGACTCCACCTGGTTTCACAGGTTTGAGCGTGTCGATCCAACGGTTAAATTGAACGGGAGGTAGTACCTAGATAACATGTGTCAAGTTTACACCCTAGCCTTAGTGTGTCGTCAGTCGTGTGTGTTGAGTCATTGTCTGTCTTGCTTTAATGTTATGTAATTATGAAGAATTCTTGATTTGGAAATAGATATTTAGAATAATTGCATTTAAATCATGTTGATGGTTATTCAATTTAAATTATGCAATGTGGATAAAAGTTTATATTTAAATTAATTAATTATATTTAATTTATTTAATTAATTAAATTTAATCCAAGGGGGTTGAATTTAATTATTAAATAATTTAATTAATTAATTAAACGTGATGTAAGAGACTGAAAGGAAATAAAAGAATTAAAATTAATTTTGGAATTTAATTTCAACTTGTGGGAATTAAATTGGAAATTGTAATTAAATGTTTACTTGGGAAATGAGTTTCAACTTTGAAAATTAATTTATTATTTCAAATTGCATTTTAAATTGAAAGTGGGTTTTCGAAAATTGGAATTGAAATTAATATCTAATTTGCATGCAATGTGAATTAGGGTTGTAAAAAATTGAAATTGAAATTGAAATTGAAATATCTAATTTGCATGTAATATGAATTAGGGTTGAATTAGGTATTTTTGATTTATAAGGAATGCATGTTTTAATTTTAGGGCAGAAAAGTCTTTAGGAAAATTCATTTTTTACAGTAGAGAAGAAATTTTGGAAAAATTTGCACAAAGAAGAGTTTGAAGAAAAAGTTTTGATTGTCGAATTGATTGGAGGAAAGATTGTTTGCATTTGTTGAGTTTTGGATTGGATTCATTGGAAAATTGAAAAAAATTCAGGAAATCTTTGGAGGAGGTTTGCATCAAAAATTCATCTCTTCTTGTAGCTTCTTGAACCAGGTTTTCTTTTTTGTGTTTTATTGTTCTTGTTTACTTTTAAATAATAGTGATTAAAGATTTGTTTGTTCAATCTGTTTTAGAAAATAAATTTATTATTACAAGAAAAGAATCAAATAAATTTACAGCTTTTGCTTTGTGAAAATTGCGAAAACCTTAGTTGAATTTAAATTATTTGAGGAAATCGATTATTTTGTTATTGGAATCAAACATAGAGATTGAATGAATCATTTAGAATGTTTTTTTTAGAAAATGAAACCCTTTGTTTATTATTAAAAATCAGATTTTAAAATCCATAGGGTAGTTATATTTTTCATGATAAAATGGTCTGGTTGCGTCATGTATAACTCCACT
Organism: Sequoiadendron giganteum; assembly: GCA_007115665.2. Lineage (NCBI taxonomy): Eukaryota > Viridiplantae > Streptophyta > Pinopsida > Cupressales > Cupressaceae > Sequoiadendron > Sequoiadendron giganteum. The sequence continues at coordinate 628,283,014 of CM021100.1, forward strand.
TACAAAAACTAGGTTATCAGGAAATTTAAAGGGTTTCTGCATATTGAAATTTTCTTATCCTTATCGAAAAATCGCAAATACCCAGATTGTAATTTTTGAGTTATGCTTGAAACACGAGACTGTTGTTAAGTTATTTTCTCATGGCTGCTCTAATAATAAAATAATAATAAATTGATATTTATAAATATTAATATTTTATGTATTGTTATTATAATATTAAAATATTATTTAATAGTATTTTATATTATAATTTATAATATTAAAGTATTATATTTACTTATATTATTTTAAATAAAATTTGTATATTAGATTAGTGGAATTAAAATTATAAACGTATGGGGAAATTATTGTTTATTTTAAATGGCATGTTAAAGTTTAATTGAAAGAGTTAAATATTTGATTTAAAGAATGCATAATTTAAAATTTAGTTGTGAATTTAAATTAATGTGTAAAAGGTCCAATTATTAATTTGATTTAATTGAAAAAATATATATATGATATTGGGTTATATTCCAAATATTGATCTTATTTTAATACAATAAGTTATGGAAGAGACTAAATGTTAATTTGATTAATTTTATAATGATTTAATTTGCAAGGGCAATTGGTTATTTAATTTAAAGCGAAATATTTTGAATTATAGTTGAAAATACTTATTTTGTTAAGAGCAATTAGAGAATAAAATATTAGTGTAATTTCTCCCTTATTTAAAAAGATGAACTCTTAATTCAGTTTTATCGATATAATAAATTACGTAATGAAATGAGAAATGGATTTAGAGTATCCAAATGTAGTTTCTTCTATTGTCTTCAATGATTATGTCTTTCGTGTTTATGCTTTGAGAATGGGTTGAATACCTATTAGTTTATAAGTCTTCCAAATGGTCTGTTGTTTGTGAGGGTTGTCGTTGTGATGTCAACCTGTTGTGAATTCTCTTGGTAGTGCATGGGATTGTGTTGTTTTAAAAGTAAATTCAGGAATTGATTATTATGAAGAGACAATTAATTATTTTAATTTAATCATTTTCTATTTGAACAATTTATTTGTTGAGAATGTATATTTTATGGTTTGAATAAATGGATGTATGTAATAAGAGTTTGGAAAGAGAAAATTTTAGATGAGATTAACATAGGGTGTTGTTAGAAAACTAGAAGATATATAAAGTTTGGGTTAGGAAATTGAAAGAAATTATTGTAGAAGATTTATGTTAGTTTTAAAGGAAAACAATGGATTCAATTTAAATTATTTGAACTAGTCTATCATTTATTATAAAGGCACTTATTTAGTTTTTTTTTCAATTAATTTTGAAAGGACAATAGTTATTATGTTTTATTTCCATAGAGAAAATTAATCGTTGTGATTGGAATATTAAAGAATCTATATAATTGAGTTTATTAATATATATGTTTGGTGTATATATAATATGGAGCATATAAAAATATGTTAAGGGTAAATTCATTATCGTATTTCATTTTAATAAGATGTATGCAATATATTATTGAATAGAGATTTAAAATGGATTGATTAGTGTATATGGGTAAATGGGTAGAGAAACGATATTTTATTATATTAAAGTGATTGCATGTTCTAAATAGGAAATTGAATGAAATGTAAGATTTGGTTAGGAAATGGAAAGAGTTTACTTGCATGGATTTGTGTCGATTTAAAAGTAAATTAAAAAGTTGTTTTATTGATGAGGCAATCAATTATGTTATTTATTGATTTCTATTTAGATTAATTGAATCACTGTGATTGGATTATGAAAAAGATATGAATTTAGTACATCCAAAAGTAGTATCTTCCTCATGATTATCTTAAAGGATTTAATTCTCTGTATTCAGTAAAGGGAAGTAAGTTTAATTGTTTTAAATTTTCAATAATGAAAGGGGAAATAGGGGTTATGATTATTTTAGATTATCTAGTTATCGTGTCTTTGACTTTGTCAACACTACCTATTGAATGAGTATGGATTTAGAAAATCCAAATATTAGATTTGATTAATGACTTGAATGCTTTTGTTGCTATGTCATCAAGGTGCATTGTTGGCTTTGGGATTTAGTGTTAGTCCTAAATTATAAGTCTTCCAGAAGAACTTAGAGGATGAGGGTTGTTGAACCTTTATGTCATCTAGTTGTTTTCTCTTGGGTAGTGCGGGGCATCTTTTTAGTTTACCCGATTTTCATGAACGGGGATGTTCTGTACCTCCTGTGAAAGGAGTGGACTATGTGTTGTTGCCTCCAAGATGTTTGGAGTGAGTTCTATTATTTGTATCTTCCTTGTGTTGGAGTGGTTTATGATGCCTAGTTGGTATGCACTTGTATCTCCCTTGGTGGATTTTTTGGGTGTGTGTTGTTGAATAGAAGAGTGGCTTTTGTTAGGGATCGAAGCCCAAAGTGGTAAACCAAGTAACCTTCAGAAGTGAGTTAATCAAGTGATAATTAAATTAATGTACTTAGATGATTAGGATGCAGTTCACACTAATCAAGATAATTTAATCCTCACTCATAGACACAAGGGTTCGTTTAGACTTGGGATGAGTGAGAAGGCCTGGAATGGCATAGTCATTTATCTTGTCAGTACGAGAGGTATTTGATGCCACATGAGTGAGTATGAGGGCTGGGATTCGATTGAAGCCATCAGGATTACCGTAACCTAAGAAGAATGCCCAAAAGAGATCTCATGACTACTATGTGATGACACTCTATCTAGGACAACTGTTGTTAATTTTTTTATGTGTATGGTTCTCTGAACATACTTGATTATTATTATGTCTGGAAGCAATGTGACCTATGTCAATGATGTTTGATTTGTACTTGTGTTGTATTTGAGTTGAATTGGATTTGTACTTATTGACGAAATTTATTTGGTTATGTCAGTATGAGTCTGCCTTTGGTTAGTAGATTGTAGATCTTTGTCCATGTTACTTTGTTACTATCTCCTAGCATGGGGGGTGGGCCTTCGGGTACCACTTGGTTGGGTGGAACATGCACCAAAATCGTTGGGTCCCCATCTATCTTCAGTACTTGGTGGCGAGATATCTAGATGGACAGCTCACGGTTCTTGTTGTAATTTCTTGCATTGTAATATTTCAATTTGTATAAGATATTTTATCCCTCTTTTGTTATGAGGTGGAGTTATGTAATTGTAATACATATGTACTATTGTCTCATTCTGGGAATGAGTGATGTAACTATTGGATTAAGATAATGATTATGAGATTGTGTCTTGGTTGAATATCTCATTATGTTATGTGGAATTCTTATGATGTATGATGTTTATTTCATAAAGATTATAATGTTATGGTTTTATGTAATGTGTTTGTGTGGGTTTAAGTAATCCGAACCTTGTAGCTTTAGAGGTTGTTGTTAATTAGTAAGTGAATGTGTATGCTAAATGCACTTTATATAAAAAAAATTGATTCACTTTAATTGTTAATTATAACTTCCTTTAGGGTTACTTGGCGGGGCATTACATTATTAAATTATTGGATAGAATTGGAGAAACTTTGGAGAAAGCTCTGCATTAAAATTTTCATTACCTGTAGCTTCTTGAATCAGGTTTTCTTCTGTGTTTATGTTTTGTTCTTTGAATGCTTTCAAAATTGTAGTGATTAATCAATCTATTGTTAAATCTATTGAGAAAATGAATTTTTGAATAGAAGAAAGAAATTAATTAATTAAATTTAAAGCTTTTGTTATTCAGGGAAATTGTGTAAATCTCTGTAGAATTAAATTTATTTGAGGAAATGGATTGTTTTGTTGTTTAAGTTGAACCTTGAGGTTAAACAAAATATTTAGATTGTTTAAAGAATTTAAACATCTGTGAAAATTGTGATGAAGAAAACTAGAGGAATAGAAAACTTCTTATTTTTAATTTAGATCCGTTTAGGCTTTATTTTTATTTTATTGTTTAAGAATTCAGGAAAAAGGGTTAAAAAAAGAATTATTTTTTGTTAAATCTCTGTGAAAATTGGATTTTTTGGAAAATCCCTTCAATTTGTCTTCTAGTTGTAATTCTGGTTATATATATATATATATATATATATATATATAAAATATGTATTTACATATATATATATACATTTACATATATATATTTAATATTGATATTGAAATATATTTTAATGGTCTATGTCACCAACCGTACGGTGCCCATTTTTTTTAAGGATTTGTAAATTTCAAAATTTTTGATATTGTTGTTTCGTTGGATTTTTTTATTTTTTCCTTTGGTTTGTGTAATGGGGTTGGGGAGGCATGGGAGGTATTTCCTCAACTGTCGCCCCCACGAGGGACAACTGTGGAGGAAGGGCCTCTGTAGCCCCCTCCACACCCCCTTATTTTAGTAGGTCACACCCATGTTTGGGGTTCGGCTGTGCTATGCACAGCCACCCCCCCAACATTGGGGCTTCCCAGGGTGAGTTATAAAAATGGCAAATTCAATGGTTCATCTGCCATATCCCCTTACCTCTTAGCTTTGTGCCTGGTTTAAAAATGGCGGATTTGCTTGGTTCGGATTTGTCTGCCATTTCATAAGGATATTTCGGGGTTTTCAATTATAGTGTTTAGTTTAATAAAATTTAGATATTTGTTATTTAATTTCAATGCATATTAAATATATTTAGTTAATAAATGGGTAATAATTATAGTGGGTAAATTTGTATAGTTTGAAAAACTGATTTAAAACATTGTAGTGGTATTTATATATTTGGATAACATAGACAATTGGAAAATTTAGTTAAGGAATATTATTATCTTTTAATAATATAATGTAATTCTTTTGTTATGGTAAAAATGGATATATTTAATGTATATATAAAAGTATATATATATGTTAATATATATATAATAATAGTTGTGTTATGCATTGATGGCATATTAAGTATATTTAGCGAATATATTACATAAGTAATTTATATTGAGAATATATGCAATATTTTATGTTGTTGTATTTAGATGCTTGTAGATGAGTTTTGCATGGAGATTTTATAAAGATAAGTTTGAATCCATGATTAAATTGTTAAGTAAAAGGATATTTAAAAGATATTTTTATAAATTGCATGTTTTAAATGGATAGTTGAAGAGACATAGATTTTGGATAGAAAATTGAAAAGATTATTGGCAATAGTTTTATGTTGTATTAAAAGTTAATTAAGGAGTTGTTTATAATGAAGAGACAATTAATTACTTTAATTTACTTTATCTCTATTAGAACAATTTAATTATTGTGATTGGAATATAAAAGAGTTATGGATTTAGAATATCCAAAATAATAACATCCTCGTGATTGCCTTTTATATTTAATTTTCTCGTACTTCGTAAAGGGATGTAAGTTTTTTTAATTGCTTAAGATTCCCAATTATGAAAGAGGAAATAGGGTTTAAGATTATTTCAAGTGATCTAGTTATCGTGCCTTTGCCTTTGTAAATGTTACCTATTGCTTGAGTATGGATTTAGGAAATCCAAATATCAATTTTGATTAATGACTTGAATGCTTTTTGGTATCTATGTCATCAAGTTGCATTGGGAATATGGGATTAAGTGTTAGTCCATATTTGTAAGTCTTCGAAAGAATCTTAAAGGATCTAATAGGGTGGTTGATTTCCTTATGTCAACCAGTTGCTTGTCCCTTGGGTACTGCATGATGTCTTATCAATATTTACCCGGTTTCCACAAACGGGGTTGCTTGTACCTCCTATGAAAGGAGTGAACTACGTGCTTGTTGCCTCCAAGATGTTTGGAGTGTGTTCTATTATTTGTTCCTCCTTGTGATGGAGTGGTTTTGATACCTTGGTTGTATGTACTTGTGAGTCCCTTGGTGATTAGTTTATTTGTGTGTTGTCAAATAGAAGAGTGGCTTCCAATAGGGGCTAGAGCCCGGAAGAGGTAGGATTTGGGTAACCTATGGAAGTGAGTTTAATCAAGTGATAACTAAAATTGAAATGAAAATTTGGAGAGTACTACACACTAAAAAGATAAGTTCTAGCTTCACTCATGGTCAAGTGCTAGTTAAGCCTTGGAATGAGTGGAAAGGTCTAAAATGACATAGTAATTTATCTTGTTAGTATGAGAGGTATTTAATTCCGCACTAGTAAGTATAAGGGCCGAGGGTCGGTAGAGGCCACCAGGATCACCGGAGCCTATGAAGATCCATAGAGGGTAACTTATTATGAGTTGTGCGATGACACTTTGTCTAGGAAGACTGTTAGTATTGATTTTATGTGTATGGTTCTCTAAACATACTTGATCTATTTTATGTCTGGAAGCAATGTGACCTATGTTAGTGATGTGAGTGTTGTACTTGAGTTGTTCTTATGTTGTACTTTTGTTTGGTTGAGTCAATATGAGTCTGTCTATGGTTAGAGGTTGTAGATCTTTGTCCATGTTATGTTGTTACTATCTCCTAGCATGGGGGGTGGGCCTTCGGGTACCACTTGGTTGGGTGGAACGTGCACCAAAATCATTGGGTCCCCATCTATCTTTAGTACTTGGTGATGAGACATCTAATTGGACAGCTCGCGATTCTTGTGTTATTTATGCATTGTAATATTTTAGATTGTATAAGTTATTTTATCCCTCTTTTATTTAAGAGATGAAATTATGTAATTGTAATACTTTTGTACTATTGTCTCATTCTAGGAATGAGTGATGTAACTATTGGATTAAGTAAATGATTATGAAATTGTATATTGGATGTTTATCTTATTATGTTATGTTGTATTATGCTTATTTCATAAAGTATTAAATGTTATGGTTATATGTAATATGTATGTGTGGTTTTAGGTAATCCCAATCTTGTAGCCTTAAAGGTTGTTGTTAATTAGTAAGTGAATGTGTATGTTAATTGCACTTTAAAAAAAAATTTGGCTCGCTTAAAGTGTTAATTACAAATTCCTTTAGGGTTACTTGGCGAAGCATTACATGAAAATGGTATGATATATGATGTGATAAGCTAAGAATACAAGAGGTCAAATGCAACTCTAGGTCCAAATTTGGTTACGATGCAAGTCTTGACTTGTGTTATGATGGATAAACACAAGGGACCAATGATCAAGAGAGGGTATGCAGGAGATGATGGACTCCAAAAGGATTTCCCTAGACAAGAAAAGATAATGGTATTTTCCCTAACTTAAAATTCCATGATAAACCTTAAGTGATGTGGGCGATAGATAAAAAAATGGATTGGTTTTGAGACCTATGAAGAGTAGTGGAACTTATGCAAGAGTTAAGGGTTCTATTTGATCAATGATGAATATTAAAAGGACTAAATTCATGGAATGTATGCAACTTGGAACATAGGCACGATATGATCTTGATATATGCAAGGGGTGCACTTGCAAGAACTAGGTGAAATGATATATATGTATACAAGGACTATGTGATATGATATATGTATGCAAGAGTAGGAATATGTAAGGACTAGGATGCAATGAAAAGGATATGATTCTATGATGGGATATATGAAAATGGTATGATATGATGTGATAAGTTAAGAATACAAGAGGTCAAATGTAACTCTAGGTCCAAATTTGGCTACGATGCAAGAATATGACATGGATGGAGGATTAGGATATGACATGATTGGAGGACTAGGATATGACATGAATGAAGGAATAGGATATGATGTGTATGGTTGGTTTCCCTTGTCAATTTTAGGGTGGGTATGACTAATGGAAGGTTTTGGTGACTTAGTGTCATGGGTGGTGTTAGGGGACTCTTGATAGTAGATGGATATGTAATAGCCCTCCATTTTAATTCTTGTTCAAATTGTTTTATGTTATATTTGGTTGCAGTTACTTTGATACTAGATACATTTCATTATGATATTTTGATCGCTACTATTGAGCGACAACTATTATTGTGGGATGTAGTTATCCGATTATTGTTTCACATGCATTATGGATTTATGATGTTGTAGAGTTAATATGAGATGTTATTATGAGATTACTAGATTATGATGGAAGTGTCAGTTTCAATGAGTGTATTGGTGAAGAGGACAGTTTCGCATTACTTGCTTGCGAGCGCCCTGTGAATCCGTGATTTCTTCTTCACGGTGTGCATTATATGCTGAATATATTGTATGATGTTGTTTACTTGGTTGCAGGATTGCAAGTACATGACATCGACTCCACCTGATTTCACATGTTTGAGCGTGTCGATCCAACGGTTAAGTTGAATGGGAGATAGTAGCTAGGTAACATGTGTCAAGTTTACACCCTAGCCTTAGTGTGTCGTCAATTGTGTGTGTCGGGTCATTGTCTGTTTTGCTTTAATGTTATTTAATTCTGAAGAATTCTTGATTTGAAAATAGATATTTAGAATAATTGCATTATATCATGTTGATGATTATTTAATTTAAATAATGCAATGTGGATAAAAATTTATATTTAAATTAATTAATTATATTTAAATTATTTAATTAATTAAATTTAAATTATTTAATTAATTAAATTTAATCCATAGGGGTTGAATTTAGTTATTAAATAATTTAATTAATTAATTAAACATGATGCAAGAGAATGAAAGGAAATAAAAAAATTAAAATTAATTTATGAATTTAATTTCAAACGTGTGGGAATTAAATTAGAAATTGTAATTAAATGTTTAATTGGGAAATTAGTTGCAACTTTGGAAATTAATTTGTTATTTGAAATTGCATTTTAGATTGAAATTAAAATTAATATCTAATTTGCATGTAATGTAAATTAGGATTGTAAAAATTGAAATTGAAATTAATATCTAATGTGCATGTAATGTGAATTAAGGTTGTAAAAATTAAAATTGAAATTGAAATTGAAATATCTAATTTGCATGTAATGTGAATTAGGGTTGTATTAGGTATATTTGATTTATAAAGAATACATATTTTAATTTTAGGGGAGAAAAGTCTTTAGGAAAATTTATTTTTACAGCAGAGAAGAAATTTTAAAAAATTTGCACAAGGGTTTGAAGAAAGTTTGATTGTAGAATTGATTGAAGGAAAGATTGTTTGCATTTGTTGGATTTTGGATTGGATCCATTGGAGGATTGAAGAAAATTCAAGAAATCCTTGGAGGAGGCTTGCATCAAAAATTCATCTCTTCCTGTAGCTTCTTGTACCAAGTTTTCCTCTTTGTGTTTTATTGTTTTTGATTTGTTTCTTTAAAATAGTAATGATTAAAGATTTGTTTGTTAAATCTGTTTTAGAAAATAAATTTGATATTAGAAGAAAAGAATTAAATAAATTTACAGCCTTTGCTTGTGAAAATTCTTGAGTGAAAATTGTGAAAACCTCAGTTGAATTTAAACTATTTGGGAAAATAGATTGTGTTTTTATTGGAAATCAAACATAAAGATTGAACAATGCATTTAGAATATTTTTAGAAAATGAAACCTTCTGTTTATTATTAAAAAACAGATTTTAAAATCTGCAGTATAGTTATATTTTTCATGGTAAAATGGTCTGGTTGCGTCGCCTATAACTTCACTTTCACAAACTGGGTTGTCAAGAAATTTAAAGGGTTTTTGCATTTTAAAATTTTATTATCTTTATCAAAAAAAGGCAAATACCCAGATCATAGTTTTTGAGTTATGCTTGAAACATGAGACTGCTGTTAAATTATTTTCCCATGGCTGCTTTGAAAATAAAATAATAATAATTTGATATTTATAAATATTAATATTTTATGTATTGTTATTATAATATTAAAATATTATTTAATAATATTTTATATTATAATTTATAATATTAAAGTATTATATTTATTTATATTATTTTAAATAAAATTTGTATATTAGATTAGTGGAATTAAAATTATAAACGTATGGGGAGATTATTGTTTATTTTAAAATGGTATGTTAAAGTTTAATTGAAGGAGTTAAATATTTGATTTAAAGAATGCATAATTTAAAATTCAATTGTGAAATTTAAATTCATGTGTAAAAGGTCCAATTATTAATTTGATTTAATTCAAAACATATATATATATATTTTGGAAAATTGATGATAACGGATATTTTATTTTGAATTAAACAATTTGATATTCTGTAAAGAATAGAAGATATGTTAATGATTAAATATATTCAAATATATTAATTTATATTTAGTATATATATATTGAAGGTATATATATCCATTTGAGAGAATAAATAATATTTTATCTTATTTTATTCTGTTGTTTGCAAATTGGGTATTATTAGTGTTCTAAAAGAAATGATTAGTATGTGTAGAAAATGTATAAAGAAAGATATTTTTTTTAATAAAAGTAATTACTTGATTTAAAAGGAAATATTTATTTTGTTAATATGATTGAAGAAAATATATTGAGATGTATATATATATATCCATGAGTATTTTCAATCAGTACTTACCTTGTTTTATTTAAGTGCGTGTAATTTAGCTTTGCATGAAGAATTTAAAAGATAAATTTTGAATGTATGGTCAAAATTGATAAGGAAAAAGATATTTAAATATATTGAAGAATTATAGAAATATTTATATTTAAATGTTTGTTTTAATTAATGAGATTTAATTAGAAACAATATGAATGCGTGGTCAAATCGATAAGCCAAAAGATAATTTTATACATTGATAAAATTGCATATTTTTAAATGGATAGTTGAAGAGACATAGACTCCAGATAGAAAATTGAAAAGATTGTTTGCAATAGTGTTAAGTTGCATTAGAAGTAAATATAGGAACTATCTATATTGAAAAAGGCAAATAGTTATTATGTTTTATTTAGTTCCATAGAGTAATCTAGTCATTGTGAATGGAATATTAAAGAATATATGTAATTAAATTTATTAATATATATATTTGGTGTCTATATAATATGGAGCATATATATATTAAGTGTAAAATTCATTATCATATTTTATTTTAATGAAATGCATGCAATATATTATTGAATAGAGATTTAAAAATAGATTGATTAGTGTATATAGAAAATGGTTAGAGAAACAATATGTTATTATATTAAAGTGACTGAATGTTTTAAATAGAAAATTGAATAAGACGTAAGATTTGGCTAGGAAATGGAAAGAGTTACTTGCATGGATTTGTGTCGATTTAAAAGTAAATTAAGAAGTTGTTTTATTGATGAGGCGATCAATTATGTGATTTATTAATTTCTATTTAGATTAATTGAATCATTGTGATTGGATTATGAAAGAGATATGAATTTAATATATCCAAAAGTAGTATCTTCCTCATGCTTATCTTAAAGGATTTAATTCTTTGTATTTAGTAAAAGGAAGTAAGTTTAATTGTTTTAGATTTCCAATAATGAAAAGGGAAATAGGGGTTATGATTATTTTAGATGATTTAGTTATTGTGTTTTTTCACTTTTCCAACACTACCTATTGAATGAATATGGATTTAGGAAAACCAAATATTAGATTTGATTAATGACTTGAATGTTTTTGTTGCTATTTCGTCAAGTTGCATTGTTGGTTTTGGGATTTAGTGTTAGTCCTAAATTATAAGTCTTCTAGAAGAACTTAGAGGATAAGGGTTGTTGAATCTTTATGCCATCCAGTTGTTTTCCCTTGGGTAGTGCATGGCATCTTTTCAGTTTTACCCGATTTTCACGAATGGGAATGTTTGCACCTCCTTGGTTTAGGGGCGGATTATGGGATCCGTGTCTCCTTGTATGGAGTGACCTTGTTATATGGTTTCATCTTGTTGCCTCCTGTGAAAGGAGTGGACTATGTGTTGTTGCCTCCAAGATGTTTGGAGTGAGATCTTTTGTACCTCCTATGAAAGGAGTGGACTATGTGATTGGTGCCTCCAAGATGTTTGGAGTGAGTTTCTATTATTTGTATCCTCCTTGTGTTGAAGTGGTTATGATGCCTAGTTTGTATGCACTTGTGGTTCCCTTGTTGATTGGTTGTGAGTGCATTGTCCATTAGAAGAGTGGCTTTTGATAGGGGCCGAAGCCCAAAGTGGTAAACTAGGTAACCTTCAAAAGTGAGTTAATCAAATGATAACTAAATTAATGTACTTAGATGATTAGGATGCAGTTCACACTAATCAAGATAATTTAATCCTCACTCATAGACACAAGGGCTTGTTTAGACTTGGGATGAGTGAGAAGGCCTGGAATGGCAAGATCAACTATCTTGTTCTTGCAAGAGGTAGTTGATTCCGCATGAGTGAGTATGAGTGTCGGGATTCGGTTGAGGCCACCAAGATTACTTGTGTCGGAGCCTATGAAGAATGCCCAGAGGAAATCTCATGATAAACCTTGTGATGACACTCTATCTAGGACAACTGTTGTTAATTATTTTATGTGTATGGTTATTTGAACATACTTGATCTACTTTATGTCTGGAAGCAATGTGACTTATGTCAGTGATGTTGGAGTGGTACTTGATTTGTACTTGTATGGTAATTGAGTTGTACTTGTTAGTTCATGTGTTTGGTTATATCAGTATGAGTCTACCTTTGGTTAGAGGTAGTAGAATCTTTATCCATGTTACTTTGTTACTATCTCCTAGCATGGGGGGTGGGCCTTCGGGTGCCACATTGGTTGGGTGGAACATGAACCAAAACCATTGGGTCCCCATCTATCTTCAGTACTTGGTGGCAAGACATCCAGATGGACAGCTCGCAGTTCTTGTTGTAATTTCTTGCATTGTAATATTTCTGTTTGTATATGATAATTTATCCCTCTTTTGTAAGAGGTGGAGTTATGTAATTGTAATTCATTTGTACTAGTGTCTCATTCTGGGAATGAGTGATGTAACTATTGGTTTAAGATAATGTTTATGAGATTGTATCTTGGTTGATTATCTTATTATGTTATGTGGTATTCTTATGATGTATGATGTTTTATTTCATAAAGTTCATACTGCTATGGTTATATGTATTATGTATGTGTGGGTTAAAGTAATCCTAACCTTGTAGCCTTAGAGGTTGTTGTTAATTAGTAAGTGAATGTGTATGTTAAATGCACTTTATAAAAAAAAAATCGGTTCACTTATGATATTAATTGCAACTTCCTTTAAGGTTACTTGGCGGGGCATTACAGGATAGAGGACTAGGACTCTTGGATTGTTGGTAAGATGGATAGATGGATGGAGAGATAGGGGTTGTAAATTTGGACTTGGATTGGATGTATAGTGTTTTGAAGTCCCTATCTAGTTCTGCCTGACCATTACTAATAAATTGGCATTCAATTTGACTAGAAAGTATGTCATAGTGACTTGAAGACAAGGTGGTGGATGAAATGAGACTAAGACTATGCAAAGTGGTAATGAGGATGAAAGGAACGTCAAATGTGAAGTGGTAAAGTGAAAAATGAGAGCCTTATGTCAAATGATTCCTAGGAAAGGCTTACTAACCAATCAAAGTTTGGCCAATGTCTCAATTTGGATTGTCAAAAGATTGGTTTGAAGGACAAGATGACAGAATGACAAGGTGAGATTTCCACACTAGACTTATGATTTGGAAATAACTCACAAGAGGATAATGACTAAGGACTTGTTTGATTTGGTCCAATGACAATTTAATTTTTGAGACAATGGTTTGACAAAGCAAGGAAAGTTTTCCTATCCCAAAGTGTGCAAAATTGAGGACTTGATTTGACAAATGTAGTTCATGATGGAAAATGCATTGTAGGAAGTGATTTTACAAAATTTGAAGCAGATTGCAAGGAATCTATTTCAATTTGACTGTGTTGTTTTAGATTTGGAGGATGATGTTCATTTGTTCATGTTGTCTAAAAATAGTTGGCAAACACATGGTGTTGTAAAGAATGAAAATCAACCACATAGAAGACATTTACAAAAAAAAAAAATCATAAGGCTGCAAGGATAGTATTCTTATAGATTGCACGAACTGCATATCCTTAGCACATGAATTTCAGAAGCTTAGCCACACGGGCTCCTCCTTACATTGCACTCACTTCTCAAGGCAACCAAGCTTCCAATCTCCATGAAACTCCCATGGCAAATTGATCGTTTCTACTAAGAACTGCGCGGGTGCAGGTGCCTTGGCAACGACCATTGCTACACCAAAGAATAGAAGGTTTGTGGTTTTCTAAAACAAAGGATTTATTTCGGGCACCCGTTCAGAAGGCCACGCAAGAGGCATTATCATCCTAGTGTGCAGAGGTTAAGCTTTGTAGGTTTCGACGTACCACAAGGGTACTAGGGAGTCAATTGCTTGTTCACAGGAAGTTCTATAATGCTAAGCTTTCCTTAACATTTGAATTTATATACTGATTGGGCATTGCTTGGCTTTAATGTGTTCCTAGCTTGAGTCACTTTGGGGTGAGTACTTTTTCCCACCAAAGTAGGCCCAAGATCTAAGGCTTAACAAAAGTGAACCAAAATATTCATAGTTCAATTGATCTTTGTTTAAAAGCAAAGAGAGAGCACATGAATATTTTAGATCACACTCGCATGGTGTTCTTTTTAAACCAAAATCAAAATGTGAACAAACAGAGAATGCACAAGGTTCATTTTATCCATTTGTAGTGTTTTCTATCTAAGAGTTAATTTTAAACCCAATGAAAAACAAAGTGTGTTGTTCTTTTTAACCCATATGCATTTGCATGTTTGTTCTTTTTTAACCAATGCGTGTAAAATGCAAGTTGTAAAGAAAAAAAACAATTAAAATAAAATTTAGCTAATTCCAGCTGGACACAAGCTAAAACAAACAAATTAGTAGCAAAAACAAAAAAAAAACTCTAATCTAGAAATAAAGTAAACAAGAAAAAAACACTGAAAAAAAAGATAGAAAACCGTGACAAAAATCTTAGATAGTGTGGTAAGTCTATGAGCCTCTTTGTACCTAAGTAGATAGTCAAGATCTATTAAATTTAAATATTGTATTTTTCTTCTAGATAAGGTATCCCATTACGAGAGATCGTTAGGATTTGTGTCTCAACCTTCAATCCCTATCTATTAATACTAAACAAAATCTAATTTTCAAGTTATAAAATAACAAATATATATAAATTTCAACACTCATAATTTAATTTTTGGCTTGGAACATGTTAAAATAGAAATTAATTCTAAGAACATAATAATTATAACAAAATGCATCTCTTTCACATCTTAATATTTTTAAGTGGGCACAATCATATGTAACTCATTTTTATGGATGAAAAATATATTAATAAAATTGGGAGTAGATTTTAAAATTATTCTTAAAATAAATTGGGAGGAGCTTGAGAAACCAAATTTACATGATACTCCCTATGATATAGTAGTAGATGAGGGAGAAGATCCAAAATTTTCATTAGCACATGGTATCTAATATAAAGGTCAACCTATTGGGTTTAAAGGAAAAATAAAATTTGCGGTGTTTTAGATTCAAAAGGACTCTTTGGTGTTTTTAAAAAAAAATTTATCTCAAATTGGTTCATGTAGAATGTAATGAAATATTTTGACTCCCAAAAAGAAGAATTAACATTTTATACGTGGACCGCTAGATAGTGCATATATCTTTGAATATGAATATAGATTAAGATTATGACAAGAAGATAGCAAAAGAAAGAGATGTAGAAGAAGATGACATATTTAGATGACTATATTCATTGAGGAAGATACCTAATAAAATATCATAATCACAAATTTTCATATTTCTTCTTGTAGATTCATATCTCTTTTGGAAATGCTTGTTGATTCATCTTCTCAAATTTTATTTTTTCATATATCTAAGGGATACACTTATTGCTATAGATTTTTATTTTATTTTTATGTTGTACGCATCTTAGTTCTATATGCACATAGGATAAGAGCACAACCATATTAATCTAATGTCTTTTTATTTGATTATTTGTGGAGGTAAAAATACCAAATTAGGGATTTGACAATATTGGTAAGATAACAAAACACCCCTTTCCCTTTGTCGCACTAGCTACATGTATTCTTGGAAATCTCTTCATATGAAGGTTTTGTGTCTTTTCCTATCTATCATAATTATATTATCTTAGAGTTCAGTGTAAATAAAATTATGACCATTTTATATCATTTAATTTATTTTACAAAATTTATGTTTTATTCTACTATTTAGTTTCTTATTATTGGTTGTGTATTTTATTCTTATTTTATAGATTTTCAATCATTTGTATAAACGGATATTTTTTATGTACAAAAAAAATCTATGTAGTCATATAGACCTTAATTTAGTCATGTAGGAAACATGATTTAATTTTTATTACCTTCTATTGATTCATATTCTAGATTCCTATCACATGATTCAAGATATCTATTTCTCAACTCTCATTCTAGGTTTTTCTTTGTTTATAATTAAATCGCATTTTTAATATTTTGTTTAATAAAAACATAGTACTTTTTTTATAGGAAAAATAAGCTTGCATAGTTTATATAGGTGAAACCAATTTAGATAAGAAAATTTACACTTGTTGATTTGTCTATTTTGGATAGTATTTTTGTGTTATTAATCTTATCTAGGAATAAATTTAGTTAAAACATTCAACTTTTTATTTAGGTAATCAAATTCAATACATTTTTCATTTTACTATCAATATGTTTATTTCTTTATGAATTATTTCATTGTTATGAAGAATATTCTAATTCTATGTTAGATTATGTGTTAGAAAATTTAGAAAATATTATTTTAGATACATACTTCTTGTAATGCCCTGTCAAATGACTTTAAAGGAAGTTGCAATTAACGTCATAAGTGAACCAATTTTTTTTTATAAAGTGCATTTAACATACACATTCACTTAATAATTAACAACAACCTCTAAGGCTACAAGGTTAGGATTACCTAAACCCACACATACACATTACATAAAACCATAGCCTTATGAACTTTATGAAATAAACTTCATACATCATAAGAATACCACATAACATAATAAGATAATCAACCAAGGTATAATCTCATAATCATTATCTTAATCCAATAGTTACATCACTCATTCCCAGAATGAGACAATAGTACAAATGTATTACAATTACATAACTCCACCTCATAACAAAAGAGGGATAAAATATCTTATACAAATTGAAATATTACAATGCAAGAAATTACAACAAGAACTGCGAGCTTTCCATCTGGATGTCTCGCCACCAAGTATTGAAGATAGATGGGGACCCAATGGTTTTGGTGCATGTTCCACCCAACCAAGTGGTACCCGAAGGCCCACCCACCATGTTAGGAGATAGTAACAAAGTAACATGGACAAAGATCTACAATCCACTAACCAAAGACAGACTCATACTGACTCAAACTGACATAACCAAATAAATGCCATCAATAAGTACAAATCTAGCTCAACTCAAATACAACACAAGTACAAATCAAACATCACTGACATAGGTCACATTGCTTCCAGACATAATAATAATCAAGTATGTTCAGAGAACCATACACATAAAAGAATTAACAACAGTTGTCCTAGATAGAGTGTCATCACATAGTAGTCATGAGATATCCTTTGGGCATCCTTCATAGGCTCTGATAATCCTGATGGCTTCAACCGAATCCTGGCCCTCAAACTCACTCATGCGGCATCAAATACCTCTCGTACTGACAAGATAAATGACTATGCCATTCTAGACCTTCTCACTCATCCCAAGTCTAAACAAGCCCTTGTGTCTATGAGTGAGGATTAAATTATCTTGATTAGTGTGAACTGCATCCTAATCATCTAAGTACATTAATTTAATTATCACTTGATTAAATCACTTCTGAAGGTTACCCAGTTTACCACTTTGGGCTCTGGCCCCTAACAAAAGCCACTCTTCTATTCGACAACACACACCCAAACAATCCACCAAGGGAGATACAAGTGCATACCAACTAGGCATCATAAATCACTCCAACACAAGGAAGATACAAATAATAGAACTCACTCCAAACATCTTGGAGGCAACAACACATAGTCCACTCCTTTTACAGGAGGTACAAAACATCCTCGTTCATGAAAACCGGATAAACTGAAAAGATGCCCCGCGCTACCCAAGGGAAAACAACTGGATGACATAAAGGTTCAACAACCCTCATCCTCTAAGTTCTTCTAGAAGACTTATAATTTAGGACTAACACTAAATCCCAAAACCAACAATGCACCTTGACGACATAGCAACAAAAGCATTCAAATCATTAATCAAATCTAATATTTGGATTTCCTAAATCCATACTCATTCAATAGGTAGTATTGAAAAAGTCAAAGATGCGATAACTAGATCATCTAAAATAATCATAACCCCTATTTCCCCTTTCATTATTAGAAATTTAAAACAATTAAACTTACTTCCCTTTACTGAATACAGAGAATTAAATCCTTTAAGATAATCATGAGGAAGATACTACTTTTGGATATACTAAATCCATATCCCTTTCATAATCCGATCACAATGATTCAATTAATCTAAATAAAAATCAATAAATAACATAAGTGATTGCCTCATCAATAAAACAACTTCTTAATTTACTTTTAAATCGACACAAATCCATGCAAGTAAACTCTTTCCATTTCCTAACCAAATCTTATATTTCATTCAATTTCTTATTTAGAACATGCAATCACTTTAATATAATAAAATATCATTTCTCTACCCATTTACCCATATACACTAATCGATCCATTTTAAATCTCTATTCAATAATATATTGCATACATCTTATTAAAATGAAATACGATAACGAATTTACCCATAACATATTTTTATATGCTCCATATTATATATACACCAAACATATATATTAATAAACTCAATTATATAGATTCTTTAATATTCCAATCACAACGATTAATTTTTTCTCTGAAAATAAAACATAATAACTATTGTCCTTTCAAAATTAATTGAAAAAAAAACTAAATAAGTGCCTTTATAATAAAGGATAGACTAATTCAAATAATTTAAGTCGTATCCATTGTTTTCCTTTAAAACTAACATAAATCTTCTACAATAATTTCTTTCAATTTCCTAACCCAAACTTTATATTTCTTCTAGTTTTCCAACAACACCCTATGTTAATCTCATCTAAAAGTTTGATGCAGGAGCATCCAGTGGTGTAAGGGCAATCCTACATCACCCAAAAATATATTTACTTTCATTTAGATTTTTTTTGTAGATGTTTTTGCATTTCTGGATACCCTTTTCGTCGAAGAAGAATTCCCAACTTTCAGAACTGCTTTTCTACTTTTTCTGCTCAACTGCTACTTTTAGCATGTATGAATTTGAAGGCATGAGGAGACAAAAATTTAAGGGAAGCTTCAGGACATAATAATAAACACTTTGGTGAAAGAATCAGATCAAGAGCATTTCCGGTTCAAAAGTTATTCAAGTTTCAATTTCTGCTTTTTGCCTTACGAAATCTTCGGAGCTAATTTTGAGGTACTTAGAGGCTCCGGATGGGCCTGAAAAATTGGTGGAATACGAAAGTGGTTAGCCTTCAGGCCCCACTTTCCGGCAAGAGATCTTCGCGAGAGCTTTCCGAAAAGGTATTATCATTGAAGATATGACGGTTAGATCTTGAGTTAGGGCTTCCGAAAGTTGGTGCATAATTGGAATCCCGTTTTTGGCTCCAAACAAAGAAACGGGCTATTTATGGGCGAGTTACTGTTTCTTTTAGGCAGTTTTTGGGGAAAGAAGATCACATGCTGCGAATAGGGGAATTTCTATAATTTCTTTCTGTAATTTGCATGTATTGCAAAACTAGAGGATTTGAGTTCCTCTGCATGTAGGAATTTCATACTTTGAAAATAATAAGATTTGTTAGTTTTTCGGTGTGATTTTCTGTGTCTCGAGTTGCACCTTCATCAAGTGGTATCAGAGCGGGTTTTCTTGAGTGTGTGGACAGATCGCCGATCGTGAGGCAGTTCGCACCAGGACTGTGGTTGTGGGTTCAAGATATTCAAGATGCCTCCAAGAGTGGCACGTGGTAGGCGAGGTGGTGCCAGAAATGCTGGTGGAAGAGATCCATTAGCGGCTGAGGGTTTCAGAGCCCTCCAGAGACAAATAAATGCATTACAAAGAGAGTTAAGAAGAGGGGTAAACCCGAGAAGGGGAGAAGAAAGTGAGGATGAAGAAGAGGTGGAAGATTCAGATGTAGAAGAGGAAGAAGAAGCTATTGATCAAGATCAAATGCGGCTGATAAGGGCCATTTCGAAGATCGGAAAAAGACCTAGAGTAGAAGTTCCCAGTTTTTCCGGAAGTCTAGACCCGGAAGAGTTGATTGATTGGATCAATGAGTTGGAAGAGTATTTCGAGTATGAAGAAGTAGAGGACCCAGATCGGGTTAAGTTTGCAAAAACAAAGCTAAAGGGCCACGCCAGTATCTGGTGGAAAGAGGTCCAACTAGAAAGAAATAAGAGAGAAAAGGGAAAGATCACCAGATGGGATCGCATGGTGGAGAAACTGAAGAAGCAGTTCATGCCAATGGACTATGAGTTAGATCTATTGAAGAAATTGCAAGGGTTGAAGCAAGGAAGTAGATCTGTGAAAGAATACACAGAAGATTTTCACAAGATGATCATCAGAACGGGACATGCAGAGGCCAACAAGGAGAAGGTAGCCCGTTATCTTAATGGGTTACGACCGAGCATTCAAGAGGAGTTAAGCCTGGTCAGAATGGCCACCATTGAGGATGCTTACCAATTTTCGCTGAGAGTTGAAGAGAAGCTGAACAAGAGATTTGATAGCAAGCAAAAAGGACAAGGAGGTCAAAGTGGAAGGGGTAGCGGAAGATCTTTTGGAAGCCGAAATGAGGATGAGAAGAAAAATGAAGATGTGGGTACCAGTCGAAGCCAGAGGAATGATAACTTCTACCGCCCACGTGATCAGAATGGTGGTGATCAAAGAGGTAGAGGACGAGGAAGATTTGGGCAAGGACCTGGAAGAGGTGGTTTCAGAGGAACTTGTTTCCGATGTGGTGAAGAAGGGCATCGAGCCTATGAATGTCCACAATACCAAGGAAGGATAGACAAAAGGCCAGAAGGTCATGCAAGAGTTGCGCATGTAGATGAGGAGGCTCAATCTGAGCATTCAGATGATGCTGAAAGGGGAGAAGCCCTAGTGGTTAGAAGAGCCTTGGTGACTGAAGAGAAGGAGCCAGAACAGAGGAAGAATTTGTTTCGCACAAGGTGCAAGTGTGAAGATAAATGTTGTGATGTCATTATTGATGGTGGGAGCACTGATAATCTAGTGTCAGAAGAAATGGTTACAAAGTTGAAGCTGAAGAGGGAAAGGCATCCACATCCATATCGGATTGCCTGGTTGCAGAAAGACCACAAAGTTCTAGTCAATGAGCAGTGCCTGGTGAAGTTCAAGATCGGAAGCTATCGTGATGAGGTACTCTGTGATATCATCCCCATGGATGCATGTCACATGTTGTTGGGAAGGCCGTGGCAGTTTGACAGGCGAGCTGTACATGATGGCCATGCAAACACTTATTCCCTGATGAAGGGTGGAGTCCGCCATAAGTTGAAACCCCTGAAGAAGGCCGAAGAAAAGGTATGCAGTAGTGCTAGAATTTGTTATGTCGATGGAAGGAAATTTTTAGAAGGCATAAAACATGAGCGTGTGTGTTATGCATTGATTCCTAAAATGGATAAGGAGGGTAGTGAGAAGGTTCCAGTAGAAGTTTCTGGGTTATTGAATGAGTTTCAGGATATTGTTTCTGATAATGTACCTGAGGGTTTACCACCAATGAGGAAGATCAGTCATCAGATTGACTTGATCCCAGGAGCCAGTTTGCCGAATAAGGCAGCTCATAGAATGACTCCTGCAGAAAATGAGGAGTTAAACAGACAAGTTGAGGAGTTGTTGAGAAAGGGTTTGATTCGAGAGAGTTTGAGTCCATGTGCAGTACCTGCAGTACTAGCACCAAAGAAGGATGGGGAGTGGAGGATGTGTACAGACTCTCGGGCCATAAACAAGATAACAATCAAGTATAGATTTCCCCTGCCAAGGATGGATGACCTGATGGACTGTTTGAGTGGAGCTCAGTACTTCACAAAGATTGATCTGAAGAGTGGATATCACCAGATTCGGATTCGAGAGGGAGATGAATGGAAGACCGCCTTCAAGACCAAAGAGGGCCTGTACGAGTGGTTAGTCATGCCTTTTGGGCTAACCAATGCACCGAGCACATTCATGCGGCTCATGAACGAGGTACTGAAAGAGTTCCTAGGAAGCTTTGTTATTGTGTATTTAGATGATATTTTGATATTCAGTAAGTCACTGGATGAGCATATAATGCATATTGGTAGAGTCTTTGAGAAGTTAAGAGAAGAGAAATTGCTGATTAATCTGAAGAAGTGTAGTTTTGTGAAGAAGGAGTTAGTGTACTTGGGGTTTGTTGTCTCGACAGAAGGTCTCAAGATGGACCCAGAGAAGGTGAAGGCTATTCTGGAATGGCCTACCCCAAGAACTACTACTGAGGTGAGGTCTTTCCATGGTTTGGCCAGTTTTTACAGAAAGTTTATTAGAAACTTCAGTAGTATTTGTGCACCCCTAACTGAAACAATGAGAGGGGATAGAAAAGAGTTCAAGTGGAGCACTGGAGCAGCAAGGAGTTTTGATCTATTGAAGCAGAAGGTGACAGAACAACCTGTTTTGGCTCTCCCGGATTTCAATAAGGTGTTTCAAGTGGATTGTGATGCCAATGGTTGTGCCATTGGAGCAGTGTTAAGCCAGGAAGGTAAGCCCATTGCCTATTTCAGTGAAAAGTTAAATGATGCAAAGAGAAAGTACTCTGTATATGACCAAGAATTTTATGCAATAGTTCAAGCATTAAAGAAATGGAGGCATTATTTGTTGCCGAAGGAATTTGTTATGTATACTGATCATCAAGCATTGCAGTACCTGAGTAGTCAGGGAAAATTAAATCAGAGGCATATGAAATGGGTAGAATTTTTGCAGAGTTATACATTTGTTTTAAAGCATAGGAGTGGGAAGTCAAATAGGGTTGCAGATGCCTTAAGTAGGAGGCATACATTGTTGATAGAAATGCAGATTGAGGTGGTTGGGTTCAGTGAACTCAAGACATTGTACCCGAATGATCCTGATTTTGCAGAGGCTTGGAAAGCTTGCAAGGAACCTGTTACAGTTGACAGGACAAAGTGGTTGGATTTCCTAATTCAAGAAGGCATGTTGTTTAAGGGAAGTCAATTATGTATTCCGAGGAGTTCCATGAGGGAGAATCTGATAAAGGAGAAGCACAGTGGAGGAATGGCAGGACATTTTGGTCGGGATAAGACCATTTCCATTATCAGTGAGCATTATTATTGGCCTCAGTTATCACAAGATGTGAAGAAGTTTGTGCAGAGTTGTAGGGTATGTCAAATGGCTAAAGGAGTGAGTCAGAATACAGGGTTGTATCAGCCCTTACCTGTACCAGAGAGGTCGTGGGAGGATATAAGTATGGACTTTGTTCTTGGTTTGCCAAGGACACAGAGAGGGAATGATTCAGTATTTGTGGTGGTTGATAGGTTTTCGAAGATGGCACATTTCATCCCATGCCAGAAGACCCATGATGCAGTCCACATTGCTGACTTGTTCTTCAAAGAGGTGGTGAGGCTACATGGTTTGCCAAAGAGTATAGTCTCAGATCGTGATACAAAATTTGTTGGATACTTTTGGAGGACCTTGTGGAAGAAGTTGAAAACAGAGTTGAAGTTTAGTTCTGCACACCATCCCCAGACTGATGGGCAGACTGAAGTTGTGAACAAGAGTTTGGGTAACCTACTGAGATGCTTGGTAGGAGATAAACCAAAGGGATGGGATTTGATCTTACCCCAGGCAGAATTCGCTTACAACAATTCTGTCAATAGAAGCACTGGTAGATCACCATTCCAGATTGTGTATGGAAGTAGTCCTAGGACTGCTCCAGAATTGAGGAAGATGGACCAAGAGAAGAAGACAAGTGCTGAAGTTGAAGACTTTGCAGAACACATCAAGAATATGCATGAGAAGGTAAAAGAACACATTAACAAGATGAATATGCAGTATAAGGCTAAGGTAGATCAAAAGAGGAGGTATAAGGAGTTTCAAATTGGTGATGAAGTGATGGTCCACTTGAGGAAAGAAAGGTTTCCAGTAGGAACCTATAACAAATTGAAGATGAAGAAGTTCGGTCCCTGTAAAATTTTGAAGAGGCATGATTCAGGGAACGCATATGAGGTAGAGTTGCCAGATGGATTCAACATTTCCCCTGTGTTCAACATTGCAGATTTGATAGAATATCATGAGGGTGGCGCAGAGGAAGTACCAGCAATGGAACAGTGCGGTATTCCAGCACCTACTTCAGAAAAGGAGGAGATTGAAGAAATCTTGGATAGCCGTGTAGGAAGGAGTACCAGAAATAGGCAATATGAAGAATATCTAGTGAAGTGGAAAGGAAGGCCTGTGGAAGATTCATCCTGGTTGTCCAAGGCAGAGGTTGACCGTTTGGGTTTTCCTCAACCATCTGAGAAGTGACGGAGTCACTTTTCAAATTACCCTGGGTGTCTGATGCAGGAGCATCCAGTGGTGTAAGGGCAATCCTACATCACCCAAAAATATATTTACTTTCATTTAGATTTTTTTTGTAGATGTTTTTGCATTTCTGGATACCCTTTTCGTCGAAGAAGAATTCCCAACTTTCAGAACTGCTTTTCTGCTTTTTCTGCTCAACTGCTATTTTTAGCAGGTATGAATTTGAAGGCGTGAGGAGACAAAAATTTAAGGGAAGCTTCAGGACATAATAATAAACACTTTGGTGAAAGAATCAGATCAAGAGCATTTCCGGTTCAAAAGTTATTCAAGTTTCAATTTCTGCTTTTTGCCTTATGAAATCTTCGGAGCTAATTTTGAGGTACTTAGAGGCTCCGGATGGGCCTGAAAAATTGGCGGAATACGAAAGTGGTTAGCCTTTAGGCCCCACTTTCTGGCAAGAGATCTTTGCGAGAGCTTTCCGAAAAGGTATTATCATTGAAGATCTGACGGTTAGATCTTGAGTTAGGGCTTCCGCAAGTTGGTGCATAATTGGAATCCTGTTTTTGGCTCCAAACAAAGAAACAGGCTATTTATGGGCGAGTTACTATTTCTTTTAGGCAGTTTTTGGGGAAAGAAGATCACATGCTGCGAATAGGGGAATTTCTGTAATTTCTTTCTGTAATTTGCATGTATTGGAAAACTGGAGGATTTGAGATCCTCTGCATGTAGGAATTTCATACTTTGAAAATAATAAGATTTGTTAGTTTTTCGGTGTGATTTTCTGTGTCTCGGGTTGCACCCTCATCAAAGTTTCTCTTTCCAAACTCTTATTACATAAATCCATTTATTCAAACCATAAAATATACATTCTCAACAAATAAATTGTTCAAATAGAAAATGATTAAATTAAAATAATTAATTATCTCTTCATAATAATCAATTCCTGAATTTACTTTTAAAACAGCATGATCCCATGCACTACCAAGATAATTCACAACAGGTTGACATCACAATGACAACCCTCACAAACAACAGACCATCTGGAAGACTTATAAACTAACAAGTATTCAACTCATTCTCAAAGCATAAACACGAAAGACATAATCATTTAAGGCAATAGAAGAAACTACATTTGGATACTCTAAATCCATTTCTCATTTCATTATGTAATTCATTATATCGATACAACTGAATTAAGAGTTCATCTTTTTAGATAGGGGAGAAATTACACTAATATTTTATTCTCTAATTGCTCTTAACAAAATAAGTACTTTCAACTATAACTCAAAACATTTTGCTTTAAATTAAATAACCAATTGTCCTTGCAAATTAAATCATTATAAAATTAATCAAATTAACATTTGGTCACTTCCATAACTTATTGTGTTAAAATAAGATCAATATTTGAACTATAACCCAATATCATATATATATTTTTCCAATTAAATCAAATTAGTAATTGGACCTTTTACACATGAATTTAAATTCCATAATTAAATTTTAAATTATGCATTCTTTAAATCAAATATTTAACTTTTTCAATTAAACTTTAACATGCCATTTTAAAATAAACAATAATTTTCTCATACGTTTATAATTTTAATTTTAAACAACCCTAATTTACATTGCATGCAAATTAAATATTAATTTCAATTTCAATTTTTACAACCCTAATTCACATTGCATGCAAATTAGATATTAATTTCAATTTCAATTCCAATTCCAATTTTTGAAAAAACCCACTTTCAATTTAAAAGCAATTTCAAATAATAAATTAATTTCCAAAGTTGAAACTCATTTCCCAAGTAAACATTTAATTTCAATTTCTAATTTAATTCCCACACGTTGAAACTAAATTCCAAAATTAATTTTAATTCTTTTATTTCCTTTCATTCTCTTGCATCACATTTAATTAATTAATTTAATTATTTAATAACTAAATTCAACCCCCTTGGATTAAATTTAATTTATTAAATAAATTAAATATAATTAATTAATTTAAATATAAACTTTTATCCACATTACATTATTTAAATTAAATAACCGTCAACATGATTTAA
This sequence comes from Sequoiadendron giganteum, assembly GCA_007115665.2. NCBI lineage: Eukaryota > Viridiplantae > Streptophyta > Pinopsida > Cupressales > Cupressaceae > Sequoiadendron > Sequoiadendron giganteum. The sequence goes on from CM021100.1 coordinate 628,309,460, forward strand.
ATGCAATTATTCTAAATATCTATTTCCAAATCAAGAATTCTTCAGAATTAAATAACATTAAAGCAAGACAGACAATGACTCGACACACACGACTGACGACACACTAAGGCTAGGATGTAAACTTGACACATGTTACCTAGCTACTACCTCCCGTTCAACTTAACCGTTGGATCGACACGCTCGAACCTGTGAAACCAGGTGGAGTCGATGTCATGTACCTGCAATCCTGCAACCAAGTAAACAACATCATACAATATATCCAGCATATAATACACACTGTAAAGAAGAAATTACGGATTCACAAGGTGCTCGCAAGCAAGTGATGCGAACCCGTCCTCTTCACCAATACACTCATCAAAACTGACACTTCCATCATAATTCCAATAATCTCATAATAACATCTCATGTTAACTCTACTAACAATATTAAACCATTAAAGCATGTGAAACACTAATTAGGTCAACACATCACACAATACTAGTTGTCGGTCAATAGTAGTGATCAAAACATCATAATAAAATGTATCCAGAAGCAAGGTAACTACAACCAAACTTAGCATAAAGCAAACCAAACAAGAAGCAAAACGGAGGGGTATTACACTTCTACATTAAATGTTCCTCGCACATAAACTTATTTAGTTAATTTATGTTTTATGTGTATATTCATTGTACTTGTCGTTAAATCTATCCTAATCCAAAAATAGTTATTGTTAACTAATATGATTCTATTTATTATAATACTTATAATTTTTACCAATTTTTGTGTGTTTGTGGGGTGTTTGAGCTATCCCCACCTTCTCAACTAATTATCACTATTTAGGTTTTTTAGATGAGTTTAGAGATTCTCTTTTGTTGAATTATTTTGTGTCATCTTCTTTTATCCAATTTGATTATATATAATGATTTCCCTACTATTGATTTTCATGTATTGATACAAAGGGAGATACCAATATAGAGGAGGAAATACTGGTGAAAGATGGTGTTTCTACCATATCTATATAATTGATGATGCACAATTGGATGAAATAAATATAAGAAATTAAAGGAGGACATAAACATAGATAGATGCAAAATTGGGTGCCACAAAAAAATACAAATAAAGAGAATATATTGTAGATCAAAAATAGTAAAATATTTAGTATAAGGATTCATAAAATCTAGTGATAACTTGTAGATTTTAGTTTTATAGAACTCATTGATGATGTGCATTTGAGTTTTCATTTCCAGAAAATTGAAATGAGGAACCTTCAATTTTCTTATATATCAATTATTTGATGCATTTTTCCTTGTTGCTAGATAAAAAATATAATAAACCCACTAAATTTTAAATAAATAAATTTACCCATATTTGACGAAAAAGAGAAGAAATAAACATGTACTTTGTTTCCTTCTATGATAATTTGTCAAGTTTTGTTTGCATCTATTTTCTTCTTTATCTTTTGAAAAAATTTGTTGAGCTTTGTTTTTTCTTTTTTATTTTTGCTTTTTGTTTTTTGTCCCATTTTCTTCTTCAAAATACAAATGATTGATTTAAACTAACAACAAATTTTCCTCCAAAATGCAACAAATCTGTCACAAAAACTTGAAAAAACTTGAAAAAACTTACAATAGTAAAAACAAATGCAACAATAACAAACATTCTCAAAATATTCATGATTTTCTTACCTACGAAATGTCTTTTTTAGTTGACAGGCTTGGAAGCATGAGGGTCGCCGCCCTTTACACAAGAGCTCGAAAAAACACAAACAAACACTGGAAAAGTTGTTTGACTTTCAGATGTATATTGAGGGGGTTCGGCTAAACCAATTTTGTGTGGTTCGAATGAACCCCTTTAAAATAATTTTATTTATTATTTTAAAGAGGTTCGGCCGAACACCCTTTTTCCCCTATCTCCCCAAAAAATTGACTTTTTTTGTAAAAAATTGTCTTTGGAAGCTCAATTTGAAAATTAAAATACATAAAAATTCAGAAACCCAACTAGATAATAATAATCCTTGGAATGAGCTATCCGTCGAATATAATTTTAATATGGTTTCCTTTTATTAGGTATTTTAATTTTTAGTTTTATTAAACATAGGTTTTTCACTGAAAATTAAAATATCTAGTCTGCACATGTGGAAAAATAGCAGATTATCAAAATAATTTTTTTTTAAATATGTTGAGGCTGGGTATTAATGTCCTTGAGCCACTAAAAAAAAAAAAATTGAATTTTGATTCATACAAAAAATATTATGTTGTATACAGTCCGCCTATGTCTAAATTGCAATTGGTTTGACTTTGAAACTTGATTAAGGAAAAAATATTCAATAAAAAAATATGAGACCAAATGAAAGTGCTAGATATCGTAGTTACAAATCTAAATTCGAAAAAATTAGAATTTTATCCTTCATACAAAAAAATTTATGTTGTATACGATGAGCGTCACTTTTTAAAAATGTTGTTTTCTAAAAAAAATCGGTTTTCGTGGGAGATGGAAAAAAAAGTGCAATCTGATTCCAAAATTTTTGAAAAAAATATTTTTAGAATCTACAAACAAAATTTGATGAGACTCTAGTTTGCATCATCTTCAAATTCCTCATAGTTTAGTTGCTATGGATGCCCGAATATGAAGATTTAGTGAAAAATAATAATTGCAGTGTCTAGTTTGGCCAAAAATTGTAAACCACTATTGTGGGATCGCCCCTTGTCCAAAGGACAAAATTTTGAATCATGATTTTATTTTGACAAAACTAGAAAGACTGACCTAATGTCTCAGGGATTCAAAGATGAATCTTGCCTGCGTAGCAAATGTGCAGAGACAACGTAGTTTGGACTGAGATAAAGATTGACTGATGCGACTGACTGGATTGATGGGACAAGCATTTACTTTGTTTTGAGATTTTTTTGACACTTTTTAAATGTTTTTGTGTTTTCTTAGGATATTTTTCAATTTTTAGGTCTTTTTTCAGGACATTTTCAGATTTTTATGACTTTTTCATGATTTTTTACGAATGTCAGATCATGTGTGACACCCACTGTAGTTACATGATAAAGGTCTAGCCCCCAGATAGATAAGAGACTACCCAAGTCCAATGATATGGAGAAAGGAAGACACAAGGAAAAAGGAAAGGATATGCAAGGGATGATGTCAACCAAATGCTAACCATGGCCAAAATTGACAGGATGTGGGATGAATGTCATGAATTTCAGGTTGTTGTGATTATGGAAAGTGGATAAGGGTCAATTAGAGTAACAGTAGATGGTGAAGCAACAATCAACTACACATGGTGCCTATTTTCTAGGTTCTTACCATGGTACCTATCTAAAGCACTTGTTTGCTAGGTTTTCACTATTGGATGAATATATTTTTTTTACTATTTTTGCCATTTTTCTATTTTTTTGGTGTCACCAAAACGCCTATTTGCTAGGTTTTCATCAAAGCACGATTTTCTTTATTTTTTTAACATTTTTTTTTATATTTCTAGGATTTTAGCCAAGCTCTCTGATGCTATGTGTAAAACTTTCGCAGATATAGGTTGTTGATGGGTTTTTTCAACTGTTCTCCATCAAGTGTGGCCAACTGATAAGCTCTAGAACTGAATGCAAAAGTAGTAATATAAGGATTGAGCCAATTAGCCTCAAACTTGCTAGGATTTTGACGGTCAACTTGATTTCTTGGGTTCTGCATGAGGACCAAGTCACCAATTTCAAAATTTCTTACCATCACTCTTTTGTTATAGCTCTGACAGAGATGATTTTGATATGCCTACAAGTGATTCAAGGAATTTTGTCATCTTTCTTATAACATTTCTAGCTCATGTAGCTGAGACTATCTATACTCTTCATCATCAATCATTCCTTTCAAAGAGACTCAAAGAGATGGAATTTTGACCTCAATAGGAAATATGGCCTCAGATCCATAGACAAGGGAAAATGGAGTTGCTCCAGTGGGTGTATGAATGCTGGTATGATAGGCCCATAAGGCAGGATTAAGTTGTAGGTGCCAATCTCAGCCAATGTCATTGATGATCTTCTTCATAATGTGAAGAATTGTTTTATTGGACGCCTCATATTGGCTATTACCTTGTGGGTAATATGGGGTGGATAAATTATGTTGGATGTGGAATTGCTCACAAAGTTCATGAACGTCCTGATTTTTGAATGGAATCCTATTATCTATGATGATGGAATATGGAACACCATACCGACAAATGATGTTATTTAGGATAAAATTTGATATTTTCTTACCGATGATGTAAGTGAGAGGAATGGCTTCAATCCACTTAGTAAATTAATTAGTGGCAGTGATTATGAATTTATGGTCATTTGAGGAGGATGGATAGATCTTGCCCATGAGGTTGAGTCCCCATTGTGCGAAAGGCCATGGAGAAGTGATGGGTCTCAGCGCCTACACAGGTGCATGGATTAGGTCACTATGCACTTGGCATTTTCGACATGTTTTGACAAACTAATGAGAATCTTTTTCTAGTGTCGACCAATAGTATCCAAGTCTGGTGACTTTCCTAGGTAAATTTGGACCACTCGAATGAGATCCCCATATACCCTAATGTACTTCTCATAAAGTTGTGTGGGCTTCATCAGTGTCGAGACACCGAAGAAGGGTGTTATCAAAGCCATGAAGGTATAGGGTGTCACTGACAATGGTGTGTCGGGCGGTTTTTCGTATAAATGAATTTCTCTGGCTATTGGAAAGTTTGGGTGGTAGGTTTTGGGACTTTAGATAATCATAAATGTCTTGGTACCAAGGTGAACTAGGACTAACAATCTCGCAAACCATTTTTGAGTCTATGATGTCATATGCTGACATCAATAGTTGTTCGACTAAGAACTCAAATTGTGACACATTTTTGGGGATGTCCAATAAAGATCCAATTGTGGCCATTGCATCTGCTACTTTGTTCTATGCCCTTGGAATATGTTCAAAAGCAATCAATTTGAAATATGTCAGGAAGCTATCCACCATTTGCTTGTAAGGAATCAAATTTTCATCCTTTGTTTCATAGTAGTCATTCACTTGGTTGATAACTAACTGAGAATCCCCGAATACGAGCAATATTTGAATTTTCCATTTTATTTTGATCTTGAGTCCTATGACCAATGCTTCATATTCCGCAATGTTGTTAGGTCATGGGAAGGTGATCTGAAATACCTTAGGAATGGAATACCCTTGTGGTGTGATGAACAAAATGCCAACCCCTGAGCCGTGACCAGTATGAGACTAGTCAAAATATAATTTCCATGGTGATGTAGGCTCTGTATGAAAGATAGACTCATCGGGAAAATCAATTACCAGTGGATGAGTACCTTGGATGGGTGCATCAGCAAGATGATCCATTATTACGTGTCCTTTTATTGACTTACAATCAACATATTATATGTCATATTCACATAAAATCATGGCCCACTTTGCTAATCGGCCTGTTAATGTTACCCAACCTAGAAGATACTTCAATGGATCGATCTTAGCCACTAGTTGTGTTTGGTGTTTCAGCATGTAATGTTTGAGTTTTTGTGCTACCAAGATAGTTTCTAGGCATGTGCATTCAATGATTGTATAGTTCAATTCATATCCTATCAGTGTGCGATTGATGTAGTATATGGCTCACTCTTTTTCCTCATGGTCATTTTGTGCTAACAATTCCCCTAGTGTATTTGTAGTTGCAGAGACATAAAAATCAATGGTTTTCCTTCAATGGGTGGCATCAGGACTGGTGGTGTCAACAGATATTCCTTAATTTTTTTGAAAGCTATGTGGCATTTGTTTGTCCATACAAAGGGAATACTTTTGTGTAATAGATATTGAAATGGTTAGCACTTGTCTGCCAATTGTGTGATGAAGCGTCGGATGGAATGTAGTCTTCCCTGAAGTGTTCACAACTCATTGATTCATTTTGGTTGTGGCATGTCTATAATTTATTTCACTTTAGCAAGATCAACCTCTATGCCTCATTGTGAGACTATGTAGCCCAACAGTTTGCTCGAAGTGACCCCAAAGACACTTTTTTGGGTTCAAACAAACTTTGTATTCTTCTAGCCATCTAAAAAATTTGTCCAGGACCCTGAGATGGTCTCTCTGTGTCAAAGATTTGGCCAAAAGGTCATCCACATAATCCTCCATTAGGATATGCATCATGTCGTGAAATATTGTTTTCATAGCTCTTTGGTATGTGGCTCCTGCATTCTTTAAGCCAAAAGGCATGATATTCCAACAGTATGTTCCCCATGGGCAAGTAAATGTTGTTCTTTTTATCTTCAGTTGCAATTCGGATTTGGTTATAGCCCGAGAAACCATCCATGAGAGATAGCATCTCGTACCCTACTATGAGATCAACAATCATGTCCATGTTTGGCAATAGGAAATCATCCTTTGGACAAGCCTTATTTAGGTCCCTAAAATCCATGCAGATACAGATTTGTCCATTTGGCTTTGTGACAGGGACAATGTTGGATATCCATTTAGCATAGTCTATTGATCTTATGAATCTAGCATCTAGTAACTTATTTAGCTCAGCCTTGACAAGTAGTGCAATCTGTGGATGCATTTTCCATAATTTTTGCTTGTTTGGTTTCATGTTTGGGATTAATGAAAGATGATGTAATACCAATTTTGGATCTAGGCCTAGCATGTTGACATATGACCATGCAAATTTAACCTTCCTTTCTGTGAAGAATTGTTGGAACTCAGGTTTTTCTTCATCTATTAATGATGCAGCTAAGAGAACTATTTTGGGATTCTCTGGTGTGTTTATTTTAAATTCAATGGTGTCTTCAATTAGCATTGTCAATTTTTCCTGTGTTACGAGGAGAAATTCCAATCCTCCATCCTTAGGTACCTCAGAGAGGTTTTTTCCCTCGGATACGTCCTTTATTTTTATTATTTTGCTGTCAAAAGGTGCCTTGCAGTTTTCACCTAAAGACATTTCTTTTTGTGTCTTATTCTTTCCATTTTTGTGATTGGAGGATTGCGCAGTCTACCTGAATTAAGCTACACAATCTAGGTCAATGGAAAATCCTATTTTGTGATCACCCCATGGTATGCCTTCTTGAAGCCTCATGAATTCTAATATTGCCTCATCATTCTAAAAGATGTCCAGCACTGGTGGTTCTTGTTGGTCCCAGTCAATCACTTGCGGGTAAACAAGGGAAATCCCATTGTCAGTGTCGGTAAAAGATGGGAAAGATGCAGAAAGTGTGCAAATTGAAGCCTCAAGTGTGAGGGAAAAGTTGTCAATTTCAAATTTTGTGTTAGATGCAATGGATGGCCCATATTCAAATTCAAATGAGTCAAATTCATAGTCATAATAGGGCATAAAATTATTGGCATTATGACTACTGGATGGAATTTTAGAGGCATGGATAGTAGGTTCAGGTGTGTCAAACTCATGGGTGGGTTTGGGAATGGGGTGAGAGATTTCTGGTGTTGTCAAGGACAATTGACGCTCCTCCAGATTCCAAGGAATACTCACCCATTCCTTATTTTTGGAGTGTCAGTCAATGGGATCAATATTGTATTCTTGTCGAAATATTTCTTCCAAGGGGAGTTGACCAGGGTCTAGGAATAGTTTTTCAAGATCATAGTTTCTTAGGGTTTCCTCAGATCCCCATTCCCATTCATTAGAGTTAGTTTTGGTAAGGGATTCTTTGCTTGCCTCGATACTTTCTGGAGCCGTTACATCCTCACTTGATAGTTCATAAGTACATTGAACATCAGTTCTGAGTTGGTCAAACTCTAGCCCTATGTGTCTTGGTCTTGCAAAAATGATAATAGGTTCCCTCCTTCCATTGTTTGCCTTTCCAAGGCCACTTGTGCTGTCAAAACCTAGTGCCTTGCATATATCATACCCTTTTTCTGTAGAGATGTACTAGTAGCAGAGGTAAGAATTTTGGGTCTTTATAGAGCCAGTTAGCTATGTCGATGATGACTTCATTAACCATGTCCCCCATAACATGAAAATAGTTTTTGATGGAACCTTGAAATTTGTCTTGGGCTCGACCACAAAACATGGTCTACCATAGAATTTAGGTGGCTTAGGCGTTGTAGTGATACAGTAAGTCGTATTCAATTTGAATTCTCCACAGCCAAGGTCCTGGATCTGGAATTCTTTCCTTGGTATGGATGCCGAGGAAGATAGTGTGGTAGAAGGTGATGGAATAGATGATTTAGTGAGTGTAGACAGGTCAATATATTTGGAAGAGGTAGAAGTCAAGGCTTCCTGATTGATGGGTACCTGGTGCTCAATAGTGTTTCATAAATTGGTACAATATTGGAATGGATTAGGATTTCCTAGGATAGTAATTTCAGTACCATCAAAAGGGAACTTCAGACATTGGTGGTATGTGGAGGGAATAGCCTTTAGGGCATGAATCCAAGGGTGGCCAAGTAAGATATTGTCATGTATGTCACGATCCAGGACTTGGCATGTTGTATCTATAATAATTGGTCCCACCCAGAGTGGAATTGTGATGACGCATTTAGAAGCACGTTCTTCATTATCATATGCCTTGATGATAATGCTCTTGGTAGCATCCACACATGCATCAAAGAAGCCAAGAGCTTTAACTAGTTTTAGAGAACAGATGTTCAATCCTGCTCCACCATCTACTAAGACTTGTCTAACCTTATGTTTGTGGACAAAAACCTCAATATGAAGGGCATCATTATGAGATGGTTTGGGTGAGGAATAGTCACTGTCCGAAAAGGTAATGTGATGAGGCGAATTCATATATCTGACCATAGTTTCAAAGTGGTTGACATCCATGTCAATTGGGATGGAAGACTCTTGGAGGACTTTATCCAAGATGGCCTTATGTGTGGGTGAGATGTAGAGTAATTTGAGAATGGATAGTTGAGCAGGTGTTTTATTCAATTGCTCAATAAGGTTGAACTCTGGTTTAGGGTTTGACTGTCTAGCAGACGGACTAGGTATGGTAATCTTAGGCTGACATGCAAAGGGACTTGGGATGGTGACCTTACCTTTACGTGTTGTAACATTGTAGTCTGAGGCCTTTTTAATGGTGATGGTATTGACACATTGTTCTTCATCAGCATCACAAAGATTGTTAATGATGGTGCCACCAGAATAATTGTAGGTAGGATGAACATTGTTGTAGACAGGACGAATGTGATTGGCTTGATTATTTGTATTCTTCATGCTAGATGTGGAGAGTTTACTAGAACCATGATCTTGCAGTGGGTTCTTGTGGATTTTTTGATCCGCATTAGATGCAAATGGTTGACTGCCTAGCTCAATGGTTTGGTTTTCAATAAGGTCTTGTATGTGATTTCGCAACTGAAGGCAAGAAGGAGTTTTATGTCATTTGACATGGTGGAAATCACAAAATGCATTATCATCCCACCATGATGGCTTGAACTGACCAGGGTTATATGCTTTAGGTTCTTCCAATGTTATGACTCCATTTTAGAGAAATTTCTTTAAGACAATTTCAATAGGTTCACCCAAGGGGGTGTATGTGCATTTTTGAAATTGTTGTGGTTGACACAACTACCTTAGATTATATTGAGTAGGATTATTTTGAAAAACATTAGTAGTTGGTGTTGGTGTAGTCACAAGTACATTTTGATTTTGGACTCCTTTGATGGTGATTACATGGCCTGTTGCATTAATGGTTTTTGCATTGACCAAACTGTCATTTGTGATGCGTTTATTTTTAACCCAGTATTTTTCTTTGTCATTAGAGTTTCTTGGGTTATTGTTTGTGGTGGTGTTGATGGTTTTCTCACCATATTTTAATTCGCCTTTGGCAATCAAGGATTTTTCAAGTTGAACACCTTTTTCAACAAGGCCAACAAAGGTGGTACAACAATGGACTTGTAAGCCATATCTGAGTGGTCCTAGGAGAGTTTGTACAAACATGGTGACTTTCTCCTTTTCTAGTATTTCTACCAGAAATCTACTTGCTAAGGTTCTCCATATTTGAAAGAATAAGATAAAATTATCTTTTGCGTCCTCTTGGGTAAGTCATCATAAGGAGGCAATGTCAATATCTGTGTCAATGTTATAGGCATAATTTTTTTTTTTAAATGTTTTCCAATTCATCCCATATTTTGATTCCTTTAGGCAATAGCGAGAACCATTCCAATGTATGACCTGTGAGGCTTCTAGAAAAAATTCTCATGAGATAGGTTTGCTCATATGCAATGTCCATGCAACTAGTGGTGAATTCTCTTATGTGTTCAATGGGGTTTGTTTTTCCTTTTTATTTAGGAAAATGAGGTACCACATATCTTTGAGGAAAGGATGGAATATACAAGGTTGTGTCAAATGGATATGGACACAAGTCATGTGACATGTAAGACTTTTTGTTGGATTGTTGCAAGGTATCCACTTGTGTTTGAAGAGCAGCAAGTTGGAGTGTGAGTGCTTCCACAATGGGGTTTTTGGTAGCATCACACATGTTGGTGAGAGGTATGGATTGGTTTCCCACTTTTTGTGATGAGATGTGTTGGTTTTGAATGTGTTGTTGGTGAGCAAAGTGAGTGTTTTGATTTTGCGGTTGTTGTAAATGAGTGTGTTGATTGGGGGTACACTGCTATGTATGAACTTGAGTAGCATATGTGGGGATTTGAGATCCCACCATGTTGGATTGAATTTGTGGGCCTTGTTGATTTTGACTATGTTGATGCCCAAATGGAGTACAATATTGAGTGCCTTGATTGCCTTGCCCAAATAATAAATTATGGCCATGAGGAATGTTGGTGTTTTGCCTCAAAGGAATGTTGGTATTAACCTATGAGTAATTAGGCTGGGTGCCTTGAATGATAACTCTTTATTTATTTCTCCCAAGAGGATTCAATGATTTAGTTGCCATAGTATTTGAGGGACTTAATAATAGGTTTGTTGATGTACCCATGGAACTAGATGATGTTCCAAAGAGGGTTGAGGTGGTTGCACCCATTGTTGATCCAAATGTTTGTGAAGGGATAGTGGATGTTTGTTGGGGGATGGATTTTTATGTGGTGTTGGTTTGGGTAGATGATCCCCCAATGGATGTTGTGTTGGTTGTGATGGCTGCATTAGTTGTGGTGGGAGCACTAATGATGTTAATGGCGTTTTGTGAAGAGGCTCCCATGGAAGGATTGTGTGATTGGTGATTAGGAGATGTTGCTCTAATAGTGTTGAGGTCAAATAATTTTGGTAACCTAGCCCCTTGGTCAAGGATCATGGCTAAATATCTAGTTGAGTCATTTAGGACCAATTCTTCCACAAAAGAGGCCACTTCTAGGTTACGGGCAGCAACTTGTATGTCTTCTTCGTATATACTTTCCCATTTTGGTCTTTGCGAATAAATTATTCAAAGGGATTGTGTGGAATGAATATCTCACTAAAAGGATTGATCATAGAATTTCCCATATCATTTGAAAGAGTGTTTATGTCACTAGGGAATGAATTCATGTCATTGGTGACATTGAGAAAAGTCGTGTCTTGACCAAAAGAATCCATGAGTCTTTTATTTCTTTGTAACCTAGTTTCAACCATAAAAAAAATTTCTCAACTTTGGGATGATGAGGGAGAATGACCTAAATATGACACTATGCTTTTGGGTTTTTTGGGAATAAGGAATGCTATGACATGCAAATGAGATTAAAAGGAGACTAAAGGTTTGTGGATGCAAATGGTATGACACTAAAATGAGGAGACTAATGGTATGCAAACTAAAAAGGAGCCTAAGATGCACTCACTATTGATAAATCTAAGGAGATGACTACTTGACCAAACAAAGTGTTGGAAATGCTTCAGGTTTGGAAAATCAATGGACAATAAAAGGACTAAAAGAGGACAAAGTGACGTTTCCACACTAGAATATTGAGTGGGAAATAATTCATAAATTTTTTGACTAAATGACAAAGGGTGATTGGGTCCAATGATAACCTACTTTGAAGGAAAATTTTGACAATAGATGGTAAGGAGTGTACTCCTAAAATATGCAAAATGAGTGTCTAAGGAGATGGTAGAGTTAACAATGCAACTAGTCAAATGCAAATGGAAACCTATGGTGATCCTAAGAATGCCATCTATAATTTCATGATGAGGGAAGTTGAGAAAATCAATGTCTAGTTTGATAGAAACAAAAAAGGACTTGATGAAATCTGTAAAGATTTGTTTCAGTTGGCAAAGTTGTTTCAAATTTTTGCAAGTTTGATGTTTATTTTTTGGAATTGTCTGAAAACAGTTGGAAAATATATGGTGTTGTAAAAAATGAAAATCAACCACATAGAAATCATTTTACAAAAATCCTATGGCTACAAGGAAAATATTCTTTTGGATCCCACTAACCACATATCCTTAGCGAATGAATTCAGAAGCTTGGCCCCAGAGGCTCCCCCTTATAGTGCACTACTTCTCAGGGCAACCAAGCTTCCAACCTCCATGAAAATCCCATGGCAGATTGATCATTTCTACTAAGAACTGCGCAGGTGCGGGTGCTTTGGCAACGACCATTGTTGCACCAAAGAATATAAGGTTTTTGGTTTTTTGAAACAAAGGATTTAATTCGGGCACCCATTCAGAAGGCCACACGAGAGGCATTATCATCCCAGTCTGTAGAGGTTATGCTCTACAAGTTTTGACACACCACAAGGGTACTTGGGAGTCAATTTTTGGTCCGTAGGAAGTTCTGTAATACTAAGCTTTCCTTAACATTAAAATTTATATACTGGTAGAGAATCGCTTGGCTTTAGTACATTCTCGGTTTGAGTCGCTTTGGGGTGAGTACTTTTTCCCACCAAAGTAGGCCCAATTTCTAAGACTAAAAAAATCAAGCCAAAATATTCGTAGTTCAATCAATTTTTTTATAAAAACAAAGAGAGAACACATGGATATCCTAACTCACACTCGCATGGTGTTCATTTTAAGCCCAAATTAAAATGTACTGAAAAACATAAAAAACATGGTGTTCATTTTAACCATTTGTAGTATTTGTAAAAACATGGGGTTCATTTTAACCATTTGTAGTGTGAGCTAACTACAAGTTCATTTCAACCCAATGCTATGAAGAAATACAAATTTATTTTAATCCAATGAGTTATCATGCAATATTGTGTTCTTTTTAATCCAATGAATATGCATGCATGTTCAATTTAACTCATGAATGTAAAAAAAAAAAATGAAAATTTGTAGTTGTTTGTTTAAGATTTGTGAAATAAAACAAAGCAAACAAATATTAGACTCCTCACCACAAGCTGCAAACAAAAAATTAGTAACCCAAAATCTTTAAACTACCATACAAAAAAAGTATTGCCCTAACCCTAATTGACTTAGTGCAGGCCCAATTCCTAGAGTCAATAACAATTTCTCTTACACCCAAGATCACACAAGTGCACAAGGGGAGAGGATACTTCTATTATTGTATCAAGGTGACACAAAAATAGATGGGTTTGGTTTTTTGATCACCTAGTTTGTCCAAGGTGAGAGCATAATCACCTACCACCTTCAAGCACAATCAAGCAAAGTTCTTTAACCCCATAATTAAATATAAGTGATACAAGAAAAGTATATTTTTAAAACACCAATGGAAGTGTTTTCTAATCTAAAACAAGCAAAAAAGGTTTTAGAAATAAAAGCCTTGGACAATCGAACCTACAAAACCACTTGTTAGTAGTCTAAAAAGATGTCTTGGACCCACGAAAATTTTGAGAATTTTTTTTTTCTTGATCCAATTCGTCCTTTGAAGTGTTTATATTTCTTGCACATTCACAAAACCAATAACCAAGCCAAAACCCTAACAAGATAATTGATCATATATATTAGAGGGTTAGCTAGTCAAAATAAATCTGATTTTTAGAACTATTTTTTACATCAAAAGTAAAAACATAGAAAATAGACCTTTTCTGAAATTCAGAGAGCTTTCCAGAAATCTAAATAAATCTAAAAACTTCGCTGTTTTGCATCCATAAATTTTTTTTTCTGAAAAATCGTAAAACAATTATTTAAATTTCCAAAACAGGTCCAAAAAATCTGATTGTTTTACTAAAGGTTCTTTACATCATTCCAAATTGCACAAAAAAATGTGTGAGCAAATCTGCAACCATTTGTGAGATATAAGCAAATCTTTTTGAAACCCTAATTTTGCAAGATCTATTTTTGTCTAATTAGTTTGTAGGAAAATTAAAAACATAAAAAGAAGATCCCTAGTGAAATTATAAGAGCTTTCCAAAACTATAAATAAATCTGAAAACTTTGCTAATTTTCTCTCAAAATTGATTTTTCATGAAAATAACAAAAAAAAAATTATAAAAAATAAACACAGCTCTGAAAAATTTGGTTTTCAGACTAGAAGCTCTTGATATTATCCCTAACTTGCAAAAAAAAAATTGTCATAAAATATGCAGTCGTTGGAGAGATATGGTTGAATATTTGAAAACTAGGGTTTTGTCCCCCAAATGATGCAAAACTTGCAACAAAAAATATTCAACTCCGAAATTCTTCAAAATTTGTCAAAACAAGTCAAGTTCACCAATGTAACCATGAAAATTTTTCTAAGGCTAGCAATATCACATGCAAAACATAAAAACCCAAAGCAATAATGAAGTGCAAAGGAATAGATGAAACAATCTCACCAGATATCTTCATCCTCCATGATTGACCTCCATTATACCTTCTCAGCTTGCTCAAATATGTGGTTTCCTTCATATTTATGATGAGCAAGCCAATAGAAATGACAAGACCTAAGCAAATGCTGAAAGGTTTTGAATGACTATATGATATACTATGCCCTACTACAACTAGTAAGCATCTAAAAATGTCTAAACTATGTCAAATAAAATCTAAATATGCCTATGACAAATGAAGAAACATGCAAGAATATGAAAGTGCAATAAAATGAGACTACAAGATATGAAATTGCAAGATATGCCAAAATGAGACCAAACTTGCCATTTTATAGAAAATGCAATTTTGTGTGAATGGTCAAGATTAAAAGTCAACAAGTGTCCTAGAATCAATGAACGAGATTCAATATAACAACCCACAATTAGGTTAGGGCAACATTAGGTCAAATTCAAAATGAATGGACAAGATTGTTTTTTTAGAAAATCAAATCAATGGTTGGCAATGCATGTGACAAGAGATTTTGGGCACACAAAACAAAGTTGTTGGAGAATTAACTAATAATTTAAAATTATTTGATTCAAGAGGTGATGTTGACCTTTTGAATTAAAAATTAATTTAATTCAAAAGTCACAGAGTCATGTGACAATAAATAATATAAATTTAAATTATTTACTCAAAGAGGAAAATTAGAAAGTGAGACTTATTTTAAATAAATACATTTTATTTAAAATGAGCACATAAAAGAGGAGAAATTAAATAATAAGATTATTTAATTTAGGTGATGGAGCTTATTTTAAATAAATAAGATTTAGAAGAAATTAAATAATAAAAGTTATTTAATTTTGGTGGAAATTAAATAATAAAGATATTATTTAATTTATAGAAGAATGTAACAAAGGGAACCTTTTGAATTAAATAAATTGATTTAATTCAAAATTTAGGAGAGTGGACCAAATTAAATAAATGAGAATTTATTTAATTTTAGAAAGAAGAGGACTTAATTAGTGACATAATTAAATAAATAAATAAATAAATTTATTTAATAATTAGGAAGAAATAATGGATAAAATAATTAAATAAATTAAGAAATTTATTTAATTATAGAAAGTCATTAAACAATTAGTGACACATTAAATAAATAATTAAAATTTATTTATTTAATAATCATGAAGAATAAACAGATATAAATTAATTAAATAATTATGAATTATTTAATTAATAGTCGAAAGTGAGTTAGAAACATAATTAAAATGTCATAATTATATTAGGATGAAAAGATTAAAAATAGAGCTTGTATGCCTAGGTCATTCTATGTGTCTACAATTATAATATTATATTTTCATGTGTCTTAACGTTGGCCTATATAACCAAGGGTTTCACATTCATGTACATGTACATGTATATTTATTTATTTTTGCCTTATTTGATAGAAATATAATTTATTATTGTCATATTGATTTTTTAAATTTTGTGTGTTTTCCATTAAGTGTCTATATCTTGGGTAGCTATCTCCACAACCAAATATTACACCAAAGATTAGAAGGAGGATTTTACTTTTGTAATTAGTTGAGTCCATTCATCAAACCCTAACATATGGGTTTTGACCCAAAGGAAGAGATCCCCTCACAAAATTTTATGCAAATTCATCTCTTTTAGCTTCTTGTGCACTTTTGGAGATCTAACATTCTTGAATCCATTATTGTATTTCTTAGAAAGCTGCATGTGTGGTCACCATTTATCACTCTAGAAAAGAAGGTAACTACTTATATCATATTTATGTTGAAATTGATCCTAACAAGCCTCTTCTTGATTTCCTACAAATTATATTAGAAAACATGAAATGCTTCAACAAATAAACTACAAAGCCCTCCCCTTTAAATGCCATATTTTCCTAATAGAAATTTACAAAGGAATTAGTCATACAAAGTTTCAGTCCCATGTCAACCACCATTGAAACATCCAGACAACTAGAACTAAAGAGAATGTGAAATCCATGGTAGATGTAGATGGTTTGTACTTAGATGGACTCATTCATGTGAAAATCCATAACAGAGAAAAACAAAAAATGCAATAGAAAGGAAAATTATCAAGAGGGAAGCTTAATAACACATTTGAAGTTCTAGATAACTTTGTGGAACCAAATCATTTTATGGTTGAGAAGCATCTTTTGATCTAAGAGCTGAATCTTAGAGTTTTTGTTTCTTCTCCCTGCCTAACAAAAACACACACTACTTCAATTGTGTGAATTCCCCTAAATGAGAGTAGTTTTACCTTGCTGCCTCAAAGAATTGAGTAACTTATAAATCATCACGAATTTGATAATGCTAGCATTGTAATGAATTTTTTCTCTACTTTCAGCATAAATGATATCATTAACAAAGCCTTGATTTTAGATGTATAAGAGCTGTGAAAAGATTTCATAACAAAACCAATCAACATAAATAATACGTTAGAAAATAAATGACTAGATTAAAAGAATCTAACTATTTTCATAAAAATAAATAGATATTTTTTCTTTAAAAACCCTATACCATGAACATACTTAACTTAGATAATAAAAAAAAAAGGTGCTATACATTTAATAACCTGCATGTATAAAGAAAAATTCTAAGTTTTAAGGAGAAAATAATGTAGTACAATACAAGAGTAGAAATTTTGTCATGTAAAGTGCACGCAAGTAGGAATTATCCATGCAAAATTTAATGGAATAATTGTGATTTTCTTATTGCATATTTCATCCAGTCATTTATTTCCAAGAAATCAGTTCTGTCATAGTCATGTCATCCAACACCATACAGTTTAAAGTATTGCAGCCAAACTAGATGTCATAGCTTTGGTACGGAAGGTCATAGTTTTCACTTGTATGAAAGGAAGTGAATTTTTATTATTAATATCCAAGGGAGTCGATTGATAAATGTATTAAGGTTGGCATATTCATGTTGCAGCCAACCACTTGCTGTGAACCGTAACCCTTAATAAATCTGCAATCATGTCTTGTTGGAATGAGAAGAGTGATGAGAGGCAGCTGTGGAAGATTCAAATACTGTCTTTTTGTGACGCTTTCTTTCTATTTCTTGTTGTCACCAATCCTTGACTAGTAGCTGCATCCAAATTTTAATAGCCAATTTCCTTTGGAAGGTAGCACGGTATACATAAGATGTGGGTCTTTATGGAATCTTCGTATATCTGAGGTGTGTTCTTTGAAAGGGTGACATGGATGTTTGAAGGATCCAAGCATGGCTTAATTTGGGAGCTTCTTGATTTCTTTGCAGCTTCATCTTTTTCCAACTGCCCCTTAGCTCATTATTGGAGTCGCAGCTACTTCCTGAAGGGTGCCGTACAAGGAAAGGGGTTAAATATAAGTGAAGTCAAGTTTTGAATGGTCAAAGATGGGCAATGCATTAGTCTATTCAACTCTTACCTCAACAACAACCAAATACGTTCCTTAAAGCAGCTGCTCAAATTAAAATGGGAGTCAAACATCTTATGGGTCGTACATATGTCAAGGCTGCCATACCAAAAACATAAGAAGCACCATACTATTTAAGGTACATTAAAAATAATAATTTTTTCCTTTGGAATTCTAGGTGAGATACATAGCATATTATTGAATCATAATATTTGATAAAAAAGTTTTAAATTTTAAATTTTTTGAGGTAAATATTCTTCATTCAGGTTTTCTAGTATATTTAATTATGTTGGATATATGTGTGTGTGTGTATTCTTTGTATATGAAATTATGGTACTTATATGATGAATGTATCACACTAAACAATTATCAAATATTGAGTTCAAAACTAAGACACATTCAGAATAGCCTACAAACAAACGGTTTGATAGAATGTGTGAACACCTAAAGTTACGAAATCAAAAAAAAATTGTACAGTATTTTAATGTGGGGCATTTCAATAGTATCGAAGCCAAAGATTCTTCCAATCGATGAGTTTAAATGTCAAATTTTAATAGCAAATTTTTTTGATCTGTATTGGGGTTTCCAATTATTTGCTTGCTCTTTTTTTGAATTTGAAAGTTAGGGGAAAATCATTTTGGGTTTGCTTATGGTTAGTGTCTAGTGTTCATCTCAAGTATTTCCAAAATGTTGGGTGTTTCAGTGAGTACAATGAAATCCATATAGAAACTTGTGACAAGGATGATGTTAAATTTCAAAAATTATAATAAGAATCTAACAAATTTTATAGATCATCCTGGAGTGTTAGAATCTCTTTATGCGGATGAAGAGAAAGAAGATATAGAGAAAAAGAAATATTTTAGTACAAGGAAAAAGGAAACTAGCAAAAATGAACTTAGAAGACAAAATCGTTGCTTCTCATGAAGAGGAACCCGATAGCCTAATTGCCAATGCATGGGTAAAAAGGTGAAGAGGCTAGATGAAGAACAAACTGTTAGAAAAGAGGAAGTTGGAAAAGAGACACAGGTGATTGAAATTATTCCTAATGTTCATGATGCTTCAAAAAAAGAGAATGAAGCTAGTTCTTCATGTGCTTCTATCAGCAAAGTGGACTATATTGATCTCAGAATTGGCTTTGTTTGCTTTGTAATTTTCTCTTAGGACCATTGTGTATTCATAATTTCCTTGTTATGTTCTTCAACACTCAGGTAGGTTCTAGTCTTCATTCTCACAGCTACCAGATTCATCTGACAAAATGTGAGGAGCCCAAATGTATATACAATTCCTTTTATAGAAAGATCTGCATAGATTCTTCCCTCCTTTTCAACAACTCTCTTATTTGGGTTGTAATAATTCAAACACTACATAACCAATTCAGGGGCCACCATTGCTGGTGGAAATCCTCCCACTAAATGTAACCCACTTGCTATAACATTCTTTGTACACTGAGAGGTGTTCTCTTTCCAGGCTTGTGTTATGAATTCGATATCATAAAACCACCCTAGATGGGTGTTAGTTATTATCCCACCAACTGGTATAGCTTGCAAAACAAAATATTTAAACTCATTTTTTGGACTTGCTTCAAAAGTACTCATTTTCACCTGTGTTTCCTACATTTTTATAGATATGTGCCTTGTGCGCGATTTAGGGTTGAATTTAGCCAGTTATCTTCAACAATTTATAAAACTTTCAATCTACCATTTGGTTAAATTCATTTCAAAATAATCAATAATCTCAATTACCAAAAGAAATACCATTATCTCGAGACATTCATGCATAAGATGACTAACAAAATTTCAGTTATTTGAGACATACCTAGTTTCAATTATGATAAATAAAAATGCTTTCAAAATATAGCTTTCAAACCCTAGGTTGTTGTGTTCTTGTTTTCTCGAGTTTTACCTTTCTTTGTGCGTTGCAATATGAGTCTTGATTTTTCAATGTCCTTGCAAATTAGTAGTATGGCTTGAGATAAAGTGTTGTAAAAGTAATTGCATGCTCAAGGTGGTACCAAGTACATGCGCAATTTTCCACCTTCATTACTTACCTATTACAATACATTAATTTTCTCAAATAAAGGTGTAATCATGGTGCATTAGGGTTCATATCATGAACACCTTAGTTTCTGCATAGGCCCACCACTAGAGAAGAAGATGACACAAAAAATTATGTGGCACTCTTGCATGTCACCTTGATTCTTACAAGACAAAGGCCTTCTTTGGAAGTATGTGACCATTGATGATCACAAGATTTGAATCATCTGGTTTTGGACCTTAGAAATATTATCGAGAACTGGGAACATTTACCCATCAACTTCATGGGAATTGGGTTTGAGCAGGACCAAAAAGAGGACCAAAAATGATTTGAACATGTTTGCAATGGAACCCCCGGTTCTTATCTCTGACTAAAAGAATGAAAAAGAAACTATCGAAAAAATCGATAAATAAAAACCCATGTGCATCAGGATGACTCATCCACCAGGCAAGAAACTTAGGACCGACAAATGATGCAGCATCCTTGACACAACCGCATCAACTTCGAGGCTCTAGGGTCCGAAAATTTGATGAAACTTAGTATAGAAAACCACGTGACACCCCGAATATAGGAAAGACAAGGAATTTAAGCAATGACCAAGTAGGCTAAAGTAGAACTTACATTTTACCATTTCCTTATAAAGCAACACACCAAAGCAAGCAATAGCAAAGGGTAGAAAAGAAAGGCAACAAAAAAAAGGGGTCCACATTTTTCCAAGGAGAAAAATTGGGCATGTTGTGAGACCACACAATAACTACCTATGCTATTTGTTGTGGAACAAGTGGTGGACAACCCACTAACCCATCTGATCTCACCACTAATGGCCCTATACCGCTCCTTATGGAGAATTTGGGTGCTCTCCTCCCCAAAGGCACTAAAACTTCATACAATATATGATAGTAGGTTGCCTCCTATGTCAATCTCCTAGTATCGTCAGTGTATCAATCCATGGGGATGATCGTGCCAAGTACATCTCCACCACCTCCATCTTCTACCTATAATTCTTGGTAGTGTTTCTTCTTTGCATCTAGCTAAGTCATCAACTAAGCCACCTAAATATCTAATTGTTGGCATCAAGCTATCTCTACATCTCACTCAATTGTCCTCTATGCTAGCTAAAGTGAAAGTTTGTACCTCTCTATCTAGTATCCATCCCTCTCTTGACAGGCCTATTCCTACTTTGATAGAATAACTACAAGTCACACCTTCATCCCATCATCATCCCCCCTTTTCACATCATCACCTCTTTGATCTCCTCCTCTCACTGTTATTTCCCCATGCTACCCCTCACCTCCTCAGGCACCCTAGTCAATACCTCTCCCTCCTCTACCTCCTCTACTACCACTCACCACCTTCATCCACTAGCACACTTAGTGAGCCTTAATTTTATTTACTTCCCATCTCCGTCGCCTAGCCACCCCACCATTTGGGTGTGTCAAAGTAGCATTTGAACCACCCACCATGCATCATACTCAAGGGTATTCCTTGCATCTTCAACTACTGAAGCCCATGCCCATTGAATATTTTTCAATCCAACAAAATCTACAACAAAGACTCGAGGGCTAGCCATGTATCCCTAGTCACCTATCTCTTGTTGTGTGAAAAAAAATGGCTAACTCTTAGGGAACATCTTGAGTCTCCACAAACTATCTACTAACCTCTTAGGTAGGTACCTCTCTAAGATATGCATAGTTTGACCAATCAGCTATCTAGTATGTCGGTAAAATATTAGCTTGCCAAGATCATCATCCCATGCCTCACACTACAACCATAGCCTTCAAATGAAATATTACATCTTGTTTATGCATCTCCTTCAATAGTTGAGATCTCCAAAGCACTACTGAGCCAATAAAGTATCATAACAATACACATATAGATCTCTCACATGTCAATCAACTTGTTCTAAGGGTTGCATGATAGCAATATGATCCCACATGCATACATGAAGTAGTGTCACTCTAGCTTATAAACTACTAGTTGTTATATACACCACCTAGTGTATATCATGATATAGGTGGGCCAGTATGCATGAACCCCATAAATATACAACTACATCTATAAGCATCCTATAAATGGTGCGGCCCCATCCAACTAATAATCCTTGTGATCACCAATCACATACTATAACTCCAAAAATGAGGCATCCTATCACCAAGGGGAGATCATCGTAAACCCCAATCACTCATCTCAAATCCATCTCTCCATCCTCAATGTTGCTCCTCATCATGGAAGCCCTGCTACAAATCCTCCTCACCATTTTTGATGTCGGAAAATACTCGAGCACCATCAATTGGGATCCTCCAAACGACCTTGAGTGTAATGCTCACCTCCCTAGTCAAAAATTTGAAAGATGATGTTTTTCTATGCCACCTCTCTACAAGGGTGATCATGAATGGCCTATGTGCTCAAATCTCATGCATAAATGCAATATATGGTATAATCCAACCATGCCCAAAAACTCTATGTTGACCTCACTCAAATATGCAATCTACTACAAAACTATAGGATGGCACTCCCTTGACAAGATAGGATCTAATACAGTCTGTATACATAACACCCGCAATGACAATTTGTCGAAAAACTTAGAAAATACCTAAATTTGTAACTATTTATTTCAAATACAACATGACAAGGTTTTTTTAGTCATTTACAATTTTTTCTTCAAAAGCGTCACTTTACCAAAATCATTTGTGAACCTTTTTTCAAAGGCGTCATGACATGCCAGTCATATGTGATCTAAAAATCAAAAGTGTCACAAATTATCAAAAGTGACTCTACAGAATCAAAAGCATCACATTGGGTTTCAAAATCATCACATTTAGTTTCAAAAGTGTCAATCTTAGATCAATGCATTTGATGGAATCCCTAGACCTAGCATTTATTGTGAAAAAAATGGTGTCTATCAATGAAAAGGTTTGATACATACTGACAAGGTGCTCTAGTTGGCCACTGGAACTATTATACTTTGTTTTCCCAATGAATTGTGTGTGGTACAAGTACACCAGCCATTTCTATGGCAACTTCACTCAAAAACCTCTCTCAAAGCTCTAAAAATTCTAAACTAGGAGGGTGTAAATAAGTTGAAAATGACCCCCAAGGGATTATATATAGACTTCAAAACCCTAGATTCCCTCTGTAATACCCCTCCGGTTAGCTTTTGTGTAGTTTGCTTTATGCTTTGTTTGGTTGCTGATACCTTGATATTGGATATGCTTTGTTATGATGTTTTGATCGCTATTATTGAGCGACATTGATTATTGTGTGATGTGGATTATCCGACTATTGTGACACATGCTTTATGGATTATTGATGATTAGTAGAGTTAGCATGAGATATTGTATTATGTGATTTATGATTATGATGTAATGTCAGTCTTTGATGAGTGTATTGGTGAAGAGGACGGTTTCACATCACTCGCTTGTGAGTGCCCTGCGAATCCGTGATTTCTTCTTCATGGTGTGTATTATATACTGGATATATGTATTATGTTGTTATTTGGTTGCAGGTTGTAGGTACATGACACCGACTCCACCTGGTTTCACAGGTCTGAGCGTGTCGATCCAACGGTTATGTGGAAAGGGAGATAGTAACTGGGTAACATGTGTCAGGTCTATGCCCTAGCCTTAGTGTGTCGTTCGTTCTGTTTGTGAGTTGAGTCTACTTGGTTTAATGTTTATGATTTAACTAGATGTTTTGTTATTTAATTAAAATGTTAGAATTATTGTATTGTTGAAAGTAGAGTTTATTTTAATATTAAGTGATATATATGCTTAGATGAAATATATATGTTGATTATGAAATTGTATTAATTAAATTTTAATTTATTTAATTAATTAAATTAATCTTGGAAAAGATTGAATTTAATTATTAAATAATTAAAATTAATTAATTATGTTTATTGCATTAAATTAAATTAAATTAAATTAAAAGAATTGAAAGAAAAGTGAAATTGCATTTAGAAATCAATTTGAAGTTTTCGAAAATGGGAAAAGGAAATAAATATCTATTTTTATTTTGCATGCGAAAAGGAAATTAGGGTTAGGTTAGATATTTTAGTTTTAATATGAATGCATGTTGCAATTCTTTAAAAAAAAAAAATTTAGTACGCTTTTGTAGCAAATTGAAACTTCCTCTAGGGTTGCGTGGCGGGGCATTACACATGGTATCAGAGCCTAGGTTTAAACACTGGGTGCTCTGGGATTATGTTGCAACCATTAAGCTTAGTTGCGTAGGTTTCTTTTTAAGTGTACCTTGTCTAATACCTCTTTGTGTCTGTGTAGGAGGATGCCTCCCAGATGCGGATGAGGCAGGGGATGAGGACGTAGCTGTATAGGTGGACGTGAGGGGAGTCAGCATGATTCGTCACCTCATGTCACGCCCATACCAGATCAGGAGGTACATCAGACCTCACAGAACAATCCAGGGGGTGGTGATGGACAGCTAGATCCTCCTAGGGTCGAAGCTGCATGTAAAGCTTTTGAGGAAGCTTTGACATTATTGGGTCTGAGGCAAGCAGTGCCAGAGGTTAACCCTGAGGTGAGGACAGTTACACCTCAGTCTGATATGTTGGCAGTGAATTATATGAGAGACTTGATTCGATCTCAGCCACCTTGATTTGATGGAGTAGGTACAGGATTAGAGGCTGAGACCTGGTTGATAGGTCTAGACAAGTGTTTCTCGATGCACCCCTTTGACAGTAATACTAAAGCGCGATGCGCTATTATTCATCTCCGTGGATTTGCCGCCACTTGGTGGAAGCTAGAGGAGTAGAAGCTCCATATAGACATGAGTACAATATCTTGGGAGATCTTTCTTGAGAGATTCAGAGCCCGTTTTCTCTTGGATCATTGGCGTCAGCGTAGAGGCGACAAGTTTCATGCCCTACGTCAGCTAGCCATGACAGTTGATCAGTATGAGAGGAGATTCTACAAACTTAAACAGTTCGCAGGAATTGGGGATGACGAGGCAATGCTTGTGCAGCATTTTATCAGGGGCTTAAATGCCCGTATCAGTGGAGGTGTTCGGGTCTTTGAACCCAAGTCTATGGAGATAGCTGTGGAGAAGGCACGGCTTGTGGAGGAGAACCTGAATATGGCACTGGGAGGTCATACAGGTGTGATTATTGGCAGTGGTACAGGAGCTAGGACTAGTACTCGAGGAGGACAGACACAGGGTGTTGTGACTCCTAAGACTCAGCAGGTATCAGTACAGGGCAGTCAGCAGCAGTCGTTTCAGGGGAAACGGAAAGATTTCCAGCAGGGACAGAGTAATAGGAACTGGAGGCGCATGAAGCGTTTCAATGCTGAGCAACCCGCTCAGAGTGTCTAGTCTACTTTTAGAGGCAATGTACAGTAGTCTAGTGCACCAGCAGGAGGCAGAGGATATGGTAGAGGCACAGGTTGCTTCTCTTGTGGTCAGCAGGGCCATATTGCTAGGATGTGTCCCAATAAGGGCACATCAGAATTCACTCAGAGACCAGCGGCATTAGAGCCGACACTAGGAGATGCTGGAAGAGGCCATCGTGTGTTCACAGCGGTTGATAACCGCCAGGCAGAGCACCAAGGTACTGTAGTAGAGACCGTTGGTATGCTATTGGATAATCATGTTTCTATTCTATTTGATTCAGGAGCGTCAGACTCCTTTATTTCTTCATCAGTTGTGTCACGTTGCAGACTGGGTGCCGTAAGGCAAGCCGATAGGTGGCAGGTTGAGTTAGCATCAGGTGTGAAGGTCGCATCACATTCAGTTGTACCTGATTGTAGGATGGAGATTGGACCACTCTGCACTACCTTAGATCTTCAGGTTATTCCTTTGGGATCCTATGATTTTGTCATAGGTATGGACTGGTTAGAGGCTCACCGAGCGGTTATTGATTGTCGACGTAAGTCGATTAGGTGCATTAATGCATCTGGTGGTGAGGTTGAGATTATAGGAGTACAGAGACCGATATCCTTGAGGATTATCTCATCTGTGCAGTTGAGGAGATGTGTTCGGCAGGGATGTCAGTTGTTTGTTGTTTCAGTTGACGACTTGGGATTAGGAGATGGAGAGGAGAAGGTATCTCTAGATAGTCATCCTGTGCTTCAGGAGTTTTCAGATGTTTTTCCAGATGACATTCCAGGGATGCCACCGAGGAGAGATATAGATTTTAAGATTGACTTAGTACCTGGTTCAGAGCCTATTTCACGAGCTCCCTACCGTATGACTACTCAGGAGCTGAAAGAGCTTCGCTTGCAGTTAGAGGAGTTGTTGGAGAAGGGGTTCATTCGTCCTAGTGTATCTCCTTGGGGAGCACCTGTCATCTTCATGAAGAAGAAGGACGGTTCACTTCGGTTGTGCATTGACTACCGACAGTTGAACAAGGTAACGATCAAGAATCGTTATCCACTTCCTAGGATTGATGACCTGTTTGACCAAGTCAAAGGTGCTACCATCTTTTCAAAAATAGACCTTAAGTCGGGATACCATCAACTTTGAATCTTTGATGCAGATATACATAAGACAGCATTTCAGACATGATATGGTCACTATGAGTTCACTGTGGTACCATTCGGGTTGACGAATGCACCATCTGTGTTTATGAGTTTGATGAATGGAGTATTCCACACATACCTGGATAGGTTTGTTCTCATGTTTCTTGATGATATATTGATATATTCTAGGACAGTAGAGGAACACGAGGAGCATTTGCGACAGATTTTGTAGTGTTTGAGAGAGAACCAGCTTTATGCCAACTTATCGAAGTGTGATTTTTTCAAGATTGAGATCATGTATCTTAGTCATGTGATCTCAGGAGAGGGAATATCTATGGATCCTTCAAAGATTCAAGCTATTCTTGATTGGCCTGCGCCCACAAATGTGGCAGAGATCCGTAGTTTTATGGGGCTTGCAGGTTACTACAGGAGGTTTGTTCAGAGTTTTTCTAGGATAGGTCATCCTATCACTTCTCTTCAGAGGAAAGGGAAGAGGTTTGGATGGTCAGAGCAGTGTGAGTCAGCTTTTTAGGTCCTTAAGGATAAGTTGACTAGTGCACCCATTTTAGCGATACTAGATCCCGCAGGAGACTTTGTGGTTTGTACAGACGCATCTTTAGAGGGCTTAGGTGTAGTTCTAATGCAGGAGGGGCGAGTGATAGCTTATGAGTCGCGTAAACTTAAAGATCATGAACTTAATTATCCCACACATGATCTTGAGTTAGCGGCAGTAGTCCATGCGTTGACTAGATGGAGACACCTCTTACTTGGGCACAAGTTTGAGTTACATAGTGATCACAGGAGTCTACAATACATTTTTACTCAGCCTAACCTTAATGCTAGATAGAGGCGATGGATGGAGTTTCTTTGTGAGTATGACTTCGAGGTGAAGTACATTCAGGGGAAAGAGAACGTTGTAGCTAATGCACTCAGTAGACGTAGGCATGAGATTTTCGAGATGACTGTTATGGTTGATTTACAGAGTCAGATTCTTGCTACTCTTCCAGCAGACAGTTGGTACCAGGATGTGAGAGCTGAGATTGAGGCAGGTAGACCTCTTGAGGGAAGATTTTTAGGTTATTCACTTGAGTCAGATGGGTTACTTAGGCATTCCGAGCATATTTATGTTCCTTCAGTAGGTGACCTTCAATATTTGGTTTTGACCGAGGCTCATCGTGCACCCTATTCAGCCCATCCTGGGGTGAAGAAGATGCACGCAGATTTGTGCCAGTTATATTTTTGGCCTGGGATGAAACGGGATATTGCAGACTTTGTAGCAAGATGTTTGGAATGTCGGCGAGTGAAGGCTGAACACCAACATCCAGCAGGGCTTCTTCAGCCACACCTTGTACCTGAGTGGAAGTGGGATATTATCTCATTGGATTTCATTGTTGGTTTACCCAACTCTTCGCGACAACATGATGCCATTATGGTGACGGTCGATAGGTTGACGAAGGTAGCACACTTCTTGCCTATGCGTGCTTCCTATAACGCATCATCAGTTGCTAGAGTGTTCATGGAGGACATTGTGAGATTGCACAGTATTCCGCGTCGGATAATTTCTGACAGGGATCCAGTGTTTACTTCAGCTTTGTGGACATCATTACAACATGCTATGGGGACATAGTTGAACTTTAGTTCAGCATATCACCCTGAGACAAATGGACAGACAGAGAGGGTTAATCAAATCCTCGAAGATATGTTACGCATGTATGTCATGGATCAACAAACACGATGGGAGGATTATCTTTACTTAATGGAGTTTGCTTATAATAATAGTTACCAGAGTTCCATTGGCATGGCACCTTTCCAAGCTTTGTATGGATGTCCTTGTCGTACTCCTTTGAGTTGGGATCAATTAGAGGACAGAGTGTTATTGGGACCTGAAATGTTGCAGGATATGGAGCAGCAGGTACAACATATTAGAGAGCATCTTGTAGCAGCACAGGATAGACAGAAGAAGTATGCAGATGCGCATAGGGTGGATCGTCAGTTTTCTGTTGGCGACAGAGTATTTTTGCGGGTGCGTCCACAAAAGAGTCCTATCCGTTATGGAAAGGGTTCTAAGTTGGTGCCTCGCTTTGTCGGACCTTTCGAGATACTCAAAAAAATTGGTCCAGTTGCTTATCAACTTGCTTTGCCACCTAGTCTTGCACGTATACATGACGTTTTCCATGTTTCAGTTCTTCGACCTTATCATCTTGATGTTACTCATATCCTTGATTGGAACTCCTTACAGGTAGAGGACGGGCAGCTGGCTTTGGAGCCCGTGGCAGTTTTGGAGCACAGAACGCTCGCTCTTCGAGGGTGAGATATTGAGCAGGTCAGAGTATAGTGGGATCCCAGGGATGATACTTCATCCACCTGGGAGGATGCAGTTAGGATTAGGGAGTTATATCCCTACTTGGTTGCAGGCTTCCAAGAGTAAGCCTAGTTTTAGGGGGGGAGAATGTAATACCCCTCCGGTTAGCTTTTGTGTAGTTTGCTTTATGCTTTATTTGGTTGCTGATACCTTGATATTGGATACGCTTTGTTATGATGTTTTGATCACTATTATTGAGCGACATTGATTATTGTGTGATGTGGATTATCTGACTATTGTGACACATGCTTTATGGATTATTGATGATTAGTAGAGTTAGCATGAGATATTGTATTACGTGATTTATGATTATGATGTAATGTCAGTCTTTGATGAGTGTATTGGTGAAGAGGACGGTTTCACATCACTCGCTTGCGAGCGCCCTGCGAATCTGTGATTTCTTCTTCATGGTGTGTATTATATACTGGATATATGTATTATGTTGTTATTTGGTTGCAGGTTGCAGGTACATGACACTGACTCCACCTGGTTTCACAGGTCTGAGCCTGTCGATCCAACGGTTATGTGGAAAGGGAGATAGTAACTAGGTAACATGTGTCAGGTCTATGCCCTAGCCTTAGTGTGTCGTTCGTTCTGTTTGTGAGTTGAGTCTACTTGGTTTAATGTTTATGATTTAATTAGATGTTTTGTTATTTAATTAAAATGTTAGAATTATTGTATTGTTGAAAGTAGAGTTTATTTTAATATTAAGTGATATATATGCTTAGATGAAATATATATGTTGATTATGAAATTGTATTAATTAAATTAATCTTGGAAAAGATTGAATTTAATTATTAAATAATTAAAATTAATTAATTATGTTTATTGCATTAAATTAAATTAAATTAAATTAAAAGAATTGAAAGAAAAGTGAAATTGCATTTAGAAATCAATTTGAAGTTTTCGAAAATGGGAAAAGGAAATAAATATCTATTTTTATTTTGCATGCGAAAAGGAAATTAGGGTTAGGTTAGATATTTTAGTTTTAATATGAATGCATGTTGCAATTCTTTAAAAAAAATAAAATTTAGTACACTTTTGTAGCGAATTGAAACTTCCTCTAGGATTGCGTGGTGGGGCATTGAAAAGTGAAATTGCATTTAGAAATCAATTTCAAGTTTTCAAAAATGGGAAAAGGAAATAAATATCTATTTTTATTTTGCATGCAAAAAGGAAATTAGGGTTAGGTTAGATATTTTAGTTTTAATATGAATGCATGTTGCAATTCTTTAAAATAAAAAAAAATTAGTACACTTTTGTAGCGAATTGAAACTTCCTCTAGGGTTGCGTGGTGGGGCATTACACCCTCCGTCACACCCCCTGCATCCCATTTTCAACATGACTCAATTTTCATCCCCTCCACTGAGCATATACTGTTTATCTATCGTGATCCCAACCTAAATTATTTTTTCAATCAATCTCTCGAGGGCGAAACCTACCATCATCCCTCATTCGTTCATTGATTGGGGCATAGTGGGGTGTCAATATTACTATTTTTTTCCAAATCGACATGTCTTTGAAACAATGTAACAAGTACATTGTCTCAAAGAGGGGAAAAATGTAGACACCAAAAAATATCTAATGCATCATGCATGCTTCCAATTCATCATTTTCATTCATTATCACTCATCATCACCTTTTAATTAAATAATTTACAATTATTTGATTAAATTAACTTTTTCTCTAGTAATTAAATAATTTTAATTATTTAATTAATTTATCATTTTCCCTCCAACACCTTTAATTAAATTTTATTAATTATTTAATCAATTAAATCATGTTTCCTCATCCACTTTAATTAAATAATTCTAATTAGTTAATTAATCATAAATTTTCCTCTCATGCACATAATTAAATAATTTTTAATTATTTAATTGAAGAACATAAATTCTTTCTTACCCCCCATAGTTAAATAATTTCCTAATTATTTAATTAGCTAACTATTCTTCCAAGATTAAATTATTTGTTACTTTATTTAATTGCACATTCAAAAATAGAATATTCCTTCTCTATTATTCTAAATTCAAATTCAAAAATATCTTTCATTTCAAAAATATCTCTCCTAAAAATAATGAACTTCAGTTAACTCCACTTTTACTCACACATGCATGGCCTCTTGATCTCTTATTCATCCTTAGCACTTGATCTAATCTTTCATTTCCCACTATTTATCTCATGTCCTAAAATCTATAAACTAAGCATCCCTTGATCATTCATCTCCTCTCCAAATTTTGTAATCAAGAGCTCCTCCTCAAATTTACATCAAAGGCTCCTCAACATTGGAATTCAAGCTTCCATAGCACATCATCATCAATATTTTTCACAATTGGGTTATGCTAAGTATGAGAAATCCACATATCCTAAGGCATGATTTCACATATTTGACAATGGAGTAAGGATTTACATCTTTGGGTGAGGTAAAAGTAGGCTTAATTTGATTTATATTCTCTTGTTTCTTGATTACTTTCATTAGATCATAGCTAATAAATTCATTTTTAATGGGTCTAATTCAATCATTGGGTCTTGGTTTATTGATTTGATCTAACACTCTTATTGTTTGTACCCTTTTGATTGATATTTCAATTATTTATGTTCACAATATCAATGTTTATTTTACACATGAGACCACCTAGTTATATAGCCAAGGTGAGACATATGATTAGAAAATATTATGACAAGTTTCTTAATCTTATGTCATGAGATAGCTAATATTAAATGACTTAGGATGCAAGTATTAAAATTCAAAAGATAAGATAAGATCTAATGACAGCTAACACAGGTTCTAGAAATATTCCCTCTTAGTACATAAGTAAACTTAACATGTAAATAAGACCCAATAATGAACTAGTTATAGGTAAAACATATATTTACACCAACAAAATATAATCTAATATATTACAACAATATAAAAAAATGTATACAAAAATAGAAATCAATGCAAGTCATAATACTGATATACTTGGGGAAAACCCCTCCAAGAGAAAAACCCCACTCCAAAACAATCCAATGTATTATTTAATCAACAAGATGAGTAGAAATCACTTGTAGAGAAAACTTTTGTAGGATATCACTAGCATATAATTCTAGATAAATTTATGCAATCTAATACAACTCCAAGCACCTAATTTATAAGAAAATAATAAAGGATTTTGCAAATCATGTGTTAAATCCACCAAAGGTACATGACACCCAAATTTAACCCCAAATTTCAATTCCCACCTTGACATTTCCATATATACAAGCTAAAATTAGTAAAACAAAATGCCTCTTATAACTATCATAATCTATCATAAACATCCACCCAACATGGGTACCCAATTTGTAACTCCCACTATCAAAAATAGTGTTACATGATAAGTGCCAACACCTATCATAATACTAGTCAAGATTATAAAGTAACTCCCTTGGACTATAAACTCTTACATGTCATAAGAACTTATCATAATATTATCGTAGAATCCCACAAAAGTAGAGCATCCCAAATCTACTTAAGATAGGCAATTTAAATAATTTTGTACAATATCATATATATTATCGACACATGGAAAATAATTCCACTTCAAAACCCCATGTCTAATTTCTATGTGGGGCTAATTTAATTAATACAAAATGTGGGAAAAATAATAAAAAATGAAAATTAAATACTAAAAATTTACACAAGTTGAGACACCTTAATTCCCAATAAAATTCACATTCATGGAATTCCAAGGGTTACAATATTTCTCGGCATCTACAACATTTCTTGGAATCAATCAAGTTCCAAATATTTCCACTATTTGTGAATACAATTTCATATGGTGACTTTGGTATTCCACTAAGCGCAGACCTTACTTTCCACTCAGTTCAATACTATAATGAGCAATAAAATAGCCTATAGTTTTTATTATTAGTTAATGAGTATCGTCAAAATAACTAAGGTTTAATTTAACACTAGAAAATTTCCAATTATAACTTTAATTATTATGTATTATATTCAATATACAATATCATCATTAGAAATTTAATAAATTATTCTTTTCTTTTTCATGTAAATTTTATTTTATGTACTAATTTTAAGCCATTATATACAAGTACTTTCACAATTTATTTTTTAATAGTTCCTTTGTGGCTAATTTTTGTGACAACACTCGCACCACTCATAGAAGAAATATGACTCTTTATATTACCATTATCAACTTCATCCTAGATGACCATAAAAATTTATATTTATTTGTGCTTTAACTAGTTATTATCAGCTATATTTTCAACCATATTGCAAGTAATTACAAAAATCAATTTACATATTTATCTTTAACTAGTTACTATCAGTTATATACTTTCAATCATTCAAAAAACAACTAATCAATATGAAAAATCATTCTACTAAGAAATTTTTCAGTCATAAATAGTTAACAAATATTTATTGTAAGGGATGAACATAACTTCAACTATGTTATTAAGGATCTAGCTATCAAAATCAAAATCAACTAATAAACCTAGAAAGACTCTTTACTAAAAATTACTCGTTCATAAATATTTAACAAATATTTATTCTAAGTAACAAATTCAACTTCAACTATGCTAGTTGGGTGATCCCACTATAGTGGTTTACAATTTTTGGGCAAAATGGGCACTGCAATTATTATTTTTGACTAAATCTTCACTTTCGGGCTCTTGTAGCAGCTAAACCGTGAGGAATTTGAAAATGATGCAAACTAGAGTCTCATCACATTTTGTCTGTAGATTCTAAAAATATTTTTTTGAAAATTTTTGGAATCAGATTGCACTTTTTTTTCCATCTCCCACGAAAACTAGTTTTTTTCAGAAATCAACATTTTTAAAAAGTGGCGCTCACCATATACAACATAACTTTTTTTGTATGAAGGATAAAATTCTAATTTTTTCGAATTTAGATTTTTAACTACAATATCTAGCACTTGCATTTGGTCTCATAATTTTTTATTTAATATTTTTTCCTTAATCAAGTTTCAAAGGCAAACCAATTGCAATTCAGACATATGTGGACTGTATACAACATAACTTTTTCTGTATAAATCGAAATTCAATTTTTTTTTTTAATGGATCAAGGACATCAATACCCAGCCTCAGTGTATTTTTTAAATTTTTATTTTGATCATCTATTATTTTTCCACATGTGCAGACCAGAGATTTTGATTTTCAATGAAAAACCTATGTTTAATAAAACTAAAAAATCAAATACATAATAAAAGAAAATCATATTAAAACTATATTCGACAGATAGCTCATTCTGAGGAATATCATTATCTAGCTGGGTTTCTGAATTTTTCTGCATTTTCAAATTCAAATTGAGCTTCGAACGATAATTTTTTACCAAAAAAAAGACCATTTTTTGAGAAGATAGGGTAAAAGGGGGGTTCGATCGAACATAGGTTCGGCCAAACTAAAGGGATTCAGCTGAACCCCTTTAAAATAATAAGGGAAATTATTTTAAAGGTTTTCGGCCGAACCCACCTGAAATTGGTTTTATCGAACCCATTCAATATACATATGAAAGTCAAACAAGTTTTTCAGGGATTTTTTTCATTTTTCTGAGCTTCTCTGGTAAACAGCATTTTCCAAGCGACCCATGTGCTTTCAAACGTGTCGACTAAAAAAGACAAATCACAGGTGAAAAATGTTGGATTTTTTGAAAATGTTCATATTTTTTTTCTTTTTGTTGCATTTTTTTTTATTAATATAAGTTTTTTCAATTCTTATGACAGATTTTTTGCATTTTGTAGGAGAATTTGTTGTTAGCTTAAATCAAACGTTTGTGTTTTGAAGAAGAAAATGGGACAAAAAGCAAAAAGAAAAAACAAAGCTCAACGAAAATTTTCAAAAGATAAAGAAGAAAATAGATGCAAACAAAAATTGACAAATTATCATAGAAAGAAACAAGGTACGTGTTTATTTATTCTCTTTTTCATCAAATATGGGTAAATTTATTTACTTACAATAGTGATTTTATCATATTTTTTATCTATTAACAAGGAAAAATGCATCCAATAATTGATATATAAGAAAATTGAATGTTCTTGAGTTCTATAAAACTAAAATCTGCAAATTATCACTAGATTTTATGAATGTTTATACTAAATGTTTTACTAGTTTTGATCTACAATATATTTCTTTTTATTTGTATTCTTTTGTATCGCCCAATTTTGCATAGATATCTATGTGTATGTCTTCTAAATCCTTATATTTATTTCATCCAATTGTGCATCATCAATTATATAGATATGGTAGAAACACCATTTTTCACCAATATTTCTCCCTCTATCAAGTAGTATCTCCCTTTGTATCAATACATGAAAATGAATAGTAGGGAAATTATTATGTATAACCAAATTGGATTAAAGAAGATGACACAAGATAATTCAACAAAAGAGAATTTTTAAACTCATATAAAAAACATAAATAGTGATAATTAGTTGAGAAGGTGGGGATAACTCAAACACCCCACAAACACACAAAAATTAGTAAAAAATATAAGTAAATTATAATTTAAATAGAATCATATTAGTTAACAATAACTATTTTTGGATTATGATAGATTTAACAAGAAGTACGATGAATATATACATAAAGCATACATTAACTAAATAAGTTTATATGCGAAGAACATATACATTTGTAGAAGTATGTATCTAAAATAATATTTTCTAAATTTTCTAACACATAATCTAACATAGAATTAGAATATTCTTTATAAGAGTGAAATAATTCATAAAGAAATAAGCATATATTGATAGTAAAAAGAAAAATGTATTGAATTTGATAACCTAAATAAAAATTTGAAAGTTTTAACTAACTTTATTCCTAGATTTAAGATTAATAACACAAAAATACTATCCAAAATAGATAAATCAACAAGTGTAAATGGTCTTAAATCTAAATTTGTTTCACCTATATAAACTATGCAAGCTTATTTTTCCTATTAAAAAAAAGTACTATGTTTTTATTAAACAAAATATTAAAAATGGGATTTAATTATAAACAAAGAAAAACCTAGAATGAGAGTTGAAAAATAGATATCTCATCATGATAGAAATCTAGAATTATGAATCAATAGAAGATAATAAAAATTACATCATGTTTCCTAGATGGTAACATGACTACATTAAGGTCTATATGTCTACATAGATTTTTGTTGTACATAAAAAATAACAATTTATACAAAATTTGAAAATCTATAAAATAAGAATAAAATACACAACCAATAACAAGAAACTTTAGTAGAATAACATGATAAATTTGTTAAAATAAATTAAATGATATAAAATGGTCATAATGTTAGTTAAACTAAGTGAGCTAAGATAATATAATTATGATAGATAGGAAAAGACACAAAACCTCCATGTGAAAAGATTTCCAAGAATACATGTAGCTAGTGCCACAAAGGGAAAGGGGTGAATGTTGGTTATCTTACCAATTATATTGTCAAATCCCTAATTTGGTATTTTTACCTCCACAAATAATCAAATAAAAAGACATTAGATTAATATGGTTACGCTCTTATATTATGTGCATCTAGAAATTCTAAGACGAGTACAACATAAAAAATATATATAATCTATAGCAATAAGTGTATCCCTTAGATATATAAAATAAATAAAATTGAGAAGATGGATCAACATGAAAATATAATAGTTCAAACTATCACATGTTGTAATGTACACTCATATTTTTGATGAAAAATAGTCATGAGTAATGCATGTGTTATTTTCTTCATGTAATACCTGATAAAATTATTGTGTACTATAAAGTGTATTTTTATTGATTTGGGGTAATTTTAATTTAATGAATCATTTATCTATAAGATGGGAGGGGCAAGTTTCTTTAATTTTTTAGCATTCTAGTCCTTACATATTCCTACTCTTGCATGTACATAGATCACATCGTGCATAGTCCTTGTATGTACATATATATCATTTCACCTAGTTCTTGCATGTACAACCCCTTGCATATATCAAGTTCCAAGTTGCATACATTCCATGAATTTAGTTATTTGCATATTCATCATTGATCAAATAGAACCCTTAGCTCTTGCACAAGCTGGACACTAATCTTCATAGGTCTCAAAATCAACCCATTTGCTATCTATCACCCATATCACTTAAGGTTTATCATAGACTTTCAAGTTAGGAAACATGTTGGGTTATCCTTGCTCGTCTAGGAAAATCCTTTTGGAGTCCATCATCTCCTACATACCCTCTCTTGGTAATTGGTCCCTTGTGTTTATCCATCATATCATAAGTCAATCCTTGAATCGTAACCAAATTTGGACCTAGAGTTGCATTTGACCGAGCTTGGATTCTTAATTTATCATGCATCATATTGGATACCATTTTCATTGCATTCTAGTCCTTACATATTCCTACTCTTGCATACATAGATCACATCACATAGTCCTTATATGTACATATATATATATATATATATATTTGTTGTTTTATAATTTGAAATTTAGATTTTGTTCAATATTAATAGATAGGGATTGAAGGTTGAGACACAAATCCTAACGATCACTCGTAATGGATGTACCTTATCTAAGAAAAATAAAATATTTAAATTTACTAGATCTTGACTATCTACTTAGGTACAAAAAGGCTCATAGACTTACCACACTATCTAATAACATGCTATTTTTTATGGAAACCATAACATTCTAATATGTTATAATATAACATGATTGAATTATAGAACTTATAGTAACAAGTCTAAAACTTAGTTACTAGCATGCATAAATTTAATTGAAATAAAACATGAAAATATAATAGTTCAAGCTATCATGCTGTAACACACTCATATTTTTGATGAAAAATAGTCATGAGTAATGTGTGTTATTTTCTTCATGTAATACCTGATAAAATTATTGTGTACTATAAAGCACGTATTTTTATTGATTTGGGGTAATTTTAATTTAATGAATCATTTATCTATAAGATGAGAGGGGAAAGTTTCTTTAATTTGTTAGCAATTTGAGTTCAAAATTAAATCACTTTTATTTTCATTTAAATGTTGAATCATTTTTTTAATTATAATCTAAAATTTGAATCTGTTGACACCTCCAAACAATCATCTCTAAGTTGAAATAAATTATGCACGGTAAATTTGATATTGAATGAAATGCATAAAATAAATCCCTCAAATTCTTGTTTTAGCATGTGTCCAGATGGAATTAGCTGAATGTTATTTTAATTGTTTTTCTTTTCTTTTCAACTCACATTTTACATGCATTGGTTAAAAAAGAACATACATGCAAATGCATATGGGTTAAAAAGAACAACACACTTTGTTTTTCATTGGGTTTAAAATTAACTCTTAGATAGAAAACACTACAAACGGTCAAAAATAACCCCTTTGTTTGACAAACACTACAAATGGATAAAATGAACCTTGTGCATTCTCTGTTTGCTCACATTTTGATTTTGGTTTAAAAAGAACACCATGCAAGTGTGATCTAATATATTCATGTGCTCTCTCTTTCTTTTTAAACAAAGATCAATTGAACTATGAATATTTTGGTTCACTTTTGTTAAGCCTTAGATCTTGGGCTTGCTTTGGTGGGAAAAAGTACTCACCCCAAAGCAACTCAAACCGAGAATGCACTAAAGCCAAGAGACGCCCAACCGGTATATAAATTCGAATGTTAAGGAAAACTTAGCATTACAGAACTTCCTGCGGACTAGCAATTGACTCCCCAGTACCCTTGTGGTGCGTCGAAACCTACAAAGCCTAACCTCTATAGACTGGGATGATAATTCCTCTCATGTGGCCTTCTGAATGGGTGCCCGAAATAAATCCTTTGTTTTAGAAAACCACAAACCTTCTATTCTTTGGTGTAGCAATGGTCGTTGCCAAGGCACCCACACCTGCGCAATTCTTAGTAGAAATGATCAATCTGCCATGGGAGTTTCATGGAGATTGGAAGATTGGTTGCCCTGAGAAGTGAGTGCATTATAAGGGGGACCCTATGGGGCCAAGCTTCTGAAATTCATTCGCTAAGGATATGCGGTTTGTGGGATCCATAAGAATATTTTCCTTGCAGCCTTAGGGTTTTTTTTGTAAATGTCTTCTATGTGGTTGAATTTCATTCTTTACAACACCATGTGTTTGCCAACTGTTTTCAGACAACATGAACAAATGAACATCATCCTCCAAATTTGAATCAACACAGTCAAACCAAAATAAATTCCTTGCAATCTGCTTGAAATTTTGTCTAGTGTGAAAATCTCACCAGGTTGTCATTCTGTCATCTTCAATCTCATCCGTCCATCCAAAATTGCATTTTCTACAAAATATCAATTTTGTTCTCATTTCGACACCTCTTAATTTGATCACATCACATAGTCCTTGTATACATATATATCATTTTGAACCTAGTTCTTGCATACATGTACAACCCAGGTTGCCTATATCAAGATCATATCATGCCTAAGCTCCAAGTTGCATACATTCCATGAATTTAGTCTTTTCCATATTCATCATTGATCAAATAGAACCCTAAGCTCTTGCACAAGTTCCACTACTCTTCATAGGTCTCAAAACCAATCCATTTTTTATCTATGATCGCCCACATCACATAGTCCTTGTATACATATATATCATTTTAAACCTAGTTCTTGCATACATGTACAACCCAGGTTGCCTATATCAAGATCATATCGTGCCTAAGTTCCAAGTTGCATACATTCCATGAATTTAGTCTTTTCCATATTCATCATTGATCAAATAGAACCCTAAGCTCTTGCACAAGTTCCACTACTCTTCATAGGTCTCAAAACCAATCCATTTTTTATCTATGATCGCCCACATCACATAGTCCTTGTATACATATATATCATTTTGAACCTAGTTCTTGCATACATGTACAACCCAGGTTGCCTATATCAAGATCATATCGTGCCTAAGTTCCAAGTTGCATACATACCATGAATTTAGTCCTTTCCATATTCACCATTGATCAAATAGAACCCTAAGCTCTTGCATACCCTCTCTTGATCATTGGTCCCTTATGTTTATCCATCATAACACAAGTCAAGCCTTGCATCATAACTAATTTGGACCTAGATTTGCATTTGACCTCTTGCATTCTTAGCTTATCACATCATATATCATACCATTTTAATATATCATACCATTTTCATATATCCCATCTTAGAATCATATCCTTTTCAAATGCATTTTTTCCATGGAATTCTTAAGTTCACTTTCTTTGCACAATATTTTGTGACATGTACAAATGGCTCAACAAGCAGGAAGTTCTCAAGCAGAAGTTGAGCCCAATCTAGATATTGGACCAAATGAATCAGTTGAAGAACACATGGACCTTGAAGATGGGGAGGAGGCCTAAGTTCAAACAATGCATGTTAGAGAGGGGTCAGGATCACTTCCTTCTATAGTAATGGATGAGCATATAAAAGTAGTTGAAACGGTGGGGAAACAAATTTCTTATAGAAATTTAGATCATTTACTTGAAATGGATATGGAGAAACTGAAATTTTATGCTGACCAACCTAAAAATAAAAGTAAGAGGTCAATAACTAAATCTGTAAATCGAATAATCCATGATCATTTCAATCATCTTGAAACACTTGAAAAAACCCAATTGTTATCGCGTTTACTTCTTCATGATGAGATGAAAGAGTCATTACAATTGATGGGTGTATATTCTGCATCAAATAAGAGGAAACACATGACACTGCAAAAAGATATTGTTGAAAATGTTAAAAAAGGTTTAGATTCCATTGGGAAAAGATCTCGATTAGTGGATAAGGCCATTGCAAGAAAGGTGATTTTGACATCTGTTTTAAATAAAGAAATATCTAGAAAAATAAAAATGTCAGAACTTTCCACTGAATTTGGTTATAGTAGAACCACACTAATAAAATATGAGAAAAAAAGAAAGGTTTTAGATGATAGTTCTGAAGGCAATTAGGCAATTATGTGTAGAGCTCCCCATTCTGACATGATTGAAGATGTTGTTAGGAACTTGATCTCAAGTTTTTGGAATGATCAGACT
The DNA here is from genome assembly GCA_007115665.2 of Sequoiadendron giganteum. NCBI lineage: Eukaryota > Viridiplantae > Streptophyta > Pinopsida > Cupressales > Cupressaceae > Sequoiadendron > Sequoiadendron giganteum. The sequence continues at coordinate 628,350,335 of CM021100.1, forward strand.
TGTCCGTCATCAAATACTAGAGATGTTATGAGGTATAGAATTGGACCTAGTATTTATGAAGAACATATTAAACATTGGATAGACATAACACAACATGAGATGTATATGAACTTTTGTAATATGTATCCTCATATAAAGATTGGGCAAACAATGTTTCAAAGGTTAAAGCCATATTATGTGAAGATAAACAAGTTTTTTGAAACTTGCTGTTGTCTTTATCACATTGAATTTGATCTCTATTGTAATGCCTCGCCACACAACCCTAGAGGAAGTTTCAATTCACTACAAATGCGTACTATTTTTTTTTTTTTATTAAGATGAATTATACATACATGTTCACCTATAATTGACAACCTCCCCTAAGGCTACGTAACCGAGATTACTTAATTCCCATTAACATACATCATCTAAATTACATTGCATTAAATAACTCAAGAATGACATTCATTTAACATAAGTAAATACAAGATAAGAATAGATTAACCATCACATAATTCCATTACATAAACCATTACAAGATTACAATCCTCATTCCCAGAATGAGTCAAAATACATAAGTATAATAATTACAAGATCCACCTCATAACAACAAGAGGGGTAAATACAACTGATAACAAGAAGAATTACAATAGTACAAGAAGAGAATAACAATATCTGCGAGCTGTCCAACTGGATGTCACACTTCCACGAACTGAAGAACAAAGGGGGACCCAACGGTTTTGGTGCATGTTCCACCCAACTTAGTGGTACCCGAAGGCCCACCCCCCATGCTAGGAGATAGTAAAAATGCAACATGGACAAGAAATCTACTACCTCTAACCAAAGGCTGACTAACTGAACAAATTGACTCAACCATACATATGCACAATATAAATCTAACACTAACATGGTTACATTGCTTCTAGACATAATAAAATCAAGTGTACTAAAGAAACCATACACACAACATATAATCAAGGTTATCCTAGATAGAGTGTCATCGCAAGGTGCATCATGATATCTCCTCTGGGCATCCTTCATAGGTTTCGATAATCCTGGTGACCTCAACCGAATCCCGGCCCTCATACTCACTCAAGCGGAATCAACTACCTTTCGTATGGACAAGCTAGTTGACCTTGCCATTCCAGGCCTTCTCACTCACCCCAAGTCTAAACAAGCCCTTGTGTCTGCGAGTGAGGTTAATTTTGTTTTGGTTAATGTGAATGCATCCTAGTAATCTAAGTACTTTGCTTTAATTATCACTTCTTAAAAACACTTTTGAAGGTTACCCAGTTTACCTCTTTGGGCTCCGACCCCTAACAAAAGCCACTCCTCTAATGGATAACTCACTACTCAAATCTAGACTCCAAGGGTGACTCGAGTGTTATAGAACTAAATAACTCAGTCTCTCCTAATCTAGGAGACGACAAATAAAGAATCTCACTCCAACACTTGGAGAAAAACAAACTCACAAAGTACTACCCAAGGAAGACAAACATTAACTAACATGGGAATGACCCACATTCACTAGAAGACTTCTCAATGCATAACACAACTACCCGTTCCCAAAGCATTCACTAAAAGGGAAAATAATATAATAATGCATTGATAAAGAAAACACTATGTTTGGATATCTTAAATCCATATTTCTACTTAATGCTTCTCGCAGAAATAAAATATTATCTTTCTAAATCTTCACTAAAACACAATAATTTCATCATTAAAATAAATACTTTCACAATGTTAACCTATCATGCTCGACGAGAATTTGTATTTAATTAATTGTCTAAAAACATGTATGAGTTAATGTGCCCAAAACTGATCATCAAAATGCTTATATATATATAATCTTAAATACATATACAAAGTAATGTTCCATCAAATTAAACAAATTCACGTAATTTAATTATACACTTGATATTAAATTCATGCTTGTAACTTTTACAATTAGAACAAAAATTAAAACTCTGTTAAAGAAAAATTACCAGTCTGTGTAAAAATCTAATTCTGGAAAAACAATCTATTGATTCTAAAAATACTAATACCTATAAATATATATATATATAAATACCTATATAAACTATATAATATCTACATATACATTTATATAGTATTCTTATATATATATCTTTAGATATTAAAACCAAACTCATGACTCGATTTTTGAGCTACCTCGGACGACGAACTTACACAGTCGCCTGTACAAAATCATGTTTATTTAAAATATATAATAAAATAAATAGATAATACAAAAAATAAAATAAATAAAAATAAAAATATAAAATAAAGAAAGAGGACCAGATTCCCATAAAGCAAGTGCAGGTTACAGTGGGGCACCGGCGGTACCTTGTACTGGTTGGCCGCACCATTGACAAAGACCAAGGGCGACACTTTCCATGGGGCAGCGCATCCCCCCTAAAAGGTGGGTGCGTTGACCCATGTAAAGCGCTTTCCCCACCTTAGTATATGTGCGGTGGGCGGTACCTTGTACCGGCCACTATCACAACACATAATTTCATTAACACAAAAAAAACATTTAATTAATACAGATAAAAAGAAATTTGAAAATTTCCCAAAAACAAAAATTTGTAAATACATTCAACGAATTTCTTAGAAATTCGTGCCACTGTCACGCCGTATGGATGACATTTAACTTTAAACAAAGAAAATAGATTTTATCAATGTCAATCTAATAGAGACAAATATTTATAAAGGATGTATATTTATATATATATATAATATATATATAAATATATTTATTTTCATAGGATTAAATTACTGGTAAAATCGAAGGAATAATAAATAAATCGAGAAACATAAATTTGATAAATTTTTTTCCAGAATTTCATTCCAAAGTCAAAAAGGTGAAAGTCTAAATTTCTTTCAACACTATTCCTTAAAATTCACAATAACTAAATAAAGAAAATTCAAATAGACCTTTTTACTGAAGGTTTTCTACGAGGGTTTGATTTTCTTTTGAAGAACAAATCTGATTGTTTTCAAAGTAGAATTTCCATAATAAATCCTAAATGTTTGAGAACATTTTAAATTGAAATTTAAACAATGGATCTACGATTTTGTATACTAAATAATCTCCTACAGTAAATTTATCAAAATTTCCTCAACCATTAAATTAAAAATTGAAATAAACATCAAGTATAAAACCTGGAATATGAAGCCACAAAAAATGATGAAATTTCTTGATAGAAGTCTCCTCCAAGCTTTTCCTCAAAAGTGCAACCAATTCCAATTCCAAAATCCAAAATTTGTTTCAAACCCTACTTGTGCAATTTCTTCAAAAATTCCCAAATTCCTCTGAAAAAAATACCAATCCTTCCAAAAACTTCTCTCTCCTCCAAATAATTGAAACATGCATTCACATTAAACTAAAAATATCTCATCTAACCCTAATTCCCTTTTGCATGCAAAATAGAGAATTATATATTTATTTATTTTTCTAATTTTTGAAAACACAAAATTGAATTAAAATACAATTCCCATTTCTTTTCAATTTCTCATGATATAATTAATTTAATTTAATTTAATAAACTTAATTAATCAATTTTAATTATTTAATAACTAAATTTAACCCTTTTGAGATTAAAATTTAATTAATTAAATAAATTAAAATTTAATTAAATTAAATTTCATAAAAAAAACTTTTAAACAAACATCAAAGCATAATTTTAAATTTAATATTAAAATAATCACTACTTTTCCAACGCAATTATTCTAAACATTAAACAAATAATAATGCATCTAATAAAATCATATAACATTAAACCAAGTAAACACGACTCACAAAATAGGACTATCGACACACTAAGGCTAGGGCGTAGACCTGACACATGTTATCTAGTTACTATCTCCTTTTCAACTTAATCGTTGGATCGACACGCTCAAACCTGTGAGACCAGGTGGAGTCGATGTCATGTACCTGCAACTTGAAACCAAGTAAACAACATAATACAGTATATCCAGTATATAATACACACTGTGAAGAAGAAATCACAGATTCACAGGGCGCTCGCAAGCGAGTGATGTGAATCGTCCTCTTCACCAATACACTCATCCAAGACTAACATTACATCATAATCAGAAATCACGTAATACAATATCTCAAGCTAACTCTACTAACATCAATAATCCATAATGCATGTGAAACAATAGTCAGATAATCCACATCACACAATAATCAATGTCGCTCAATAGTAGCAATCAAAACACAAACAACCAGGTGTGTCCAGTATAATAGTAGTTGCATCCCAAACATAGCATAAAGCAAACACACAAGAAGCAAAATGGAGGGGTATTACATCTACTATCGGGTGTTTCGAAAGATGATAGAAGAAAGATATGGTTTTGAAAAGGCACCTCCTAAACAGGTAAGTTTGTTCATAAAGGATCTATTATGTGATCATGAAAATGGACCTCAAATAAAATGCATAAAAGGACTCTGTGAAACATGTGGAAATTTGGCTAACTTTCCTTCAACAAATGAAAATGCTGACCTAAGTCAGATAGTAAATTGCAAGAGTTACAAGTATGTAAAGTTTCAAACAAATTTTGGGAAAGAATCCACAAGGTTAAACTATGTAGAAGAGGAGATACCTATTGGGAAATTTATGGAAGATTTTCAAAAATTGATACAACCATACATACAACATTCATTTTATGCTAAGTGGTAAGCACATCAATTTCAAACATTAAGAGATACTTTCCCACTTGGAACAATTCTATCAATAGTTGACTTTGCAGAAAATTACTCTTTTGTACATCAAAAAGATATTCAATCAGAATATTACTTTTCAAAGCAAGTCACTATTATGGTTCATGTGTGTTATCAACATGCACAATTGGAATTGGATGGTGTTGAGAGTACAGATGAACAATGAGCCATCAAGAAAGAATATCACTTTTATATTAGTGATGATAAAGAGCATGACACGCTTTTTGTACAACATTATTTTACAAAATGTTTTTTTGAGAATTTGAGAAGCAGGGGTGTAAAATTTGAAAAAGATTTTGTATGGTTAGATAGATGTGTGGCACAATTCAAATCATCACAGCCATTTTATGCACTTTCTAGATATCATAAAATTTACAAAATACCACATGTTTGGAGTTTCTATGAGAGTGGGCATGGAAAGGGTGAGCATGATGGCACAGGAGCTTGCATCAAACGTGCTTTAAGAAAACATCAAATGAGTTATTCAAAAGATCATATAGATGATGCACATGATGTTGTTGAATGGTGCAAGAAACACTTTGCATCAAATGAGGTCGGCACATCTTCAAGAACAAACCGAAACATTCCACATAGAGTGTTTTGGGAGATATCGGGTATGTATAAATTACATTTAAAATAAGTAGATTTATTTAAATTTAAAATTTACACACACACATATATATATACACATGTTCAAGTTCACATAGTTTGTTGCAATTACATTTATCTAGGTGTGGATAGAAGATCGATGCATGGATTCAAGAGGGTAGAAAAAACAAGATCTTTGCATTGTGTTATGAGTTCAGATAGTCACCCTAGATGGACATTATATAGGAGGGATTACTCTTGTTTTTGCACTAAGTGCATTGTAGGAAACTCTCATGCATGCAACAATGAAGAACTTGAATATGTTAGTAAATGGGATATGGTACCATTATTCATTTCAGACACATACGATGAAAATGAGGATGAAAGATTTCAAGACATTCCTTTGATTTCAATTGATTATGACCATATTTCAAGATTGGTTAGAAAAGGTACAGGTGTAAGTTTTCAATAATTTAAATATTATATAAATTTAATGATCTTTAACTTGTCTAGAGACAATCCTAATTTTTTTAGAATTTTATTGTGTAAATTTGGTGTACAGGAGATGTTTTTTCAGTTATAGTAGAGCCTGAAAACATAAAAGGTGTTAGCTATTATTTACTGCATTGCACAAAAGAGAGGAATAAGCTAACACAACCTGAAACAAATGATGGAATGTTATTTCCCACAGGTGAGTTTGAATTTAAAATTATATATATACATTGTGTACATGTGTACATTATCTTAAAAACATTAAATATATATTGTACAAACCTTGAGCATGCAAATGTTGTACACATGCACATGTATTACCTCAGGTTCATGTTTATCATGCAGGATCTGTTATTGTGCAAGGGATATATCTAAGACAAGTCAAAGTTGTTCAACATGGGATTCATTTTGTGGAATATCAAGTTGATAACAAGATATATCAATATAGTCACCTTATAATTGCTACCGTCCTACATCTTCATGCAGTTCCACATGCACGCAGACGAAAAAAATGGAGACTAGATAGTGGTGACCATCAAAAAAATTTACATGTTATTCAAGAGCGGGTTGAACCAGAATGTTTGAGTTAGATTATATCCCTGATTTTCAAGTTCACTTGTACATGTACATACATTTTGAAGACGAGAACTTATAGTAACCTGTTTGAACTCTGGATTGTTTTAGTTACTTATAATATATGTTGATGACAAGTGTTTTAAATTTGGTTGGACACAAATTAGGGGTTGAAATACATTGAGAACCTTAAATTGAGTAGATGTTTCCAATTATATATTTGTTCCATGGAATTCAAGTACTTGTTATGTACATAATGTGCAAACCTTGTCATAAAAAAATTCATTGCTTGAGTGATGGTGGGAGTAGAAGAAAATTTAGTGTTAGTTTCAATGATCCCCCAAATCTAGCATGTTTATTTATTTATATCTTCAATATAATGTTGTGTTTATGTATATAGTTGTATATATTTAATGAAGATGGTTAATAAATTATAGTTAATTAATTTCTCTATTGAAATATAACATGTTAAATATTATTGCAAGTATCTATATTTAAATAATTTTTTAATTTAAATTATGAACTTTATTGAATCATTGCATCATATTGGAGATTATTGTCAACTCATAACATGGACACATTATTTCATCTTCCTATTTCCTATTAGGTATATTACTAGGACAAAACCCTATATTTATATAGATCATTTTGAGGCTTCTCAAATCCCTTCACTTAAAGGTAGATCTATGTAGATGATTCCCATTCTTAGATATTTTCATCGTTTTAGATTACTTAAGTACAAGGGATTTTAAATTTCAACATTGGATATATTAAATCAAATGATTGTGCTTTGAAAAGTGAATAAGATGGAGCTATACTTTGATTGTTGAAAAATAATATCAAATAGATAAAGTTGAATAAGATGGAGGGTATACTTATTTTTTGAAAAATGATATCAAATAGATAAAGTTTTAGATTATTTATATATCAAACTTGAAAACAATCCCTCTCAATCAATGCGAATACTTGGAATTTTGTATTGGATCCCCCTCTACCTTGTTTACAAGGTCTCCCTCGCTCCCTTGTTGATGCCACTATTGTGTGATGGATAAATGAATTAACATCATGTTTAACATGCTATGATCTCTTACTCACGCTTATGAAATGAGTTAATGAAATGATGGAAGACCTCCCTAGGTATGCCTTGGCCTCCACATACAATAAAAATAGGAAACCCTATTCTATTGCTATGTGGTAGGATAACTAGTTGTAATTTACAACATCAAATGAGTAATCCCACTTTATGCCAATTATCCTCTAATTTAAATCTCTAGAAAGAAAAAAAGTGTATTTAGTATTTGAGTCCCACCACTCCATAAGGGTTGTCAACATGCGTATGACATAGCAAGATTTGGGTATCTCTTGCATATGCCCTAAATTATTTCTACTCATCATATGAATATCAACTGGAATAAGATCTAATGCTAAGAGGTTGTATAAGTAGTACTTGTGAAGTAATTATGCACCTCAACATCATCAAAATGTAATAGAAAAAAAAATTGCATTACAAAAAATATAAAAAATGACATTTATAGATCCCAAGTTTACTAGAAAATTACTTTATTGAGAAATTTGGTTTAAATTTGTAGGCATCTCTTATGCACACGGGGGATCATATCTAGAGAAATTGGATCAAGATCATAAAAATGAGTACACTTTTATGAGAATGAGGTTAAATATCTAGATTTTATTGTATAAAACAAAATTGCTATATCTTTTATGCTATTCTATTTAATTTTCAAATTTTTAAAATAAAAATCAAGGATAAATGATGCTTACCTCTTGAAGTGGGTTGCTAGCATCAATATAAACATGTAATTTGTATATATTTTAGTAGGAAAATGGCCTTTACAATGCAACATGATGAAAAGTCTAGAAATCTCTATCTCAAAGGGGTGAATGTGCAAATGATTTTTTATGATCATCTCCCTCTCTCTCTCTCTCTATGTGTGTGTGTATGGATATGTACATGTATATATATGTATATGCATATGTATATATACATCTACATATATAGACATATATACACATACATATACATATATATGTATATACATATACACATATATAAATGTATATGTATGTATAGTGATAAATATATATTTATCTAGATAAATATTAATAGGGAAGAGGGCTTTGATCATTTATAATAGCTTGCATGTTAGTTAAGATACGAATAGGAATTTGAAACTCTTTAAGAAAGATACCAATTGTTTACCATAGTTCTTATTCATGTTCACTAAATACTAGTTTTTTACCATAGTTCTTAGTCATGTTCCCTAAATACTCGTTTAAATGAATCAAGTGGTAATCAAACTTGTTATTTCATTGTGGAGTTTGTTGTTATTTAATGTATAGATATGCAACATATCTAGTAATTTTAGAATTTTGTTACAAGTCAAAAAGATAATAGAGGTATAATTTGAATTGAATTTTCTTAATGTTTCAAAGAATAAAATTTATTTGTTTCTTTGTTCTTACTTTCTATCAGGATTTTAATTTCATCATTTTTATCAAATTTTAAAACTAGAAGAACATGTCCTTGAAATTAATAAATTATAGGCTCAAGTAAATACACTCATTTATAAAATATCATTAGTTTACTTGAGCTTGGGAGTCATTTATTTTATAATTTTTGACTGCTTACTATAATTTATTCAACATGGGCATGCGTGTGCAAAATATTTATTGTGATCAACATGAATGAACTTAATTTTAAAGTGGCATTCATTTCCTAAAATTCTACTCTAGAGAGATCAAATGAATATATCATATAAGGAAGTGTAAGTTGTAAGAGATCATCAAATAAGCAAATGTATGTATATTGAATATAAGCGAATGTATACATATATCATATAAACATGTAAACATATCAATATTGATCAATGTATAAACATGTAACATGTTATAAGCAAAGTTCCAAATGTATGTATATCATAAAAGCAAATGTAAGTTAGAGATCATCGAATGTGGAATACTAAAGATCATCATATAAGGAAATGTCGAATACTAAAAATCATCATATATAGAAAATGTAATTTAGAGATAATCAAATGTCAAATACTAGAAAGATCATCATATAAGCAAATACATCTAATATGCAGGGCCTAATATGAATGTCGACTCCTAGTCGAATGACCATCTGAATGAGAATGGTCCTGCTCTGGTGGATGTGTTGAGCCCTGCAAATAAAATGGTGTACAAAATGTGTTAAATACATATAATTTATATTAAATATGTATCTAGATCTATGCATGTACATATACACATGTATATATAAAAATTTAAAACTCACATGTCCACTAGCATCAGATTCATCCATAGAGTCACGTCGATGTGCACGATCTGGAACAAGGCTAGGAGTGACATTAGGTATGTCCACCTACAAATATATAAATTCATATATATCAGTACATGAATATCTAGTTAAATTAAACTAAAATTTAAAAATAAGTATAAAGGAATTGAAACATGCACATGCACATGCACACATACATGCACATCATCTGATATTGGATGACCTAAGTCCTCTGAAACGGCCGCCTCCACCATATCAACTATACGATCAAGCGACGAATCAATATTTGCATCCCTCTGATCTATCTCATGTCGTGCCAGCAATGATGAGTGGAGAGGACTATGTAGGTGAGATGGCAGCGACGATAACGAACCGGCACCAACCAACATCTCAGTAAAACCCATAGTCTGTGAAGCTATCGAATGATCAAATGGTGGATCCTAACGTGCACTAGTGCTGGGTTGAGAGTGATGGGAT